>JAGFNQ010006382.1:119378-226261 GCA_024364735.1 Boesenbergia rotunda
CGAGATAAGTTGGAGTATGTTAATCTTGTACATGTTTTCCTTTTCTAGAATATTATTCCTTTATAGTGAAATATTATATAAATTTTCAAATTTGCAGTGTTGTTGTGTGGGAGGAAAATAATATGGTACTTGATGGCCTCCAATTCTGTGAATTCTTATTTCGTAATCCAGTTGGATTCAAAATTATTGATTGTTACATGAGAATAATGAGAAAGCAAAGTGTCAAGAAAGGGTTTGAAATTTTTGGCATGGACATGGGTGTTCAGGTTTATGGTGTTCTTTGACCTTACAATTGAATTCTTTAATTTTTGTTTACAATGAGAAATATGACTCTATTTCTACATGTAGAGAGAAGTCCTTGATAAATTGGAACGACATAGGAATAATCGACTGTTGCGGAAGGGAGAGTATGAAGAATTTGTTGGAAAACTTACTTCAGTGACAAGGAATCAATTAAAATATCTCAATGAAAATATATTTACAAGATGCAGATATATTATTTTTCCCTTGAACTATGGATGACATTGGTTTCTGTTATTCTACTCAACAAGAGAAGGCAAATTCAAGACGATGAACTCTAAGCCTCATCCAACTGCTTTCGGGACAGCCAAAGTTTATGTAAGTTTTATCATTTGTATTTCAATAACTCTTAAAACTTAAATTTCACAGCTGAATCAATATTTGCAGGCAGAATTTTTCGCTGGATACATGATACATTTCTCAGGCCTTGACATTGGGAAAATAACAGTAACGAAAATAAAGTGTCGTCACCAAGGCGAGACCTCGATGTGTGGTGTTTTTACTTGTTTGTGGATTGAGTGTCTGACGCTTGATGATGATGAATATGGAATTATGAAAAAGAGGTAAAGATGGATACGTATCGGGAAACACATGGCAGCGATTATTCTGTCAGATGAAAATGAAATTATGAAGAAGTAGACTTTACTAATCCCATGTGATTATGATTTAGTGGAAAATATATATTTGTTGTAAGTTGGTGTATCTGCAGATATTCTCATCTTGATCACCTTTAGCCTATGTGATTATGGTTGTGAGTTGCTGAATGTTATGGAAAGTGGATGTTTTGTTGTTGAAATATGGAAAATATGTGATTATGGATGATTATGGATGTTTTGTTGCTGATTATGGATGTTTTGTTGTGGAAAAATTATGCATGCATTAGTGCTAAGTGATGTCAATGTGATCTTATTGGGCATTTCTTTTTTCTGGTGCATTCGACATTCTGTTTCATTCTTAGTTGATGTTTTTCATTGCTCTTCACTTGCTTTTGATATGATCTGAGATTCAAAGTGTTCAGGTAGAGTATTTATTCTTACTTGCGTTTTGACATATATTCTTCACTTGCTTTGTTTGAGCAGAGTTTGTTTCATAGAAGACAATTCCTGTAAATCTTGAGTATTTGTTGTTGTTGTTGTGTTAGTTCAGTTATGAAACTGAATGTTTGTTCAGGTATGAAAATGAATGTTTGTTCAGTTATGAAACTCAATGTTATGATTTTTATACTCTTTATGTGCATGCCATTAGTGGGATATACAAAAGAGATGCTGTCAGAATTATACAAAGGAGATGGCAAGTTGGAGATGCTGTCAGAATTTCAGTACACATTGCCAAGTTGGAGATGCTGTAAGAATTTCAGTACTATCCAAGAGTTGGTAAGGCCATGGGGATTTTGAGTACAAAACTATACAATTTCAGTACACATTGGCTGAAATTGAGTACAAATCAGCCGAAATTGAGTACAAATTGATGAAAATCGAGTACAAGGTTAGGAAAGTGATACCTCTCTCATGATCTTGATGCAAAATCCATTGTAGTTGAGTCCAAGGTTAGGAAACCAAGATAGGAGAGGGATATATGCCCTATTATTTGACTATCCAAGAGTTGGCAAGGCCATGGGAATTTTGAGTACAAAACCATACAATTTCGGTACAGATTGGCTGAAATTGAGTACAAATCAGCCGAAATTGAGTACAAATTGAAGAAAATCGAGTACAAGGTTAGGAAACCTATACCTCTCTCATGATCTTCATGCAAAGTCCATTGTAGTACAGTCCAAGGTTAGAAAACCATGAGAGAGGTATCATGAGAGAGGTATCACTTTCCTATCTCATGATCTTGATGCAAAATCCAATGTAGTTGAGTCCAAGGTTAGGAAACCAAGATAAGAGAGGGGTATATGCCCTATTATTTGACTATCCAAGAGTTGGCAAGGCCATGGGAATTTTGAGTACAAAACTATACAATTTCAGTACACATTGGCTGAAATTGAGTACAAATCAGCCGAAATTGAGTACAAATTGAAGAAAATCGAGTACAAGGTTAGGAAACCTATACTTCTCTCATTATCTTGATGCAAAGTCCATTGTAGTAGAGTCCAAGGTTAGGAAACCATGTGAGAGGTATCACTTTCCTCTCTCATGATCTAGATGCAAAATCCATTGTAGTTGAGTCCAAGGTTAAGAAACCAAGATAGGAGAGGGGTATATGCCCTATTATTTGACTATCCAAGAGTTGGGAAGACCATGGGAATTTTGAGTACATAACTATACAATTTCCGTACACATTGGCTGAAATTGAGTACAAATCAGCCGAAATTGAGTACAAATTGATGAAAATCGAGTACAAGGTTAGGAAACCTATACCTCTCTCATGATCTTGATGCAAAGTCCATTATAGTTGAGTCTAAGGTTAGGAAACTAAGATAGGAGAGGGGTATATGCCCTATTAGTTGACTATCCAAGAGTTGGCAAGGCCATAGGAATTTTGAGTACAAAACTATATATTTTCACTACACATTGGCTGAAATTGAGTACGAATCAGCCGAAATTGAGTACAAATTGATGAAAATCGAGTACAAGGCTAGGAAACATATACCTCTCTCATGATCTTGATGCAAAGTCCATTGTAGTTGAGTCCAAGGTTAGGAAACCAAGATAGGATCCTCTCTCATGATCCTATCTTGGTTTTCTAACCTTGGACTTTAACTAAAATGGACTTTACATCAAGATCATGAGTGAGGTATAGATTTCCTAACCTTGTACTTGATTTTCATTAATTTGTACTCAATTTCGGCTGATTTGTACTCAATTTCAACCAATGTGTACTGAAATTGTATAGTTATGTACTCAAAATTCTCATGCCTTGCCAACTCTTGGATAGTTAAATATTAGGGCATATACCCCTCTCCTATCTTGGTTTCCTAACCTTGGACTCAACTACAATGGATTTTGCATAGAGATCATGAGAGAGGAAAGTGATACCTCTCTCATTATACCTCTCTCATGGTTTCCTAACCTTGGACTCTACTACAATGGACTTTGCATCAAGATCATGAGAGAGGTATAGGTTTCCTAACCTTGTACTCGATTTTCATCAATTTGTACTCAATTTCGGCTGATTTGTACTCAATTTCAGCCAATGTGTTCTAAAATTGTATAGTTTTGTACTCAAAATTCTCATGGCCTTGCCAATTCTTGGATAGTCAACTAATAGGGCATATACCCCTCTCCTATCTTGGTTTCCTAACCTTGGACTCAACTACAATGGATTTTGCATCAAGATCATGAGAGAGGTATCACTTTCCTAACCTTGTACTCGATTTTCTTCATTTTGTACTTAATTTCGGCTGATTTATACTCAATTTCAGCCAATGTGTATTGAAATTGTATAGTTTTGTACTCAAATTTCCCATGGCCTTGCCAACTCTTGGATAGTCAAATAATATGGCATATACCCCTCTCCTATCTTATTTTCCTAACCTTGGACTCAACTACAATGGATTTTGCATCAAGATCATGAGAGAGGTATCACTTTCCTAACCTTGTACTCGATTTTCATCAATTTGTACTCAATTTCGGCTGATTTGTACTCAATTTCAGTCAATGTGTACTGAAATTGTATAAATTTGTACTCAAAATCCCCATGACCTTGCCAACTCTTGGATAATAAAATAATAGGGCATATACCCCTCTCCTATCTTGTTTTCCTAACCTTGGACTCTAACTACAATGGACTTTGCATCAAGATCATGAGAGAGGTATCACTTTCCTAACCTTGTACTCGAATTTCATCAATTTGTACTCAATTTCGGCTGATTTGTACTCAATTTTAGCCAATGTGTACAGAAATTGTATAAATTTGTACTCAAAATCCCCATTGCCTTGCCAACTCTTGGATAGTAAAATAATAGGGCATATACCCCTCTCCTATCTTATTTTCGTAACCTTGGACTCTAACTACAATGGACTTTGCATCAAGATCATGAGAGAGGTATCACTTTCCTAACCTTGTACTCGAATTTCATCAATTTGTACTCAATTTCGGTTGATTTGTACTTAATTTCAGCCAATGTGTACTGAAATTGTATAGTTTTGTACTCAAAATCCCCATGGTCTTTCCAACTCTTGGATAGTACTGAAATTCTTACAACATCTCCAACTTGGCAATGTGTATTGAAATTCTGACAGCATCTTCAACTTGCCATCTCTTTTGTATAATTCTGACAGCATCTCCTTTGTATAATTCTGACAGCATCTCCTTTGTATATCCCACAAATGACATGCACATAAAGAGTACACAAATCATAACATTGAGTTTCATAACTGAACAAACATTCATTTTCATAATTGAATAAACATTCATTTTCATAACTGAACAAGCATTCAGTTTCATAACTGAACTCACACAACAACAACAACAACAATACTCAAGATTTACAGGAATTGTCTTCTATGAAACACACTCTGCTCGAACACAGCAAGTGAAGAATATTTATCAAAAGCATTCAGTTTCATAACTGAACTAACATTCATGTTCACAACTGAACTAACACAACAACAACAACAAATACGAGCCATTTACCAAAACTATGAAATACAGATATCACACCACGCTTAAACATCAACTAGTATCAAGCCCACATTACATAAACAGTTCCTGGTACATAAACATCACTAACTTAACATAATATTAAAGGATCATTACACCAAGAGCACGCCCTGAATAATTGCACTGGTTCGAGCACTCCTTCTCTTAGGTACATCCTTGCTTCTTGCTTGTTCTATCATCCTCTTTTTCTTGTAAATTGAAAAATGTATTAGAGATCAAATATATGAGTACATGCTCATTAAAAGAAAAATATCAGAATACAATGTTTTACTTGTAAATCAAACAATTCCATACTATTTTCACAAAATAAAAGTAGAGTTAGTTAATGACTTCTTTGCAACTGCGTTGGTTATGACCTCGCCCATGACACCGACCACACTTTGTCACACGTTTTTCGACTTGCGAAGGTATCCTTTGAGTTCTTCTTCTGCCTAGTTGGCTTCGAACAACGGGAGCATTGACTACAAATGGTTGCTCGAGATTGTACTCAGACATGTGACATGTAGGGATCGGATTTAGGATTCCTTTGTAGCTTTCACGATACAACTCTATTTTAAAGTACTTGTCACAGAAATCATATACTGATAATGACTTTGACTCTATTGTTGAACATGCATGTTTGCATAGAAACCTATTAATCTGCCATGCTTTGCACGAATAAGTCCGAGCAGACAAATCAACAGCAAATGATTTATTCCCATCCACGACTTCAAAACTCCAACCACATGCCTTGCGCACTATCAAACTACGAGATTCAGCATATGTTTTTGCAAGAGCATTCTCCTTTGATGGACTCAATCTTTTAACCATCTCCATTGTTGCTTCACGTCGTCTGTGCATCATATCCATAATTTGAATCCGTATGTGATCGACCATAGCCACGATAGGAAGAAATCGTGCTGCTTTAACCCAATTATTCCAAGACTCAGCTATGTTATTATTCATGACACCCCACCGATTTCCTAGAAAATATGCATTTGCCCAACTTTCTAGACACGAAGATACTATAAAGTCTTTGGCAAGTGGCATGACCCTACTATCATGTTAACATATTCTTGAAATTCTTGTGTCGATAGGGCATATGTAGCTTTTTTGAAAATAGATGACCAATATTTTTTGTTATGAAATGGGTACCTTCGCATGACCTACATTCAAATAACAAAAAAATAGTACATAAACTAGTATTATTCAAAAAGCAATGTTTCCTAACACAAATATGTCATTAGCCAAACCTGTTTCACAAAATTGTCTACCAAATGCCTCAAACAGTAGGCATGATGACTATCTGGGAATATTATCTGAATAGCCTTGATTATCCCAGGATGTCTATCAGAAAAAAGGTGAACTCATGGAACCCAATATAGGAATGTGAAAGCAGGACACTTTTAAGTTGGAAACAGAACCATCCCCAATTATTATCATTTTTAGCATCTACAACTGAATATGCTAATGTGAAAAGATCATCATTAGCATCCTTTGCCACAGCAACTAAAATGCATCCTTTGTATTTATTCTTTATGTGAGTGTCATCTAAGAAAATCAAGGGCCTACATTCATTGATAAAACCAATTGCACATGCATTGAAGCAGATGAATAATCATTTAAATTTATTACCACAATGATCAATTTCACACTCGACAAAACTTCCAAGATTAGTTTCTTTGATAGCACTATAATACCATCGTAATCTATCATAAGACCCCTCCTCTGCACCATGAATGTCATGCATTGTCAATTCCTTCCCTTTCCAAACTCTGTTGTAATTAAGCTCGACCTCATAATCTCTATGAATATCTTTCAACATTGTGCATGGTCGATACGAGGGCTCTTACCTCAATCTATCCATCACAACATTGGAAACCCAGGCAGCATCAGCTTTAGGATGTCCTCTACTACGAAGATTGTCATCTCCACAAGTATGTATTAGATTGCATTTTCTAATGCTAAAAAGTTTATCAGCTTTATGTCTTGAAGCATATATTCTCCAAGAACAGTTATCTTCGCTACAGACAAGAATAACCTTCTTATTATCATTCTATTTATACAAAAACGATCGTCTCATAGCAACTGCATAATTTTTAGCACATTTTCGAAATTCTGTAGCCTCCTTGAATATCTGGCCCTCTCCACGGATGCAATGACTCCAAGCATCTATGGAATTTCTTACCAAACTCACTTCAAGATAGCCATCATTATTAGTCTATGTCTCTTCTTCAGTTTCAAATCTTATCAATTTAACAATGAGTATAATATCATTGTAAACATAAAATAATTATAATTAACCTACTATCCATATACCAAAATTAAAGACTTAACCTTTGGGAGAGTACTTTATGTAATATATTAACAAACCTAAACTAAAATTAAAGACTTAACTTTTGGGAGAGTACTTTACCTATATAATTATCAAAGACTTATCAACAAAACTCAAATATATATAATATAAAATTGTGGATGCGTAAGAAATCTAAATAATATGGCATCATTTTCTAGTTTGGAATGATTTAACCTTTGGAAGAGTACTTTATGTATATATACACAACTATTTTAAATAGTGAATATGTTGTTGATATCCCATTTTTAACCTTTTAATGAATTATTAATACAACACAAATAGAATATAATCATGTTCTAATTTAAAAGTTTAAATCATCCAATGTCTTCTCAACTAAAATTTACATATGTTCAAGATTTACAAGAAGAAACCACACTCACAATATATTTCCATGATAAATAACTAAACAATCATCAATAATTGTACTCTACAACGACATATCAAGCAAATCAAAAAAATAAATTTTATCATCATTAATATCTACATGCGGAAAAAAATCAAGGTAGAAATTTTTTACCTCTCGAGACTGTGGGAACTCATGTGATCTTTTTCCACTGCTCTCATATTAATTATTGTCAATCTCATAGACGTGTAAAGATGTGTCATAATCCGGACATCATCATCTTCATGCAATGTCACATACATATTTTGATGTGGTGGAAGATATTGCAAAAGCACATTTTGTGGAACAATCTCCTCATATTTTCTTCCAAGATTAACAAACAACTCCATTAGACTGAAGCCATTAAAAATTGAAATCATATAGAGGTCTTCTTTATACTTGCAACTACCCAGAAATGAAAAATTTGAAGATCCAGATCCAGATTCCATTTCTCTAAGAAACTGATCAAAATCTGTGTCACTTGAGTGATTGAGAAATTGCATTGGAAAAGACTATACAATTTCATAATCAATCATAACACGATATCAATTTAAATAAATTTGACAAATTATATTTAATTTCATAACACAGCATAAATGAGGAATAATATACTCATTCAAATATTATTGGCCTTTATTTATATTCAAATATAAGAAAATTATCTTCAGGGAGTGAAACACAATATAATTTCTCAGGAATTCCAACTTCCAAAAGAGGAAGATGCGATTAATAAAATGAATTTTTGAGATGGAGGTGGATTCTTTCCTGTAGTAGTTGGAGTTGGAGGAGCAAGCGTAAGCGATCAAGCCTACACGCGCTATCTCAAGATTTCACCTCCATCTCAAAAAATCCGACCAAAAAACAATAATATATAAATAATGAGATATGTGAAAATTCAAGCAAACAAAATACGACTAATAAATTAAAAAAGACTATAAAAATTAAAAAATTTACTATTTTTAAGGTGATTGTGTGTCTTCGACTCTGTCTTCGACGGCGACGCTTACTTCACTTTCCTCGTCAGTTGTTTGCTCTCGGTTGATATCTCGCTACTCCCGATCGATGGATCTCGATGGGTATGATCTTGCTTCAGTCTCCTCCTCGGCGTGGATAGGTAGAGCGATAGAATTCACTGGTTAGGGTTTGTTTAGGATGAACATTGTAACGGGAAGAAATGGAGAAGAGGGAAATGGTCGAGCCATCGATTTCTTTGGTTTGGGTTTCTTTAGGATGGAGAATCTGTAGGGAAGAAATGGAGAAGAGGGAAATGAGGAAGACAAAAATAGTGAGAACGCGCTGGTTAGGGTTTTTCTTTTGGATGCATCGTGAACAAATGGGGGAGAAGGTATCGGAGAGAGGGATAACATTTAATAAGGGTAGATTGGTAAATTTATATATTAGGGAGTTAAAAAAAGGTTTAGGGAGTCAAAACTATTGTTCCCTTGCCAAGGGAGCTGACACAAAGATGATTTTCTGATTAGGGAGTTTTTAATAAGTCTCCCACAAAAAAATTGACCACAATGGTGGCTAGCTTTTTTTACACGATTTATGATGTAAAAACTTTTGTAAAAACCACGGTTGAAGATGCCCTTAAGTCTTACGATATTTTACCAAATGGCACATGTAACTTTTCGAATTAAGCAAAAGGCGTACGCTACTTTGATGTTTACCATAAGACATATTTTTTCAATACTCTTTCTATTTCATCCTTCTGTCAAATCAAACTGCATGCAATCACTTTTTTATTTTTTTCTTTCTTATGCACGTAACCTATCTTCTTTTTCTTCTCCTCTCTTCTCATTCCTCCCTCTTTTTCATGCATTTCTTTCCCTTTCCTCTTCTCTTTCTTCTCTCTTTTAGATGAATGCATGCATAACCACGTTGGGCCTGATAGTTTTCATATCAGGCCCAACATGGGCCTGATATGAAAGTTGTTCGTCGACCAGTTAGGGCTATGGGAGATCTCCGACCAGCTTCGTCCAGTGACAGATCAATCCACTGATGCTATGTTTGCATTGTTTGTGAAGTTCTCTACTTTTTTAATTTTAACTCGAGTTTTTTTCGAAAAAAATTTAAAAAATTAAAAGGAAAAAAAAGTGAAATAAAATTTTATCATCAAATGGTTAAAATGAGTTAAAACTTATGTGCTTTTTAGATCTAGATTTGAATATTAATATTTAAATTAATTAAAATATTTTTCATTAAATAAAAACTAAAAGATCATAGGCCCACATTGGGTCTGATATGGAACCATATCAGACCCAATGATCAGGCCCACATTGGGTCTGATATGGAACCATATCGAGCCCACATTGGGTCTGATATGGAACCATATCGAGCCCAACATGAGCATAATATAATTCATATCAGGCCCAATGAGCCCAATATTAGATTTCTTTTCTCGATTCTTTGTTATTGCATTTTAATACTTTGGAGAAGTCCAAATAAACAATGAATAACATATTTGAACTTCTTGTGCCTCACAAATCCACTGGAACTCATATTTGTGAAATCAAAGCTCTCTAGGTCAATTATTAGGTTCTGGTCAAAATCCACTAATTTGACCTAGAGAGCTCCGATTGTAAAAATTTCAGTTCCCATGGATTTCTGAGGTTACAAGGAGTTCAAATATGATATCCATTGTTTATTTGGACTTCTCTGAGATATTAAATTTTAATAACGAAGAATCGAGAAAAAAGTCAAAATATTGGGCCCATTAGGCCTAATATGAATTATATCAGGCCCAACGACCCCAATGTGTGATTTTTTTCTCAATTCCCCGTTATTACTTTTTAACACTTTGGAGAGGTTGAAATAAAAATAAATATCATATTTGAGCTCCTTATAACCTTAGAAATCCACGGAAACTGAATTTTTTATAATCGGAGTTCTCTAGGTCAAATCAGTTATTTTTGGTCAAACCCCATTGATTTGACCTAGAGAGCTCCGATTGCAAAATTTTAGTTCCCATAGATTTTTGAGGTTAAAAGGAGTTCAAATATGCTATCTATTTTTTATTTGGACTTCTCTGAGGTGTGAAAATATAATAACAAAGAATCGAGAAAAAAGTCTAATATTGGGCCATTGGGCCTGATATAATTTATATTAGGCCCAATGAGTCCAATATTAGACTTTTTTCTCAATTCTTAATTATTACATTTCAACACCTCGGAGAAATCCAAATATAAAATAGATAGCATATTTGAATTCTTTTTAACCTCAGAAATCCACGGGAATTGAAATTTTTGTAATCTGAGCTCTCTAGGTCAAATTAGTAGGGTTTGACCAAAAATAACTGATTTGACCTAGAGAACTCCGATTGTAAGAATTTCAGTTTTAAGAGATTTTTTAGTTATAAGGAGCTGAAATATGTTATTTATTGTTTATTTCGACCTCTCCAAGTTGTTAAAAAGTAATAACGAAAAATCGAGAAAAAATCACACATTGGGATCGTTGGGCCTAATATGGATTCCATATCAGGCCTACATTGGGCCTGATATGCGTTGGGCCTGATATGATCTTATATTAGGCCCAACGTGGGCCTGATATAATTCATATCAGGTCCAATGGGCCCAATATTTGACTTTTTTCGATTCTTCGTTATTAAACTTTAATACCTCGGAGAAGTCCAAATAAACAATGGATAGCATATTTGAACTCTGTGTAACCTTAGAAATCCACGGGAACTAAAATTTTTACAATCGGAGCTCTCTAGGTCAAATCAGTGGGTTTTGACCAAAACTCACTGATTAACCTAGAGAGTTCATTTCACAAATTTGAGTTCTAGTGGATTTGTGAGGTTACAAGGAGTTCAAATATGTTATCCATTGTTTATTTGGACTTCTCCGAGGTATTAAAGTTTAATAACGAAGAATCGAAAAAAGTCAAATATTAGGCTCATTGGGCCTGATATGAATTATATCAGGCCCACGTTGGGCCTAATATAAGATCATATCAGGCCCAATGTAGGCCTGATATGGAATCCATATTAGGCCCAACGATCCCAATGTGTGATTTTTTCTCAATTTTTCGTTATTACTTTTTAACAACTTGGAGAGGTCGAAATAAACAATAAATAACATATTTCAGCTCCTTATAACTAAAAAATCTACGAAAACTGAAATTCTTACAATCGGAATAACAAATGATCGAGAAAAGAAATATAATATTGGGTCCATTGGGACTGATATGAATTATATCAGGCCCACGTTGGGCCTAATATGGTTCCATATCAGGCCCAACGTGGACCTGATATGATCTTTTAATTTTAATTTAATGAAAAATATTTTAATTAATTTAAATATTAATATTCAAATTTAGATCTAAAAAGCACGCATGTTTCAACTCATTTTAATCATTTGATGATAAAATTTTATTTTATTTTATTATCCTTTTAATTTTTAAAATTTGTTTTCGAAAATAAAACTCGAGTCAAAATTAAAAAATAGAGAACTTCAAAAACAATGCAAACATAGCATCGGTGGATTGATCTGCTACTAAACGAAGCTGGTCGGAGATCTCCCATAGCCTCAACTGATCGACGAACAACTTTCATATCAGTCCCACGTTGGGCCTGATATGAAAAATATCAGGCCTAACGTGGACCTGATATTTTTCCCATGTTATGAATATATTCATCTAAAAAAGAGAAGAAAGAGAAAAGGAAAGAGAAAGAAATGCATGAAAAATAGTGAGGAATTAGAAGAGAGGAGAAGAAAGAGAAGATAGGTTACGTGCATAAGAGAGAGAGGAAAGGAAAAAGTGATTGCATGTAGTTAGATTTGACAGAAGGGTAAAATAGAAAGAGTATTGAAAAATGTGTCTTTTGGTAAACATCAAAGTAGCGTACGTCTTTTGATTAATTCAAAAAGTTACATGTGCCCTTGATAAAATACCGTAAGTCTTAAGGTCTAACTTTTCAATTTGCCCCCCATAATTTATCTTAATTTGAATATGCCTTAAAATTTTACAATCAACACCCTGCCCCTTCTAACTTATCGATAACAAACTTATCCATAAATCTTAGGAGGCGTTTGGTTTGGGGTAATAGGGACTAGGGAATGGGAATGGATGGTAATCATTCCCATTAACATTGTTTGGTAAGTGTCAATGGGAATGAAAATAAGGGAATCATTCCCTCATTTTCATTCCCTACTCCCCCCTCATCAATCAAATTCCTCAATCATTCCTTCCTTTTCATATATCCAAAACACTCCTTTTTTATTTTTTATATTTCATTTTACTATTTCATTTTATATTATCCCATTTTACTTTCTCTCTCTACATTTTAAAATTTCTCTTACGTATTTATTTTTTTCTCTCTACATTTTCGATTATTTTCTCTCTCTACCTTTCTGATCTCATTTCTCTTTATTTATTTTCAATATTACTTTCTCTCTCTACCTCTCATATTATAATTTATCTATCTTAATTTTCACTTTTTTTTTTTATATTTTCTATATCACTTTTTCTCTATATTTTCTATATCACTTTCTCTCTCTACATTCTCTATATCACTTTCTCTCTCTATCTTTCTCATCTCATTCTCTCTCTCTATATTTTGTTAATCACTTTCTCTCTCTACCTCTCTTATCATAATTTATTTATCAATTTTTTTTGTATATTTCATATATCACTTTCTCTCTCTACATTTTCTATATCACTTTCTCTCTCTACCTTCTCATCTCACTTTCTCTCTATATAATTTCAATATCACTTTCTCTCTCTACCCATCTTATTATAATTTATCTATCTTTATTTTTTACTTTTTCTCTATATTTTCTATATTACTTTCTCTCTCTACATTTTTTATATCACTCTCTCTCTACCTCTCTCATCTCATTTTCTCACTATATATATTTTCTATATCACTTTTTCTCTATATTTTCTATATCACTTTCTCTCTCAATATTTGCTATATCACTTTCTCTCTCTATCTTTATCATCTCATTCTCTCTCTGTATATTTTGTTAATCACTTTCTCTCTCTACCTCTCTTATCATAATTTATTTATCATAATTTATAATTTTTTCTGTATATTTCATATATCACTTTCTCTCTCTACATTTTCTATATCCCTTTCTCTCTCTACCCTCTCATCTCGTTTTCTCTCTATATAATTTCAATATCACTTTCTCTCTCTACCACTCTTATTATAATTTATTTATCTTTATTTTTTACTTTTTCTCAATATTTTCTATATTACTTTCTCTCTCTACATTTTTATGGATTCTCATTACTAAAGTTAAACTGAACCAAACATCATCAATGACAATAATTTTCATTCCAGGATTTGAACCAAACACTACCAATGGAATCATGATTCACATTCCCATTGACCCCTCAATGAATCCCATTACCATTCCGATTAATAAATTTGAACCAAACGCCCCCTTAGTTCTATAACTCACATATTATTCACTCCTTACAAATTTTTGAATATGAGAGTTGCTCCAAACTAGTGTTTTCAACTAGATCAACCTCACTAATCCATCATAATCAAATCAATTACAAGGATTTAGAATATTCAACATTTAGAGAAAGATACAAAATCAATTAATCAATTACAAGGAGATCATAGCATAACTCTCATTTGAGGATTTTTTTTCTTTCAATCTATTAATTTACATGTAATAAATAAAATGTGCCTAAAACCCTCCCTCAATCCCTCCTATTACGGCAAAATGGGCCCCTCTCAACTTCTCCAAGAGGATGGCTCCTTGTATGCAATATTAAACTGTTATAACAATGAGTTTACTGACTTCCATTTCATGGCTCTTTATCTTCTGCAAATTAATTTTCAGAAAAATTAAAATGACAAAATAATATGAAATATATATATATATATACCAATTATTATTATTGTTGATTTTTCTTTAGGAACTCACCATTGGCGGGAGAAGGGTCGACATGTACAAAAAAGCTTGCAGCTACGATTAGATAGCAAAGTATCAGCATTAAACCTTTGAAATAGTTTGAAGTTCCATCCTGCAGTAACAGCAAAAGGTTAGGGTGTATCGTAAAAAGACACTTGCGAAAATAAGCAAATTCCTTAGTTTAAGTCGTCATTCTATGCTAAAGAATGGAATAGTCTTGAGTTTCATATGAAAAGTTGCATACTAATAAAAGGTTTATAGAACAGGATGAATGAATAAATGTTAACTTGAACAAAGGGATTAGAATTAGCAGTCGTGTTTAAAAAGTTTTGGGTGGATTGTAATGGATATCTGATATTGTAAAGGCTAAAATAGTTGAAACTCGACATTGTTTAGAAGTGAAAGATTGAATCGGGAGGAAGAATTTAGTTGAAGGATTAGCAGAAGAATCGACATCTCAATACCTGAAGCATGAAGGTCACAACCAATACTGTTATAAACAAAGTCGCCGTCTCAAAAAGTTGAAAATTCAAATCCATTGGTTGTCCCATGATCCATCCTACTACCACACAAAAAGGAATCTGCATCACAAATGAAGCAAACAGAAAAAAGAAAAAACACATGAGATGGATGATGAGTCGGCAAAAAACTACTATTGTTTCATGTGTCAACTAACAAACAAAATGATAAGTTGCACCCCCATCAATTGGCATGAAGCAATTTCTAAAACGATGAATGAAACAATTGAAGAAGATCAATTATGAAATTTCATTGGAGTTCTACAAACTTCCTGAAAATTATGAGCAAAGAACAGTATGCAACTCAATGCTTGCATATCTCATGGAAACTGAACTTGGCTTACCCCAAACATAGATATCTGAGTAGAGGACCCAATAGCAACTCCAAGAGAGATGTCCTGGAAAATGAAAATTATTATATTTGTACAGTAATGTAAGTTTATCGCGAAAGAAGATTACAAAGTGATAAGAACCATACAAGCTTGTCTTTCATGGCAAACATAATAGAACTTGCATGCTCGGCAGCATTTCCAACAATTGGGAGCAAAATGACACTTATGAACGAAATAGGAATGTTCCAGGCAATTGAGGCGCCCTGTGAAGTCAAATCCATTTAAGAGAGGTAGATGTTCGCATTAGAGACAAAGATGGTGACTTATTAATAAAAAGGTAACTAATCTGGGATCAAAAAGAAAATCTTGAATGTCGATTTAAGGGGGAAAAAACAAACAAGGTAATTGAAAGAAAAATAGGTACCTCAATTGCATCCACCAGGTAATCAGATAGCACTGAGATCCAAACACTCAAAATTCCAAGCCATATGATGGCTTCCCATTTTGAAATCTCAGGGGCTTCATCTTCTTCATCTTCTGTGATCTCCCCATTTTCACATCCTTTCTTCAGAAAGCATGAAACAAAGCACATTATGTCAATTTCAAAGAAACATTCCTATCTGAACATAATAACAAACATAAAACTCTCCTGAAAATTAAACTATAATTCTACACCAATAACTTGCATTGGGGAGATTTTGAACCATGAAAACTTATTTTAAATTCAAAGTTATGGAAGTAGCACTAACCTCGCTAATGGGATCGTAGGATACATTACTGCTTTTTAATTGGAAAGCAATGTAACAAGCATAGGCCACAAGCATTATGCAACTGCTAAATCTAGAAAGAGCCATTTCTGATTTGCCATAATGTACTTCTGTATGTGTATAATGAAGCACAGCAGGGAAAAGTAGTCCCATTACTGCCATTAACAGTAATCCTGAGTTCACTGCAGCAGATGCCTTCCATAAACAAGACAACAAGCACTTTGATTGTCACTGGATCAACAATAATATTTAAGATTAGATGTTTGATAACAATATGTACCTTATCGAAAACTTGCTCTTTGTTCATGAAAACAATCCCTCCGCTGAAGAATGCACACCCAAGAACAAGCAACATGTTCGATAGAATTGATCCTAATAGTGACTGTTGAACGACTCGTACCATCCCACTTTGCAGTGCATGGACTGATATTATTAACTCAGTTGCATTTCCGAAAGTAGCATTCAAGAGGCCCCCCACTGCATTTGGAGTTCAAAACATCAGGTAAGGCGTTCAACCTTGAGAGGAATTCTTTCTTGATTATGCATTAAATTAGTAATATCATAAATAATTAATCTCTTTTTGTTTTTTAATTTACTTCAAAGACAAAGAACTTTCTCAAGCAAATAGACATAAAAAATGTTCACCTGTTGCTCCTGTAAAAAATACTAACTGCCTGCAATGAGGAACAAAACCAAATGTATCAGATATTAGGGCTGAAAATGCAGAATCGACAAGCTCTTTCGACAATCTAAACTAAGTTTTCTTACTCAGTTGCAAAACCTAAGCGCTCTGCCAATGGAATGATGCCCAACAAGCTGAAAAGGAATACCCATTCCTGCACAATGCCAAACAATAGAACCACACGAAAAATCAGAAACTGCTCCTACAAAAAAAATTGACCGAAGAAGGCTTTATAGACGAACCGACTAACTTTATCATCAGTCACATAGCTGATAAGGACTGCTAGAGGTCCAAAAGGCATCAATACGTTAATCTTGGCTGTAAATAATATTACTTTCAAGCTCCTCCAGAAGTTAGTCTTCATGATACTATCCGTTCGTTCAATGGCAGAAATAGAACCATGCTGAACTCCATTCAGGCCGATAGACTTCGTTGGAAGATCCAGATTGACAAGGCTTTCATCCTCGAAATCATGTTCTGATCCACCAGCCGGAGGACCAATCTTTGTAATCAACCAAAACAAAGAAAGAAAGAAAGTTTAAGCAACAACAATTTTCTGGCTTGATAAAGAAAAACAAATTGGGAAAAACTCTAACTCAGGAGAACTCACTTCGAAGGAGGCAGGAATTATCGCAAGCTGAGTTTTTTTATCGCCTTCACGCATCTGCAAAGAAAGATTGGTTAAGAAATCCAAAGACAACAACTCTAGATTTCTCATGATGACCATTAGGTGAAGTAGTTGAAACCTATGTTAACACATCGAAACAACCCTAACCGATCCGACCGCCCGAGATCGAATACGAGATAGAAATATTAATTACACAAACACATTCCTTTCACCCTCTACCAAAACCTAACCCACATTCCCATAACTCGATATATTTTACCCCTACAATGTTCGAAAGTGCACAAAGACTTCATCATCAATTTTTTCGCCATACAATACCATAAAAACAAAGGAAACAAAAAAACACTTCTGGGGATGATTGAGAATCGAGATTGAACCGCACTTGTCCGGCCATTTCTCTGTTCGATTTCCGCCAGCCCAAGCATTCAGGCGATCTAGGAAGCGATTAGAAGAAGAAGAAGCCGATTGAAACTACTTAACCGATTGGAACAACGGAAGGAAGAGGAAAAGGAGGAAACTAACTGGATTGAAGGCATTGGCTTTGTTTTGGAAGCCATGAACTCGCTTACTTTAATGGACGGACAGCCATAAGAGCGATACGCCTTTTTCGTGCGTACCAACAAAAGAATCGATAATAATATTAAATACAACAATAATAAACTAATAATTTGAAAATCAATTTTTGTAAGGGTAATTAATTTGATGATTTGTTGACGTTCAATTCAAAATTTATGAATTTATTTTTATAAGTGAAACATCGATTGGTCTTACATACACGATGAACACCGAAAAAGTCCACAGTCAATGACTTGTTGTAGCCCTGCTGTAATTTATTACTCGATTGGCTGGGTGTTTGACCATTTATTTCAGAGGTTTCAGATTTGAAAGTCGTCAGTCATATACAGGATAAAAACATGATCTACTGGCTAAAATTCTCTCGGTCCCAGACGTCTTTCCCGACCAGTAAATCGTAATTTACCTTCCTTTGGATACCCGTGGGACAGAGACCAGGGACAGTTAAGGTGACGATTCTATCTTTTTATTCCTGCTGTGATTTATTTTTATATCAATGAAATTTTTTTATAAAATTAAATTAATCACCTCTAAAATTAATTAGGTCGTAAAATTTGACCCTCTGAGTTATAAAAAAAAATAATATTACTTATCGGGCAGTCCAGTTCTACAGATAAATCAGGAAAAATATTTTATTTCAAAAAAATACACAATACCCAATTTGATGAGGATCTGTGTACAGATGGTTCTCCGTCGCAATAAAATCAATTAATTAATGAGCAAAAATTAGAAGGACCGGGTCTGATTTTTATTATTGTTAAAGGGATATTTAGTTTTTTCCATTCTAAAATACCCTTACTATAATTAATTTTGTTTAAAAAATTATTATAAATATTATTATTGACTATAATAGAAATAAAAACAAAAAGTTTCCTTTTTAAAACGAAATTAATTTTTTATTTAATAAAATTATAAAAATAGACATAGAACATACTATTCAGATTTTTTTTTCAATTCTTTAAATTGCTTTTTCCATGTTTTGTTTGACAAATTGCGTGTCTCGAATAAATGTAATTATGTTCATTTAATTATAAAAATTATATAAAATAAATATTAGTGATAAGATTTCTTATGAATAAATTTATTTATTGATTTATGTAAAGTTTAATTATCAAAAATAATATATATATATATATATGAATAATTTTGAGATTTTTTTTAAAATTTTCAAATTTAATATGTAAAACAACTCAAACTCAGAGTTAAAAGCTTGAATAATGTTTATGGAAATATCCATGAACAATATTCATCAACAATTTTGAATTCAACTTGAAGTCGATAAAAATTTTAATAAACAAACTCAATAAATTAAAAAAAAACAAACTTAAACAAGGCATTCAAAAAATTTAGATAATTCTAAATATATATGATTTTACAAATATAATAGTAAAAAAATTTACAAACATTAACATTCATAATTAACCATTTCCTAATTTTAGTTTTTTCCTAATGTATTTATTTATATCTTATCGTTACATATTATAATTTATTTATTTATATTTTACCATAAAACCGACCATGCTAATTACTTAACCTTTTTCTTATATCTTAAATCTCATGAACACCTTGATAGATCATTACAACATTTTAATATCGTAAAAAAATTATGAATAAAATGAAAACATCTGATTGAATCAAACAAAAGCATTCAATTCAAATTATATGTAATTGAATCAAACATATAATTGAATCAAACAAAAGTATTCAATTCATCATTATTGAATGATTTTTCTCGAACAGTTTGTTGCTGCCAACGATCCCCTCAACAGTTTGTGCCTTTAGGGTTTAAACTATGATTTCAAAGGCAATTTTCAAATTATTCAAACATTAATATATCATGACAAACACAAACAAAATGTCGAGTTGATACTTTCGTCGACTGTGTGCTTCATTGTCGCTAGCATAACTGGCCGGAAGGCTGATCTGCTTTAGTGTAGATGGGGTGAAGAATATGGCCATCTTTTGGATCAACATGCACCCACTTCCGGCCGCTAAGCTTATTGCGCTCAAACCGGACTTGGCCTTCTTTCAGCGCATACAGAGTATGATCCTTTCCCATTCCAACGTAGTCTCCAGGGTGGAACCGAGTACCTCGCTGGCGAACAATTATATTGCCAGGAATCACCTTCTGCATAATATCCAAACAGATGTATTAAAGAGATCCATACAAAGAAAAGTTGTGTTCCCTTGTTGCAGCGAGATAATTTTGCCAACCTCTCCTCCGAACTTCTTCACGCCAAGGTATTTAGGGTTTGAGTCGCGGCCATTTTTCGTTGATCCAGCAGACTTTTTTGTGGCCCAGCGTCTGAAGACCAAGCTTAGTCCACCACCAGATGCCTCTGTATCATAATGGATATAGAATGAAAACTACAAGCAAACATCAATGATGCTGAATTTGCAACTATAATAATTTACCAGTAGCACCAGTGTATACAGTAGCACTTGCGATGAGATCCTGCAGGCCCACCCGTCTACACAAGTTTGAGAAAGACATTATGTACACTCCTGCAATAAACAACGAGCATAGCCATTATTCAGATTTCTAACTGTTAATCTACTCTACCTGACGCTTGCTTTTCCAACGTTTGAATTACAATGTGGAAAAGGTATTCATTCCTACAAGATAGTATCAGTTGCTGACAATCACAAAGCATTGTCGATCAGTTTACAAACCACACGAGATGATGAATGAAGAGAAAATGAAGGCTCAATGCTCTGTGAAGATGTGAATAAGAAATATTTTTTCTTGAAATAAAATGAAATGCAGTGTGTAATAATAAGATTTGGAAAAATATAAATATACAACTCTTAGTCTAATTTTTCCAGTATCGTATCATAACAACTTTTCATATTATTTCAAAGCTGTCAAATGAAAAATCATTGCCCTCATCAAGCAGTCATGCAATTGTATTGCTCGATGATAATATCTTTGCCACTGATTTTCCATAAAATGCTTTATTCTTTCTTAATCCATAGAGTGAACTAATTTTTGTTCAATATTTCAAATGCAAGATGAATACCATAAGCTTCCTTTGGAAAAATACTCAACATTTTGCCCATAGGCATTAGGACTGCAAATCTTCATAACAAGTTTCATAAACTAATCGACAATAATTAAAGATAATTGCAGAATTGAACTCTTAACTAAACCTAACCAGTCGTTCTAACAATCCTAAGCCATCACAAAACACTACTAATGCACAGAAGGAAAGGTAAAATCCTCCACTTGAAGGATATGGAAAAAAATCAACACTAGGGTTCACTAAGAGAGATTTGATCCACCGTTTGCAGAAAAGCCCTAAAAAACTTTTGCTTCCGTGCCCCTTCAGGAAACATCCCCCAATCGACAAAATTCACATCCAAAAGGATGATACTCAGATCCAGCCTACCACAGCCAGCAATATGGAAGGAAAAAAGCGACTAAATTATTCCATCATAAGCCACACGGTTTAGAGGAATGGATAGAGGATCTGGTACCTCCAAGAGATTTTTATATTTTCCCAGAGCTCCCAGCAGCTACAACACGGGAACGGAAATAGAGGCATCAGGCGAAGCTGAGGCGTCGATCAAGGCAGAGGAGAGAAGAGAACGCTCGCAGAGTCGGCGCTTAGGGTTTAGTCGAACTTGGCTCGGCCCAAATAACCAAATTAGCCCAAAATTACCACTAATTTGAAAAAAGATAAAATGAAAAAAAAAAAAAAATCTCGAACCTGTGCCTCACGACGCTGGGAGCTTCCCTCGTATTTTTTTATTATTTTACTAATAAAGTTTTTCCCCGCGTCATCACTTCTCAGCTCGAACACCTCCTTCGTCGAAGTCTTAATCCTCCTCCCTCGATTCATCCCTCCCACGACCTCTCCCTCACCGCAACGAGCTCTCACAGGCGCTCTCCCTCGCCGCCACAAGCCCTCGTGCCTTTGTTCTCCCTGTTAAAAAGTAAACATAATGAATTATGGATAGAAATGAGATGATAGCGATATGGATGAGTTGTGATGGAGTTGAGCATTCCATGATTGACACCTGAAATGAAGAAACTATGTGTTGAGTTTCACCGAGTCTAAACGACTATCTCAGACTCGCGAGACCTCATCGGGAGGGTAGACACCCGACACCACCTCGGGCAGGCAAACTCCCGAGACCTCCTTGGGAGGGTAGACTCCCGAGCCCCCCTCGGGAGGGCAGATCTCCAAGACCAAATTAGGATGGTGTGAGCCTGAGACCTTCCCGGGAAGATAGGCTCCTAAAGCCCTTCCGGAAGAGGAAATCTCCCGAGACCCCCTCGGGATAACAGAGCCCAAAAGGTCATAAATTCGATAGCCAGACTCCAATAGTCGTTACCCTTTCTTGTTCAGGAAAGGTGACGAATAATTATTGTCCTTCATATGCGACAATTAAGGTTCAATAATCGCGGGAGCCATTACCTAAGAGCTATCCGGTAACCGACAAGCACGGAATGTGGAGAAGAACGTGGAGATACATGCGACCAAGCCTACAGGTATATAAAGTACTCCAAACCCCCAGGTAAAGGGGTTACGCTCTCTGAACTCACAACTCCTCCTTAGTTCTTTTCCTGCCATAAATTTGAGTGTTGACTTGAGCGTCGGAGTGGGCTCCGCCGGAAAATCTTCGACGTGTTCCCGTTAACGTTCATGTTAATCTCGCAGGGTGAGACCTCCTTTCCTTTCGTCATCGTCCTAGTGGGTTGGACTCCGGTGACTGGTCGTCCGCGTCGATTCCTTCCGGAACAAGTTTGGCGTCGTTTGTGGGAATATTATAAATTAAAGCACCAGAAGGAGCGTCGATAGCAGAGCCGGAGGGGCAACCCATCATCTTGACGAAAGAAGAAATGAATCGCCTAGTGGCCAACGCTGTCAAAGGAGCGCTCGAACAACACCAAATCGAGCAAGCCACCTCATGGCGAGTGGCTTCTGGGCAGAGGGAGATTCCCATGATCTCCATCTCGCATCCCCAACACCGGAGATCTGTCTCACCACCGGTGGGACTCGCTGGAGCAATCCTGGTACACCGGCTAGATTCCTTGGGAGACTTGGAGAAGGCTAACACTGCAGCCTCAAGCGCCCTGAGGCAGGAAGAAGGATTGGGGAAGAGAGAGGAACTTAAAGCCTTCCAGAAGGCACCCTCTACTCCTTTCTCACTGGAGATCGTAGAAAATCTCATGCCGAAGCAGTTCTGCGGACCCAGAATTGTCGACTACGATGAAAAAACGAATCCTGAGGATCGCGTCTGCAAATTCGAGAACGTAGCCCTTTTGCACCAGTATACAAACGGTGTTAAGTGTCGAGTGTTCTTGAACACTTTGTAAGGAGCCGCTCAAAGATGGTTCCAAAGATTACTACAGGGTACTATAAACTCTTTTCTGGAGTTTAGAACCGCATTCTTGCATCACTTTGCAAGCAACCATCGATACCAGAAGACGACATTGAATCTCTTCGCTCTCAAGCAGAAGGCGAAAGAACCTCTGAAGGATTACATACAGAGGTTCAATCGAGTGGCGCAAGATGTGCCAACCGCGACATCGGAGATCCTGGTCGACACCTTCACTCAGGGTCTCTCCGAGGGGGCTTCTTCCGATCATTGGTGAAGAAGCCGCCAACTAGCTTCGACGATTTGCTGGGGCGCTCAGTCAAGCATGTCAACGTCGAAGAAGTGCAGCACGCTCGCCGGAAAGAATCAGCCGGAACTCCTGCGCCGACCCCGGTCTAGTCGGAGAGAAAGGAACCACCAACACAGGTCCGGGCGAAAGACTCTCGGTCAGGGAGAGATCACTGGGCTAGCAAGAAAAGGCTCGTAGAAACGGTTGGCACTCAAGAACCAGAGCCGCCAAAGAAGTACTATGATTTTCATGGCAGTATCACGCACTCCACAGAAGAGTGTCACGCTTTAAAGAAGAGAATGGTGGAGAAAGCATATAACAAGCCCCGGAAATGATAGAAGAAAACGGGGTATCGCCGGAGGTCCCCGCAAATGAGTCTTTCTCCCAACAAGCAGCCATCAGGAGGAGAAGGACCCCGGCGACCATCCTGATCACGTTCCAAGCGGAGAAGCCGGGAGGTAGCGCCTTGTCGATCCCCCTCTCCTGAGCAAGACCCCAAGAAGGGCAAGGCCCTGTGCAAGGCCCTCCTTCAGGCCACGTAGGAGTAGGGGTGCAATCGAGCCGAGCCGAGCCGAACAGTATGAGGCTCGAGTTCGGCTCGATTAGCTTTTCCCTAAGCTCGAATTCGGCTCGAGTTCGATTCGAGCTTTAATTCTTAAGCTCGAGTTCGATTCGTAATAAAATTAAAGAGTTCGTGAAAGGCTCGAGCTCGGCTCGAAAATAGCTCGTTTTAAAGTCAAACGAGCTTAGTTCGAGATTGGCTCGTTAAGATTAATCGAGCTCGAGTTCGAGCTCGTTAGGCACATAATCAAGCTCGAGTTCGAGCTCGTTAAGCACATAATCGAGCTCGTTAAGCATATTTATTAGTGTACCTAAAATTTTATATATTTTCTAAAACTAGAAACAAAAGGGAAATACATATTAAGAGAAAACAAAAAAAAAACACCTATATAACAAGGGCAACCTAGCAGACATTAGTAAGCCAGAGAACTAAACAAAGCGAGCCAAAAACACCCATATGATTATAAAAGTCAAAGATTGAAATGAAGAATACAAAATCCACTGAAGAAAAGGAATTGATACAACAAGAATATTTTATAAAAGAAACTTACTATAGAAAACTTACTGCAAAATATTTTATAAAAGAAATGTTGCATAATATATTTCATAAGTAACCCGTTCCATATATGAACATTGTAAGTGCATAATAAAAGGTGTTAGGCTTCATTTAGTTCAACAGAATTCACCTTATTAGCCTCAAGAAGTTTACCTAAACACACATGATTAGGTAAACAAACAAATGAGCAATAGTTTTAAATCAGGAAACTTCTGATGCAGAAGGTATGCACTGGCCTGACAAAGTATGTTTACACAATTTAGGCAACCAAAATAAGCTATATGAAATGTAAAGCAAAAAAACTGTTATGTGCAGAAATACATGTATAATCAACAACAAAATCTCCACATAATTGAAAATTCCTAGACTACAAAAGATTCCTTTGACTCACTAAAACGCTGATGTTGTTGCTCAAATGATATAACACGAGGAGGAAGAAGACCACGAAGCCCAAGGCGATCTCCTTCAGTTAAAGGAAAAGCAGTATCCTGAACCAAAATAAGTTTCAAAGGAAAAGCAGTATCCTGAACCTGTGAAGGCAGCTCGGCGCAGGCGGCAACGAGGAGGGAGGGATCGGCGCAGGGGTAGGTTCCGTAGGCGAGAGACGCGAGAGAGGGAGGCGCCGCAGGTTAGGGTTCGAAATCGCGAGAGAGGGAGGCGCCGCAAGCGAGAGACGCGAGAGAGGGAGGCGCCGCAAGCGAGAGACGCGAGAGAGGAGGCGCCGCGGGCGAGAGTCGCGAGAGAGGAGGCGCCGCGGCCGGAGGTTAGGACTTAGGGTTCGGACGAATGAATCGATATCAGTCTTAATATATACATAATATATTATATATACATAATATAATATTATATAAATATATATATAACCTCTTAACAAACACGTTCGCGAATCTCTTAATGAACACGTTCGCGAACCTCTTAACGAACGCGTTCGCGAGCCTATAAACGAACACGTTCGCGAGCCTCTAAACGAACGCGTTCGCGAGCCTCTAGACGAACATGTTCGCGAGCTCACGAGCCAAATACTGCTAAGCTCGAGCTCGGCTCGATAATGTTTTCGAGCTCGAAATCGAGCTCGAGCTCGGCTCGTTAACTTAATCGAACGAACTCGAACGAGCTTTTTTTCGAACCGAGATCCGAATATCTCACGAGCGGCTTGACTCATTTACACCCCTACGTAGGAGTGATCTCCGGAGGTCTTACCGGAGGGGACTCGAACCGGGTAAGGAAGGCTCATACTCGACAGCTGAAGAATTACTCCATCGGGACGAGCAGTAGTCAATGCAGAGGCCCTGTCATCTCATTTGGTCTAGATGACGTGGAGGACGTGGAGAGGCCTCATGAGGACGCCTTAGTAATTCTCGCACGCATAGCTAACAATGAAGTTAAGCGTGTCTTCGTGGATACAGGTAGTTCTGTGAACATTCTGTACAAGGCGGCCTTGGATCAGATGCAGATCGATGAAGACGAGCTGAGGCCGGTCTCCACTCCACTCTTCGGCTTCATAGGATACCGGGTGCAGCCGATAAGGCAGATCTCCCTATCTCTGTCAATGGGAGATGGCACGCTGGAGAGGATGAGGACTCCCTTCCTGATCGTGGACATGCCCTCCTCCTACAACGTTATCCTCGGATGCCCCGCGCTCAGTGTGTTCCAGGGGGTGGTCTCAGTCTACCACCAAAAGATCAAGTTCCTGGTGGGCGATCAAGTAGCCGAGATCAAGGGAGATCAGCTGGCTTCCCGACGATGTTACAGTGGGGAGGTCAGGTTTGAAGCCCGCAAGAACCTAAAGGCTGAAGAAGCTCTGCAAGTTGACCTCGCCAACCCTCGAGAGGAGGAAGGGCCCAGGGAAGAACGGAGGGAGGTAGAGAGCGAAGAAGTTTAGATACACCCTCAACAGCCTGAGGGAGTTACAAAGATTGCTGCTGACCTCCCACCGGAGTTGAGAAGCCGACTGATCGAGTGCTTGCAAAGTCATCAGGATGTGCTCGCTTGGGCTACCGAGGAGATACAAGGAGTCCCCCCGGCCTTGGCCATGCATCATTTGCATGTGACCCCCGAGGCTCGGGCGGTAAAGCATAAACGAGGCATTTTGCACCCGAGAGGGACAAGGCTATCAGAGAGGAAGTCGCCAAGTTGCTGAAGGCTGGACATAAGAGAATTTCAATTCCCAACTTGGTTAGTTAATGTAGTACTTGTCCCTAAGCCTAGGGGTAAATCACGAGTGTGTATTGACTTTCGAGATCTAAATAAAGCTTGCCCTAAAGGCTGCTACCCTCTGCCTCGTATAGATAGACTAGTAGATTTCACCTATGATTGTGAGTTCATTTCCATGTTGGACGCCTACCAGGGGTACCACTAGGTTCCTTTCGCGCCTGAAGACCAAGAAAAGATCAGCTTTGTGACGGCAGATGACACATATTGTTATAATGGCATGCCTTTCGATTTGCGTAACACTGGGGCAACTTACCAGCATATGATGGACAAGGTCTTCATGCATCAGATCGGGAGGAATATTGAAGTCTATGTAGATGACATCTTGGTCAAGACAGACAAAGGTAAAGATATGATAACCGACTTGGAAAAGACCTTCGCCACCCTGAGGGCCAACAAGCTAAAATTGAACCCGACCAAGTGTCTGTTCAGAGTGAAGAGTGGTCGGTTCCTGGGCTACATGGTGAAAGAGAGGGGGATCGAGGCCAATTCGGATAAGGTGAAGGTCATCCTTGATATGCCCTCTCCTCGCAACTTCAAGGAGGTACAGAGGCTGAATGGCAGGATTACAACTTTATCCAGGTTCATCTCCAAGTTTGCCAATAGAACCCTGCCTTTCTTCAAGATTCTGAGAAAGACAGTCAAGTTCGATTGGGACGCCCAGTGTGAGAAGGCATTTGCAGCTCTGAAAGCTTACCTGGCCGAGCTCCCCGTCCTTTTCAAGCCAGTGGAAGGGGAGACCTTGTTCGTCTACTTGTCCGCGGTTGAGCAAGCGGTGGGCTCTGCACTTATCCGAGAAGAAGGCACTATACAGTACCCAGTCTACTTCTTCGGACAACTCTTAAAGGATGCAGAGACACGCTACACCATGATGGAGAAGTTAGCCTACGCTCTGGTCTTAATGGCTCGAAGGCTCAAGTCATATTTCTTAGCACACCCAATTGTGGTTCTCACCAACAGCCCGTTGAGAAGAGTTCTCACCAATCCGAAGCCTCGGGTTGACTAATCAAGTGGACGACGGAGTTGAGTGAATACGAGATTGAGTACCAACCCCGTACTGCCATCAAGGCACAGGCCCTTTTGGATTTCATGCTCGAATCTGTCCCGGAGCCCGAAGTCGAAGGAATCTGGAAGATCTATGCCGACGGATCTTCGAACAGCAGGCACAGTAGAGTTGGAGTGTTAATGGTTTCCCCTCGAGGGGATACATTACATTTATCTATTCGACTCCACTTCAGAGCCACTAACAATGCAGCTGAATACGAGGCGATCCTAGCAAGCCTGCAAGCAGCCAAGCATGTGGGAGCTGCTCGGGTCGTTATACATTCGGACTCTCAGCTTGTGGCATAGCAAATAAAGGGCGACTTCGAAATAAAGTGTGAACGCTTACAGAGGTATGTAGCCCTTTATAAGCAGCTAAAATCCTCTTTCACGGAGGTTATTCTGCAGAAGATCTCTCGAGCAGACAATGTCAAGGCGGATGAGCTAGCCAAGTTGGCTAGCTCCATCTCGGCTTGGCAGCTAGGCGAGCCTAGTGCCCCTGAAGAGACTGTAGCTCAGATTGGAGAAGATGCGGAAGGCAATGCCGTAGCCGATTGGAGAGATCCATATGTGGAGTTCCTACATAGCGAGAACGCTCCAACCATGGATCAAGGAGTCCGATTATTCTGCCACTGTGTAAGTACCCCGGGATTTGATTTTCATGTGATCAAGCAAGTCAAGTTAGGACACATGTTTTTGATGCTTTATGTCAAGTGTGCAGGAACTTAGGAGTACAAGAAGTCGAGTGGAAAATACGGCGATTGAGAAGGATGGCACGGGAAGTGAGCTGACGGGCTCGATGCATCCAAGGGATGAGAAGACTGCAGAAGAGTACACCAGTGGATGAGAAGGATGTGCACGACCCCCGAGGGATGAGAAATCGGGGAGGAAGACTGTTCGTGGAGAAAGTCAGAGTTGGGTTTGGGTAAGCTCAACTTCAGATGATCGGAAATCACCTAGGAGCGTTAGAAGACTGGTCAACCAAAGGCTGACCAGAACCAGGTGAATCAGGCACTCGAGTCAATTCGGGCGCTCGGTCATACAGGCACCAAATTGGACTCTGGCGCCCGGCAATACAGGACCCCGAGTGAACTCGAAAGCCCGGCCATACAGGCACCCAATTGCAACTAGGGCGCCTGAGAGCAAATTCTATCAATTTCTTGCCGTTACGTAGTGAATCAACATTAACTGGAACTCAAGCGCCCCTATTCGACACAAGTGCCTAAGATATACCACGTCGACAATAGATAAATTTGTCTAGGAGCTATAAATAGACCCCTTGAGTTCTCTGTATTCACTTTCCTACTCTTTTTGTGTGTTTTCAAAGTGTAAGAGACTTCTTTGCCTTTAATGAAGGAGCATTTTTTATAGACTTTTCAACTCCTTGGATTAGCAACCACCCTGGTTGCAACTAAGTAAACTCGGAGCCTATGTTTCTTGTAGTTATCGATTTTACTTATGTTGATTTCTATTCTGCTTAACTAATCTCTATCTTTGTAAAGAACTTGCAAAAGATATAGTTTGAACTTGCAAGGCTATTCACCTCCGCCCCTAGCCAGCCTGTACAGGACTAACACTTGGTATCAAAGCTCAACCGCTTTAGGAGGACTAACCGCCGCCTAAAGCAATAAGTCAATGGTCGGACCTACTATTCACCCACCAAAGTTTGAGAGGGAGTTTGGATTGTGGAAAGTCCAGATGGAGGTATTTTTTAAGACAAATTTTGAATTATTACCTATCATAAAAAAACGGTCTTGTAGCACCCAAAGATAAGAAAGAACACCTCTGGTCGAAGGAGCGAGCCAATTTTATGGCTAATGGGAAGGCGGAATTTCATTTGTTATTTGTACTACCAGCAAAAGAAGTCAACCCCGTCGGTCTCTACAAATCTGTGAAAGAGCTCTGGGAGAATTTTTTAGAACTACATTAAGGGACCTCAGAAGCAAAGCTTGCCCATCGAGATCAACTCATAAGCTAGCTGACTAACCTCCATATGAAAGAAGGAGAGACGGTGACTCAACTACATGCGAGAATCAAGGAGTTGATCACCGAACTTACAAATCTCGAAGAATCAGTAATAAACCGAGATTCGTTAAAGTACACTCAGAATGTGTTTCCAAGAACATCGGAGTAGATATCCATAATAAACTCGTATTACTTCTCAAAAGACCTCGAGGTAAGTATCTTAGAGGAATTATTTTCTACTTTGGAACTTTATGAGTCTCGGTGCGCAGGAAGAACTAAAAGGATGGACAGCATTGCCCTAAACATGACGAAGGTTGAATTGGATGCAGAGTCTTCAGTCGATACAGAGGAAACCATGGGCATGGTAAGAAAGATAAATAAATATTTTAAATCTAAAAAGTTTAATAAGATGTAGGATAAAAAAATATTCTCTAAGAAGAAAAAAAAAGTCACATGCTACAACTACTATGAAAAAGGGCATATAAAAGATAATTGCTCAAAACTGAAAGAGAAAATAGCAAACAAGTCCAAGCTCAAGAACGTGAAGGCAACATGGGATGATACATCATCATCTAAGTCAAAGATCGAAGTCTACTCTAGACTGGAACTAATGGCAAGTCACTAAAAGGACGACGAAATGACCTCCGAGATGAGCATCGATGAAGGAGGAGATACGTCAAAAAAAAACAGCAATGAAAGGGGAGCTTCCAACTTCAAATACGATATGGTAAGTGAAGTATATCTACTACCTCCTAATCAATTATATTATGACATCAAGCAAATAACTAGATCATTATGCAAATTGAAAAGCAAAAAATAATGATCTAAAAAGAAAATTAGCTTCTGCATATCCATTAGAACAATATGATCAAGTAAAACATGAAAATGATAAATTGAAAGAAGAAATAAAATTGATGAAAAATCATACATGTTGAAATATTTTTTCTCCTAAAATGAATATTAGATATACTAGAGCACTTAACTAGTATTTAAGAAATCACATGAACCAAATTGCAAAAGTGCTCCAAAACTATATGCCACCTAAATTTTTGATTAACACTGTAGGTAGAAATATATATTGGATACCTAAATTTGTTTTGAACGGTTAGAAGTTATTTTTAAGCATGCTAGTAATTAATATTTTTTGTCATTTTATAAATTTTCTTCTTAAAATTAATCTATCATGTATTCCCTTGAATTTTTTTCAATAAATTTATTTTAAAATTTTTCTATTATAGATTCAATTCATATCTTGACAATTATACAAATTTCCATGAATCTCTCATTAAAAATCAAAATTTTAATTTTAAAAATTACTTAGAAAACTATTTTCGAAAAATTGGATTTTTCGGGAATGATTAGTTGCATTTTGATTGTTAAGAAAATTTTTTAATCAAAATCTATTTTTAAAAATTACTTTTTAAAATTTCTAAGTTTTGTAATGAAGTTTTTTTAACTTAAATTTTTTTTTTGTGAAATTTTTACAAAGTCAGATTGTCTACATAACTTGATGACAAAAAATTTGGAAATTTTCTAATCAAAAGATGATTTTTAATGAATTTATTTTGAAAAAATAAATTTTAAATATTAAAAATCTCCCAGATAAAATTTTCTTTACAATTTTTTTTTTGCTAATTCTCTATTAGATTTTATATATTGAGAAAAACTATGCTTTTGACTTAGAAAATTTTTGTTGGTGAAGAAAATTATATTTGAAAAACTCTCAAATAAATTTTTTTTCTTTACACTAAAATATTTTTGAAAAACTATGCTTTTCACTCAGAAATTTATTTTACCCCTTAGAAATCTTTCAAAATTTTGCTACAATATGAAATATCTTTAAGCTTTTTGTTAACCCTATTTTTTTGAAGTGATCAAATGGGGAGAATTTAGATGGTTAAGTTAAGGGGAGGTTAAGTCAATTTAATTGCAACATTTTTATGTACCTTATTGCATAATTTATTTTATTATTTTTAATAAACAATGTTATTTCTATATTTGGTTTACCCTAACTTACAAAAGTTGATGCATATCAAAAAGGGAGAGATTGTAACTACCCCGGGATTTGATTTTAATGTGATCAACCAAGTCATATTAGGTCCAGTGTGTTTTTATGTCTTGTGTCTAAGTGTACAAGAACTTAGGAGCATAAGAAGTCGAACAAAAAATGCAACAATCGAGAAGGATGACATGGGAAGTGAGCCAACAGACTCGATGCATCCGAGAAATGAGAAAATTGTGGGAGAGTACACCGGTGGCCGAGAAGGATGTGCGCGACATCCGAGGGATGAGAAGCCAGACCGCTAGATGGCTGGAAGTTGGGTTCGAGTGAGCTCAACATCGAATGATCGAAAATCAGCCAGGAGCACTAGAAGACTGGTCATCCAAAGGCTGACCAGAACCAATCAAATCAGGTGCCTGAGTCAATTCAGGCACCCCGCCATACAGGCACCCCATTGCAACTCGGACGCTCAAGAATAAATTTTATCGGTTTCCAACCGTTACGCAGTGGATCAACGTTGACTGGAACTCAGGCACCCCTATTCAACATAAGCGTCCGAGATGTGTCACGTAAGCAATGGATAAGTTTGTCTAGGGGCTATAAATAGACCCCTTGAGTTCAAAAAGTAAAACAACAACTCTGTATTCACTTCTTACTCTTTCTGTGCGCTTTCAAAGTGTAAGAGTCTTCTCTGTCTTCAACGAAAGAGCATTTTTTATAGAGCTTGTCAATGTCTTGGATTAATAACCATCCTAGTTGCAACAAAGTAAACTCAGAGCCTCTCTTTCTTTTAGTTGTTGATTTTACTTATGTTGATTTCTATTTTGCTTAACTAATCTCTATCTTTATAAAGAACTTGCAAAAGATATAGTTTGAACTTACAGGGCTATTCACCCGCCCCTCCTCTCTAGCCGGCCTAAACGGGACCAACACACTGTTTCTCCTTCTCTCATTTGGAGATTCGTCGGCTGACTTCGAAGTAGATCCCGTCGAGTGAGCTTTGCTTGCTAGATCTCTTCATATAGTTCTAGGAACTTCTCCCATAACTCTTTTGTTGACTTGTAGGTGCCGATCTGGTTGACTTCCTGAGGCAAGAGTACACTTAGAAGATGAAATTCCGCTTTGGCGTTGGCTACAGAATCTGACTGTTATTTCTTACTCCAGTGATACACTTCTTTTCTCTCATCGTTCTTGCATTTGGGTACTTCAAAATCATATTTTATTATTAGTAAAATTTCAAAATCGGTTCTAAAGAATACCTTAATTTTTCACTTCTATATCGTGAACTCTCCCTCAAACTTTGGCAAATGAATGCTAGTTCATTTTCTTGATTTAGGTGGTGGTTAGTCCTCCTGAAGCAGTTGGACTCTGATACCACTTGCAGATGAATAGCCCTGCAATAAAAACTAGATATTTTGCTATTTCTTAACCAAGGTCCAATAGAGATAGATTAATTAAGTAGTTAAAATAATTAACAATATAACAAAAATAGTAAGAGACAAAAAAAAGTTTACTTAGTTGCAACTGGAAATGTTGCTAATCCTAGATAGTGAAAAACTCAATAAAATTCTCCTTCCTTGTAAGCGGAGAATCCTCTTACAGACACTTGAAAGTTCAAAAAAGGCTAGGAAAATTAATACAAGTTGTTTTGTCTTCCTAGCTATAGGAACCATTTATAACCCAAAAAAGTAAGTTACCATTTTGTTGACGTGACATGGAGGTGCCTCAGTTGTGATCTGAGGCATCTCAATTGGATAAATTTTATCGACGATAACCAACAATAAGCTTTGATAAGTTTTCGATCTAAGACACCTTAGTTCCGACCCGAGGCACTTCAGTTCCCACTTGAGGCGCCTCAGTTCTGCTTTTGCGCAGAACTTCATCCAATGGTTCGAGGCGCCTTCAAAGCCAACTAAGGCGCCTCGGACCCGTAGCTTAGCAAGGTCAACATCCGAGTTGACTTTCTTTCATCCTCGTCCACTTGGGCGATTTCCGACCATCCAGAGTTGAGCTCACCCAAACCTAACTCCAGCCTTCTCCTCGAACGTGCTTCCTCCCCGACTTCTCGTCCCTCGGACATCGTGCACGCCCTTCTCATCTATTGGTGTACTCTTTCGCAGCTTCTTCTTCCGTCGGATGCCCATCGACTCCTTTCCCGTGCCATCCTTCTCACTCAGTGCGTCTTCCGCTCGACTTATTATGCTCCTAAGCTTCTGAACACTTAGATACAAGGATCAAACCAACCATGACCTAATTTGACTTGGTTGATCATATTAAAACCAACCCGGGGTACTTACAATCACTTCAGATCATTTTAAACATAACTGTTATATTAGATCTAGAACATTCAGCCGCTGTATACATAGTGAAAACCCTCACTTAAACACACTCACAAGCTTAGTCATTAGCTTAGGTAGCTCTGTAGCATCACAACAAAAACAAACCTATCATATATTAGAACAAGTATCCACCACTGTGATCCAACAAACACAACTAATAAACGGCTTAGAAGAAGCATAGACTTCTTAAAAGAAGCACATGACTCATTAAACAGAAGAGTTAGCCAACTAATTTTACTTAGTATTCCCACCAAGAAAGAAAGCTCAATTCTTTCGAGACTAATAGAAGAAAACAAGCCTAAAAATTTTGAACTACAATCTAAGCAATTTGAAATTCAGGCTAAGACAGTTCTACTACAAATTAAAGACATAGAAGACTGTATAACCAAAAAAGATTCACTTTCAATACTTCACTATTTTGCCACTATAGGGCACAATTGCTTCACCTTCCTAATGGAAAAGAAGAGCGCTTAACTAACACTAAATCCTAAGCAAGGATAAATACCAAATGGTATCTCAGGCAACCCATTATAACAATTTTAATGGGACAAGCCAATGTCAATTATTAACATGTTTACAACTACAATTTTTAGTAACCAAACTCTAGATCCGTTAACTACTCATCTACACTAATCCCACCAAATATCACACAACAAATTATCATAAGATCTAAAGAGATCTAAACCCGTTCACTCTTCAGACTATCCAAAACAACCTGTTTCATCTCCAAATGGAGCTCACGGCAAGCCCATTCAAGGTGCTGCCAACTCTAGGTTTCAACTCTAAAACCCTAACAAAATGCTACTGATTAGAACTAATTTGCAATGGCTTGTATAAAAACCAATTTCTAAAACAAAACTCACGCGCATAACCTCCCAATCTCTGCACAGAACAGAATCCACCCAACAATCCAGGATACAAAGCAAGGATACACGCACAGAACAGAATCCACCCAACAATCCAGGATACAAAGCAAGGATACACGACCGGATCATCAGAAGCCCTCTAAGAACAAACGGAATCAACATAAAGCTTACCTTCTATTTCCCAATGGCAGATCCGCCGAGATTGAATAGCTACCGCGCTCTTGCCCGTGCGGTGTCCACAGCTCGGTTTCCTCTTCTCCAGTAGCAACCCAAACCGATGCCCGGCCAACCCAATCAATGGTATTTCCCACAATCGGCTGCAACAATCAGATTATCAAGATATTGCCAGAGAAGATCAAGTCCTTACCCGATTGTGGTTGAAATGAAGCCATACCTAGTTTGCTAGCCCTAGCTGTCCCCGGCGTCGAGTGGCTCAGAGGAAGGGAGTGGTCGTCGGATGGGTTCGACTGTGAGCTAGGGCACGCGAACGAATGGAAGAAGAAGAAGCCACCGCTTGGCTGCGGGCTGGGTTCGCGGAGAAGAGATGAGGAGAGGAGTCGGGCGTGGCTTCACTTGCGGCTAGGTCACGCGAAGGGAGGGAATAGCTGCGGCGGAGGCTTAGGGCTCGGGTTCGCGTAGGAGAAGAATGAGTCGGGGTGGCTAGGGCACGCGGAGGAGAAGAAGTGAGGAGATCGGGTTTGGCTGCGGGTGAGCTGAGTGGAATAAATAGGGTTTATGAGGGAGGGGTCTTTTTACAAAAAGGTCCCTCCGCGTTCAAAATTCAAATCTTACCCTTAGGTTAAGGGTTGTAGCTTTTTAACCCTTCAATATATTTTTAATCTACCTCAATAAATCTTTAGTGTTAAATTATTTATCCTTTCATAATTTAAGAGTTTACTCGAAACTCTTTACTCTAGTCCGATAACCCTAATCTTCCAGTATATTTTTTGAAAAATTTATTCTACCGATTTTTTAATTGGTCGTATTTAACAGATCTATCAGTTTGGTCCAGGATCGGGTATTAGTCGACTGTTTCTCTTATCAGTTGATGATTGATACATCATAAATGTGACATTGCTATAGTTTTGAGCGTAATCTTTAGTACCCTTAGCCTAAACTTATGCCTACATATACCTTCCATCAACCTTGTGCCCTTAAGATGCTTCTGAGCCCTAACTTCTCGTTCTTGCGCTTGCCTTGAAGTGCTTCCTTCGGCTTTGTTATGGTAAGTCATCTTTTGCTAGGAGGTCGCACCTCTAAGACTTCATCTACTAAGACTATCTTCTTGGACTTTCCTTGCCAAGTCTTCGTACCTAGACCTTTCTTTATACCTGCTTACTCAATTTTCATGTTAGATCACCAATATTGTCTAACTTAAACTCATTTAACTAAACATCAAAAAGTAAATAATGCTTTGAGCATAATTGCACCAACATTCTTCTAATCCTAATCTGGAGTGGTTAGCACATTCAACACCAACAGATCAACTAAAACATTAGTGAGCTTATGTTCAAGGAAACAACTGGTTTTCGGATTAGCTGGAAGATTTAGACAATTATGTCCTAGTTGGTGAAATTTACAGCGAAAAGATTTACTCGTAGAAAAATATGGGAACTAGAATCTTCCCATTTACTTTCTCTACCCAGCATATAACTCTTTTCTAGCATTACCAAAAGAAAGTAGAATGCTCGGCAAACAAGAATCTGGCCAGCTCAACAAAAATAGCAAAGGAGTACAAACGTGCTCTTAGCCACACATCAACGCAGACTAACAACACCCTTTTATTAAACTCAATAGGAGAACACAATCTAGAAAATATGATGGAACCCTAAAGCCAACATAAGCAATGACATCCTCCTACCAAAAACATAAGTCGTGATGTCATGAAGTATTATTCTCCACCAACAACTTTACACTGTTTTATTCTCCAGTAGCAACTTTACAGCGGCTTTATTCCCCACTGACAACTTTACTTACTAGCTACATATCTATTCTTTACTTATCCAAGTCCTTCTCCAATACTCAACTACCTCATTTGGCCCCCCCCCCCCCCCCCCCCCCCCCCCTCCACTCATTCTAGAGCAACCACCTCATCTTTTCTTCACCCCCGAAGCAAGCTCTCCTCTGCTATAAATACCACTCTTCTCCAATGCTAAGGGCATCCAAGTTTCTGTAAGCAGTGTGTAAATGTGTGTTCAAAGTGTATTTTCAATCCCTCTATAAGTACACTCCTATAATGTCTTTATAAGTTCCTTATGTAAGCTTATACCATAGCTAAGTCTTTTTGGACCTTTTTCCAATTTCCTAGTCGGAATAATTTTCAAGTCAACTTTCTCTGACAGCTTAATAAAAATTTCCACTAAGGAAATGCTCTATTTTTCGTTTCCTTTGTCTTCAAAAACATAGGACCTATCTCGTGGGTTAAGCTTGTAAAATCTATGCTGACTAAGTTGGGCAGCAAGAGCTACTGAAATCTCATTATAAGACCTACAAAAATCGAGGTAAAGCTTGAACAACAAGATAGGAAGATGAGGACAACATGGGGAAAATTTCCTTTCAAAGTGCCTAGATTCATCTCAAAATTTCAAAACTTGATTACTGTTTATAATTACAGTTCATGATTACGGTTCACAATTACTATTCATAATTACTGTTTACAATTACTGTTCATAATTACTATTTATAATTACACTTCATAATTACTATTCTTAATCATTGTTCACTAGTTACTGTTTATAATAATTAATGTTCACAATTATTATTTACCAGTTACGAAAAATCTAGAAATCACAAAAAAATCAATCTCGAAAAATCATATACACACACCTTGTGAGAACTGAGTATATTTTTTATTTATATTACATATAGTGCTCACAAGATGAGCACCATAAGATAAGTAGGTATCAAGACTCTCTATGAGAGATGATATGTTGTACACTAATCCACGATCATCTTGTGTTATTTTTAAAAATTTTTAATTGAATTTAATCCATTTTCAGTTAAAGTTTGATTTTGCTCGAATCAAAGTTTGAATCATTCGAAACGAATTCGAGTTCGAATTTCATTTTGAATCAAGCTCATGCTAAAATTATTTATATTTTCGAACTTCAAATCGAATTTGAATACTATATATACTTTTCAAGCTTGAATTCAAATATGAATCCTTCCATTCAATTTGTTTGCACTTCTAATTGAGTGAGTGCGTTAAGAGTTCGTATTGGTAAAACCACAAACACATTGTCTAATACTGGGTTGGAAGAACTCGATCGACATAGCGAGGAAGGGCAGTGAATTCTCCTCCGTTTGAATCCTATAATTGACATTGAAACTTTTCTCAGTGACAAAAAAACAAAGTGAAGAACAAAAATCAAAATCGCTAGAGGAAGGGCTTGAACCTTTTGACCTTATTGTTAAGGGTCACATGCTCTAACCAACTGAGCTACACCAGCTACAAATAAAATTAGATGTGCAATATTAAAATTGTTTTCTTATATTTGACTAATTAGATTTTAATATCACATAAGGTTGCATTTGGTGAGGTGTAATAAAGCTTTTAATATAATCAAGATTACATTACAAACTCAATTACTATGTTTAGTATAATTTTTGAAATTATAAGGTAATATAATCAAGATTACAAAATAAAATAAAGATTTGTAATCTCAGTTATGAGGCCAAAATCATGTAATACAATTACATTCCAAATGTAATCTTTAACTTAAAATCTAATACCAAATATACCCTAACATTCTTTTCTTTTGGCGAAACTCTTTCTTTAGCGAAACTTGGTGAGCGGCGAAAGGCCAAACTTACCAAGCGGCGAAGTAGGGTTTTAGCATCTCTGGGCCCGACATCTGCAGCAGCACGGCCAAGCCTACTCACCTCGGGCATCCGCAGCACCGCGAGGTAGTAGGGTTTTGGCAGCTCCTGGTCGAGCATCCGCAGCACCGCGAGGCAGTAGGATTTAAGCAGGCAAATACTCGGAGTCCTTTAAGTAATATCTCATTTGCTTCTTTGTTTACTGAAATTTCAAGGCAGTGCCAACAAGAATACAAGTACATTTGGACAACTCAAAATCTCACCAAGTACGATAGGGTAGGAGATGATTGGCATGTCATGGCCTCTCCAGTTTCTTACCTTTGTCATCCTCCAGATAGTAGCTGTCTCTTGTGAGCTTTCTGGTGACGATATAGGGTCCACCCTACTGCGGCTCCAGCTTCCCAAGATCACCGATAGGCTTGATCCTCTTCCAAACTTTATCCTCGACTTCAAAACTATGGGCAATCATGCGATGGTTGTATGCTTGTTGCATACGTTGCCTGTAGGCTAGTAACCGAGCAGCTGCTTTGTCTCGCACCTCTGCCACTAGATCCAAATCGATCAGCCGCTCATGATAATTGTCCACTTTATTATAATGTTGCCGCCGGATGGACTTCTCGCCTACTTCCACTGGGATCACGGCTTCAGCGCCATACGCAAGTTGAAAAGGACTCTGACCTGTTCCTTCTCGCGGAGTGGTACGGTAGGACCACAAAATATTGGAGAGCTCTTCGATCCAGCTACCTCCGACATGATCCAGCTTTATCTTGACTCCCCTAAGGATCTCCCGGTTAATGACCTTGGCTTGGTCGTTACCCTAGGGGTAAGCCACTGAAGTGAAGGCTTGTCGAATGCCTAATCCTTTGCACCATTCTTTGAGCTTGTGCCCTGCAAACTGCCTTCCATTATTCGACACTAATCTATGAGGGATGTCGTATCTGCAGACAATATCCTTCCATAGGGTCTTCATCACCGCGACCTTCGTGATATGTGCTAGAGGCTCAGCTTCCACCTATTTCGAAAAATAGTCCACTAGAACTAGCAAGAACTTCTTTTGCTGAGGTCCGATTGGAAATGGATCCACAATGTCCATTCCCCAATGATCAAATAGGCAAGACATTGTGGAGACTCACAGCGGCTTGGTCGGTCGATGAGTCACATGTTGATGTCTCTGGCAGGCCTCACATCCGGCCACGAACTTGAGAGCGTCAACCTGTAGGGTGGTCCAAAAGTATCCTGCCAGGATAATGTTCCTAGACAGAGACCATCACCCAATGTGGCTTCCGCAAATGCCTTCATGCACTTCTCGCATCATATAGTCGGCTTTCTCTAGCCCGACACATTTGAGGAGTGGCCGGGCAAAGGCACTCCTGTATGGTTGATCTCCGACTAATGTGAATCTGGAAGCCCGACAGCAGAATAATTGGATTCCTTGATCCTTGGTCGGCGCATTCCCACTGCATAGGAACTCCACATATGGATCTCTCCAATCAGCTATAGTATTTCCCTCAGCATCCTCCTCAATCTGAGGTACAGTCTCTTCAGTGGTACTAGGCTCGTCCAACTACCCGGCTGAGTTGGAGCTAGCCAACTTAGCTAGTTCATCCGCCTTGACGTTGTCTGCCCGGGAAATCTTTTGCAGAGTAACCTTTGTGAAAGAGGCTTTCAGCTGCTCATAAAGGGCTACATACCTCCGTAAGTGCTCGCACTTTATTTTGAAATCGCCCTTTATTTGCTGTGCCACAAGCTGAGAGTCTGAATATACAATGACCCGAGCAGCTCCCACATGCTTGGCTGCTTGCAGCCCTGCTAGGATCGTATCATATTCAACTTCATTGTTGGTGGCTCTGAAGTGGAGTAGAATAGATAAATGCAACGTATCCCCCCAGGGGAAACCATTAGCACTCCGACTCCGCTGTGCCTGCTGTTGGAAGACCCATCAACATAGATCTTCTAGACTCCTTCGGCTTCAGGCTTAGGGACAGTTTCGAGCATGAAATCCGAAAGGGCCTATGCCTTGATGGTGGTACGAGGTTGGTACTCAATCCTGTACTCGCTCAGCTCTATCGTCCATTTGATTAGCCGACCCAAGGCTTCCCGATTGGTGAGAACTCGTCCCAGCGGACTGTTGGTAAGAACCACAATTGGGTGTGCTAAGAAATATGGCCTGAGCCTCCGGGCCATTAAGACCAGAGCGTAGTTCAACTTCTCCATCATGGTGCAGCGTGTCTTTGCATCCTTCAAGAGGTGTTCGAAGAAGTAGACCAGGTACTGCACAGTGCCTTCTTCTTGGATAAGTGCAGAACCCACCGCTTGCTCAGCCGCGGACAAGTAGACGAACAATGTCTCCCCTTCCACTGGCTTGTAAAGGATGGGGAGCTCGGCCAGGTAAGCTTTCAGATCTGCAAAAGCCTTCTCACACTGGTCATCCCAGTCGAACTTGACTGTCTTTCTCAGAATCTTAAAGAAGGGCAGGGTCCTGTCGGTAGACATGGAGATGAACCTGGATAAAGCTGTGATCCTGCCGTTTAGACTCTGTACCTCCTTGAAGTTGCGAGAAGAGGGCATATCTATTAGGATCTTACCGTTAAGATAGAGGGGGGGGGTGAATAGCTTTTTCTCGATTTTTCTACCACAACATTAGCGTGCGCAAGCGGAAGTACTAAATACAAACCAAAAACAACGCTAACATAAACCGTTTACGTGGTTCGGAGATGAAACTCCTACTCCACAGTTGTCCGTAAGGTGGACGATCCCGATCCTTCGGTGGATGATTCCCCGAAGCACCTCCGGCTAGCTCTTGTCGCTCCTTGTGAGTGGAGAAACCTCGCCACAAATCTTGGATAATCCCTGAGCAATACTAGGCTACTGACAAGCTCAAACCAAGCTAGTTTCGCCAAGAAGAAACAGCCATAAACGAGCTCCCTTAAATAGAGCTCGAGGCTGATATAACCGTTACCAATCGACTGGTCCAAGACCAGTCGACTGATCCACTCTGAATTCGAATTTCTCCGCCTGTCATTTCGAATTCTGGTCACCATCAGTCGACTGGTCCTGGACCAGTCGACTGATCTTTCTATGGACCCTATCAGTCGACTGGTCCCTCACCAGTCGACTGGTCCACTCCCTGAATCTAGGGTTATCCTTCCCGAATACATTTCTCTCAGCACTCGAACCCTCACGACTTAGCCCTCGAGTACAATCCCTCAACACTCGAAACCTCATGACCTGGTTGACTCTTCATCCAGCAGCTTCGATTTGTTGCCTTCAAGCCCTCTTCGACTTTGGCTCCCGTCCCTTAGATGCGAACACAAGTCCTCGGCTTGCCTCCATGCCATCCTTTACGCATGCCTCGAAGTCCACTTCCCTCAGCTCATCGTTCCTGCTCCAACGGCCTCAACCTGTTGCCTTCAAGCCCTCTTCGACTTTGACCCTCGTCCCTCAGATGCGCACACAAGCCCTCGGCTTGCCTCCATGCATCCTTCACGTACATCTCGAAGTCCGCTTCCCTCGGCTCATCATCCCTACTTTGTCCATAGTCCCTCGGATACACACACAAGCCCACGACTTGCCTCCATGCAGTCCCTGCTTTGTCCATGGTCCCTCGGATGTGAACACAAGCCCATGGCTTGCCTCCATGCCACCCTTCACCGTACCCGAAGACGTCCAACCAAGTCTATGTGTATCCTGCAAACCTGCACACTTATATACACATATTAGATCAACATGAAACCCTAACTTAATCATATTGACACACACATCAAAACCTATGATCCTCCCGATCATACTTGGGTCGATTGCCCCAACAATCTCCCCCTTTTTGATGGTAATATGTTTAAATTAGGTGCAAAAACAACAATAACAATTGAAAATTAAAGACAAAGCACATTAAGAAACATAAACATACCCCCCTTAACCTATGCCCTCCACATAATTTTCAATTATTCACAACACCAAATTAATTAAACCTAACTTAAACCACAAGTTCTCCCCCTTTGACACCATCAAAACGATTGAACTAAGCAATCCTAGCCCTAGTGTTAATGAGAACACCTTTCTATTTCTGAAAAACCTCCAGAAATTAGAATCCAGCAGTACTAATCGACTGCCCCTGCATCAGTCGACTGGTCCCTGCAATTCACAAACCCACAAAAAGATCAGTCGACTGCCCCAAGGGCAGTCGACTGATACAGTCCAAACTGAATTTTCAGTCGATTTTCAGAAACCCCTAGAAAATTTCACAAAATTCGAAAAATTCTAAAATTTTGCAAGCATATTTCTTAAGATATATTCTACCCTAGAAAAATATAGTTTTGTGAAAAATACCAAATATTCTTGACTTTTGACAAAATCTCCACTTCTTTGAAAATGTATCATTTTGTATCAACTTTCTATCCTAACTTTGAATCTATGTGTTTGTCAAGCCTATCATATATCATTTAAACCATAGAATGGTTTTCAAATCTCCCATTCTTTTCATATAATTTTCCAAGATAAAACACACGATGAAACCTCCCCCTTTTTATCCCTTAACTCTAGACATATACATGTATATAAAAATTTCCTTATGCCCATAATAGCAAGATAAAAACATTTCATATGAGCAATATCAAGCCATGAATTGAAAACTCAATATGAAAGCATAAATAGAAGTGTTATATAAAGTCATGCTAAAGGATAAACAATGTCACAAGGGTCATAGCCCCGAAGTTTTCAAATATTACAATACCCAATTAAGTGTTTGAGAGATAAAATATAAAAACCCAAGCTGCACACTCTCAACACTAGCACCACCAAATCAATCTGCACTACATCTCATCGCCTGGAGGAGGAGGAGGAGGAGGAGGGGCCTGATACATGAGGTTTCACTGCTGCATCATCACATACATCTTATCTTGGCGCTGCTGGAACCTCTGAAACTGCTCTGTAAGCCCGTGCACTGCCCCCTGAGTATCAACCTACTGCTGCTGAAACGTCTGAAAGTTCTCCCTAAGATCATGCACCTCTGACTGTAGTAGGGAGAACTACTCCTGTGTAACCCCAACATCAGCAGCAGCAGCAAGCTCCTCATCATCTGAACTGGAGGAACCAGGACGACGTCTCCAGACCAACACCCCCTGCTGGCACTCAATCCCCGCCAAGAACAGCTGTCGTGAATCGATCTGATCGTAGTCCTTGGACGGATGATGCACCTGACCCCTAGTAGTGCAAATACCTCTAGACTCAAAGAATTCGGTCAAAACATGACCAAAAGGCATGTAGATCTTCGTATTGACACTATGCGAAAAGTGAACAATGGATGCAAATACATGCAAGGTGATATCAATATCTAACCTTCTCTCTAATGCATATATCATTACCAAGTGAGGCAGTCGAATCTTCGACCTTCCCTTGGTGACAATTGGTAAAATGCAATCTAAGATAATTTTGTACAATACGTTGCTGACTGGAGTCATACGCTTAGCTTCGATGATACGGTCTAGAAGAGGGCGAGGATTATTGAAATAATAATGATGAACTTGATCAACAGTGACATTTGGCAAGGTCAAATGCTCAATGACTTTAGAAAAACATGTAAAGAGATTATTGGAGACCCTACACCCTAAAAATGACCCTAATACTATAGGTGTAAAGGGAATGGTAACTCCTTCTACCATGGACTCATAAGTCCCATCATCAGGACTAATGCATGTAAGGTTTGCATAGAATTCCTTGCACGGGTCAATGTTGACAAAGTGCTGACAATAGACTAGCTTCTCTAACCTAAAATGAGTGATCATCTCAATAATGTGAAGGGTCTTTTCTTGGAAATATAACCGATTTAGATACCTACAGTTCATTAATACAAAGTCAGTACTTGCAAATCTCCGTCGGCATTCCTTGGAATGGAATCGAGGTGCCTCAGGATCTACAGAACACTGTTGGGATGGTCCCTCACCCATCCTTCTCTTTTGGACAACTCCAAAATGCAATTTACCCATGCATGCATCAACAATGACCCAAATGGAGAGAAAAAACAAGGAAACGTGCAAAAAGGAGAAAGTTAGCCATAAATGATGAATAAATTGCGAGAAGTGGTTACCTTTTCCCTGCTCTTTGCATGGTGAAAAATGTGTGGGGATCGGTGTCGTCGATAGAGGCGGGGGCGTGAATATCGACTTATAAAAATTTCTTTGGAAAGCGTGTCGTAAACTTTCGATCGTTTGTTCTATTCAGAGTTAGTAGCACAGTGAAAAAATAGATAGATCAAAAAATAATCGACAGAGTGCACACGGGATTTTACTTGGTTCCCAACCCCCCAGGGTCAGTACGTCCAAGGCCTAAGCACGAGAAACGCCCGTCCACTAATGCTCTCCTTTCTGGACTTTCCGAAGGCGGAGAAACCTGTCTTATAGTGCACGATTCACAATCAAAAATATTAAGGAAATTAAATGTGGAAAGTAAATCAAACCAAACAAAGAATCGACGATCCCGGCCGATCTGGAACTCCGAAGTGCCGCGTACTTCCTCCTGGAGCCTCCTTGGTCGCAGGGCTTCGTCTCTAGCACTTTTCTTTCGCTCGGAATGCTTAGAATGATCTCGGAATTGGTGTCCTAAGTTGAGGGGTTGAACCCCTTTATATACTAGTCATTGAGGCATCTCTAGCACTTTTCTTTCGCTCGGAATGCTTAGAATGATCTCGGAATTGGTGTCCTGAGTTGAGGGGTTGAACCCCTTTATATACTAGTCATTGAGGCACCTGTGTTGAAGGGGGTGCTTGGCACGTGGCCTTCCCTGCGAGAAACTCCATTCGTAGACTTGGCCAGCGCTTATCCCTTCAACTGGGGCGCCTAAGCTGACTAGGGCGCCTGTATGAACACAGGCACCTCAATTGATGATGTGGCAGCTTGCTACGATTGACTTGGAGGCACCCTTGTCTGGGACGCCTGTATCAACACAGGCGCCTGTTCAAACAGGCGCCTGGGAGCAAAAAACTTTCACCCTTCGTTCCTACAACCAGGGTTAGTTCCAAACCACAAGTAATAAACAATATAATATAATTTAAGCATGATTAACAGCCTGAGCTGTCTTGGTTCTGACTTTGGGCTTCCCCGCGAAACCCTAGATCGAACTGACGCCTATGTTCCCTTCCCGGGGAACGTGTCTTTCACCTACTCCTCTCAGGAGACGGTTGCCACCTGACCCATCCGGTTGGACTTTTTCCCAGCTTCACTCACCAGGACTTTTGCCCAATCTTACGACCAGGACTTCGTGTCTAACTTCACTCATTAGGACTTTTGCCCATCTTCACTCACCAGGACTTCGTGCCCAGACCACGACCAGGACTTATTGCCTAACTTTACTCATCAGGACTTTTGCCCAGCTTCACTCACCAGGACTTCGTGCCCAGTCCACGACTAGAACTTATTTCCCAACCCTATGTCAGGACTTCGGTGCCCAGCCCGCGGTCAGGACTTAGTGCTCAATCCATGATCAGGACTTAGTGCCCAATTCTTCGAACCAGGACTTATTGCCTAGGTTAACTAGGACTTTCCTTCACTTTGGTACTCCTTTCTTGACTAACCCTTGTTCAATGTATCACTAACTTTAGTATATTGTTAAACATTGAAACACTCGAGGAGGACATCACTGATGCATCTTGCACCAACAAAATGATCGTGATTGACTCAAGGAAGATGCCCTTCTTGCCCTAGACTTAGATCTGAGTTGGAGGAAGACTAGGAATATGATTCTAGGGACTTGAGAAAGCTTAGAACAGAAAGGGAAGTTGAGGGAGAGAAGAACTCGCAGGGGGTGGCGCTGAAACCCTAGGTTCGACCACCCCCGCGCGACTATTTCTTTTAAATAAATCGCAGATCAATCGATTGCCCCTGGATCAGTCGACTGATAAACCATATAGAAAGATCAGTCGACTAATGCTTTAGAAAGCCTAGTTTCTGAATCGAACTGGACCAGTCGACTGATTCTGAATCAGTCGACTGGTATTCTAATTTCAGCCTTTCTGTCCTAATTTCAGAAATGTATAACGAATTCCACAAATCTCTAAAAAATTTAAAATTTCGTGGAAAGATTTGTGGCATCTATGTCTACTTGGGAAAAATACGTTTACAAGTAAATCTATTTCCAATCCCAAGTTTGACACGAAATCCAAAACTACCTAATTTGTCCAATTCATCCTTAGCCTAAAGTCCTAGTTTTGATCTCTTCTTGATGTATCTTCTCATCCTCAACCCCAATGCACCCCTAGCATTAATTTATATGGCATCTAGCCATTGAAAATCAATTTCCAAGCAATATAGTCTCATTTTTATCTTTTCATCCATAAAACTCCCTTTTTATGTGCCAAACCCTAGGATTAAAACTCACACTAGTCCTCCAAATCCTTTGGCACATTCCATAGTCCATCTAGTCCTCTTGGAGAAATCCTCCTGAGATCCATTGACCATGGATCCCATATTGACCTCTAGAGCTCTCCCTTGAGCTCTTAGCCTTAGTCACCTCCCTAGGTGACTCATCCACAATGGCAAGACCACACCGGTGTACCTCTGGTGTTTCTTGACCTACAACTCTAACCTTCTTGATTTTATATGCCTTTTCCTTGACTAAATCCTTCTTCTTTCCTTTAATTTGCTTTTCCTTGCCATTCTTGGCCTTCCCTTTGCTATAATCATATGACATCCTTGCATATGATTTTCCACTACCATTTGATCTCCTAGATTAATATCCTAGACCCAATCTATTATTGTTAAGGCTTTAACCATCCGACACAATGCCTAACCCCTTGGATCCCATAATGAGTCTATCTAGGTTCTTCTCTAATTTATCAAGCTTTGTCCTCAAAATTTGATTTTCTCTTTCTAGGCTCCTAACCTTAGCATCATCATGTCCATTTTGGGCATTCCTAGATCTATCCATTTGTCTAGGCATGTGTCTCCCTTTCTTAGGGTTAATGCCTTGGTCCTTAGGTCTAAAAGTTCTAGATTGATCATGATACATGGATTCCTCAGACTTTTGGCACGCAATAGTAACTCTATTTTTATCATGATACTTGAAACCAAAATTACGCATAGGCAGACAAGTTTCATTATTTCTAGCACACATAGGGAAATTTGAAACATTCTTAAAGTTAGGGATTATCTCCCTTACCCTTATAGCTCCCCTTTGATGTGAGCTTTTCTTCTTTTCTTCTTTTTCCCACTTTCTCAAATGCTTCAATTTTTTGAGCTCTCCTTTTCTTGGACATTTGGTGTGATAATGCCCCAGCTCTCCACATGTGAAGCATCTAATGTGTTTTTTCCCTTCCTTTTCCCTACAACCCATATTAGATTTCAAAAGAATTGACTTGGGCTTAGGGTTTACCTCCTTTTTACCTAATGGACACTTGTCCTTGTAGTGCCCCCTCTTGTTGCATCCAAAGCAAATGATGTGGTCTTTTGTCCTTGCTTTGGTGGAGGTTGAGGCTTCTTCTTGCTTCGGTATTAAAGATAGTCTCTCCTCCCCCTCAATCCTTGAAGTGGAGACCTCTTCTTTTTCCCTTGATGAAGTGGATGATCATTCACTTTCTTGTGCCACTTCACTTGAAGAGATGGATGCCTCTTTTTCTTTTTCCTCTTTCTCCTCTTCTTTGGATGTTGAACTTCTTTCTTCATCCGATTGGTCCTTCTCCTTTCCTTGGACCATTGAGCTCATTTCCTTGGGCTCTTCCACTAATTTAGCTTGTGTAGGGTTTTCATGGAATGCTATCACCTTGTTCCATAACTCATGTTCACTTTGATATTCACCTACACCACTAATTACATTATTAGGCAAAATATTAACTAAAATTGAAATTACCGTTTCGTTTGCCTTTCCTTGTGCTTGTTGCTCCTTATTCCAATATCTTGGCAGGAGCTTTTTCCCGTGCTTATCCTTTGGAACTTCAAATGGCTCTTCAAACGCAATCATGTAGTTCCAATCCATGTCGAACCAAGTCTTTGTCTGCATACTCCAATAGTCGAAATCCTCACGATTATAGGGAGGTGGAGCATTGATGTCATCACCCAACTTTTCTTCAATCGTCATCTCCTCTAGCTTTTTTCTCTCTCGACGATTAGTCCGTAGATGAGCGAACCATCGCTCTGATACCACTTGTTAGGATCTTACCGTTAAGCTAAAGGGGGGTGAATAGCTTTTTCTCAATTTTTCTACCTACAACGTTAGCGTGCGCAAGCGGAAGTACTAAATACAAACCAAAAACAACACTAACACAAATCGTTTACGTGGTTCGGAGATGAAACTCCTACTCTACGGTTGCCCGTAAGGTGGACGATCCCGATCCTTCGGTGGATGATTCCCCGGAGCACCTCCGGCTAGCTCTTGTCGCTCCTTGTGGGTGGAGAAACCTCGCCACAAACCTTGGGCAATCCCTGAACAATACTAGGCTACTAACAAGCTCTAACCAAGCTAGTTTCGCTAAGAAGAAACAGCCATAAACGAGCTCCCTTACATAGAGCTCAAGGCTGATATGGTCGTTACCAGTTGACTGGTCCAAGACCAATCGACTGATCCACTCTGAATTCGAATTTCTCCACCTGTCGTTTCGAATTCTGGTCACCATCAGTCGACTGGTCCTGGACCAGTCAACTGATCTTTCTGTGGGCCCTATTAGTCGACTGGTCCACTCCCTAAGTCTAGGGTTACCCTTCCCGAGTACATTTCTCATAGCACTCGAACCCTCACGACTTAGCCCTCGAGTACAATCCCTCAGCACTCGAAACCTCATGACCTGGTTGACTCTTCATCCAACAGCCTTGATCTGTTGCCTTCAAGCCCTCTTTGACTTTGGCTCCCGTCCCTCAGATGCGCACATAAGCCCTCGGCTTGCCTCCATGCCATCCTTCACACATGCCTCGAAGTCCGCTTCCCTTAGCTCATCATTCCTGCTCCAGCAGCCTCGACCTGTAGCTTTCAAGCCCTCTTCGACTTTGGTCCTCGTCCCTCATATGCGCACACAAGCCCTCGGCTTACCTCCATGTCATCCTTCATGTACGCCTCGAAGTCCGCTTCCCTCGACTCATCATCCCTGCTTTGTCCATGGTCCCTCGGATGCGCACACAAGCCCACGGCTTGCCTCCATGCCACCCTTCACCATACCCGAAGACGCCCAACCAAGTCTACGTGTATCCTGCAAATCTACACACTCATATATACATATTAGATCAACATGAAATTCTAACTTAATCATATTGGCACACACATCAAAACCCATGATCCTCCCAATCATACTTGGGTCGATTGCCCCAACAATATTAAGGATGACCTTCACCTTATCTGAATTGGCCTCGATCCCCCTCTCTGTTACCACGTAACCCAAGAACTGACCACTCTTCACTCTGAATAGACACTTGGTCGAGTTCAATTTTAGTCTGTTGGCCCTCAGGGTGGTGAAGGTCTCTTCTAAGTCAGTTATCATATCCTTCCCTTTGTCTGTCTTGACGAGGATGTCATCCACATATACTTCAATGTTCCTCCCGATCTGATGCATGAAGACTTTGTCCATCATACGCTGATAGGTTGCCCCAATGTTGCATAACCCAAAATGCATGACGTTATAATAATATGTGTCATCTGTCGTAACAAAGCTGACTTTTTCTTGATCTTCAGGCGCAAGAGGAACCTGATGATACCCCTGATAGGCGTCCAGCATGGAAATGAACTCACAACCAGAGGTGGAATCTACTAGTCTATCTATACGAGGCAGAGGATAGCAGTCTTTAGGACAGACTTTATTTAAATCTTGAAAATCAATACACACCCGCCATTTACTCCCGGGCTTAGGGACAAGTACTACATTAGCCAACCAAATTGGGAATTGAACTTCTTTTATGTGGCGAGCCTTTAGCAACTTGGCGACCTCCTCTCTAATGGCCTTGTCCTGCTCGGGCACAAAATGCCTTCGTCTCTGCTTTACCGGCTGAGCCCCGGGGGTCACATGCAAATGATGCATGGCCAAGGCTGGGGGAATCCTTGGATCTCCTTGGTAGCCCATGCAAACACGTCTCGATGGCTTTGCAAGCAGTCGATCAGTCGGCTTCTCAGCTCCGGTGGGAGGTCAACAACAATCTTTGTGACTCCCCCTGGCTGTTGAGGGTGTATCTGAACTTCTTTGCTCTCGATCTCCCTCCGTTCTTCCCTGGGCCCTTCCTCATCTCGAGGGTTGGCGAGGTCAACTTGCAGAGCTTCCTCAGCCTTTAGGTTCTTGCGGGCTTCAGACCTGACCTCCCCACTATAACATCGCAGGGAATCAGTTGATCCCCCTTGATCTCGGCTACTTGCTCGCCCACTGGGAACTTAATCTTTTGGTGGTAGATTGAGACCACCGCCTGGAACACATTGAGCGCGGGGCGTCCGAGGATAGCATTGTAGGATGAGAGTGCATCCACGACCAGGAAGGGAGTCCTCCTCTTCCTCTCCAGCGTGTCATCTCCCAATGACAAAGATAGGGAGATCTACCCTATCAACTGTATCCAGTATCCGATGAAGACGAAGAGTGGAGTGGAGACCGGCCGCAGCTCGTCCTCGTCAATCAGCATCTGATCCACGACCGCCTTGTACAGAATGTTCACAGAACTATCTGTATCCACAAAGACACGCTTAACTTCATAGTTAGCTATGCGTGCGAGAATTACCAAGGCGTCCTCATGAGGCGTCTCCGCGTCCTCCTCTACGTCCTCTGGATCGAACGAGATGACAGGTCCTCTGCACTGGCTACTGCTCATCCCGATGGAGTAATTCTCTAGTCTCCTCTAGTAGGACCTCCGGAGATCACCCCTACATGGCTCGAAGGGGCCTCACACAGGGGTCTTGCCCTTCCTAGGGTCTCGCTCAGGGGAGAGGGATCGACAAGGCTCCATCTCCTGACTTCTGCCCCTGGAACGTGATCGGGATGGTTGCCAGGTTCCTTCCCTTCCTGACGACTGCTTGTGGGGAGAAAGATTCCTTCACGGGGACCTCCAACAATACCCCGCTTTCTTCCATCGCTTCCAGGGCTTGTTATCTGTTTCCTCCGCCATCCTTTTCTTTAAGGCATGCCACTCTTCTGTGGAGTGCGTGGTACTGCCATGGAAATCACAGTACTTCTTCAGCGGTTTTGGTTTTTGGGTATCCACCGTTTCTACGAAGCTTTTCTTACTAGCCCAGTGATCCTTCCCCAACCAAGAGTCTTTTGCCCGGGCAGGTGCTAGTGGTTCCTTTCTCTCCTACCGGACCATGGTCGGTGCAGGAGCTCCGGCTGGTTCTTTATGGATAGCATGTTGCACTTTCTCGACGTTGACATGCTTGACGGAGTGCCCCAGCAAGTCGTCGAAGCTAGTTGGTTGCTTCTTCACCAATGATTGGAAGAAGTCTCGTTCAGAGAGGCCCTGGGTGAAGGTGCTAACAAGGATCTCCGATGTCGTGGTTGGCACATCTTACGCCACTCGATTGAACCTCTGTATATAATCCTTCAGAGGTTCTTTCGCCTTCTACTTGAGGGCAAAAAGATTCAACGTCGTCTTTTGATATCGACGGCTGCTCGCAAAATATTGCAAGAATGCGGTTCTAAACTCCAAAAAAGAATTTATAAAACCCTGCGACAGTCGCTGGAACCATCTCTGAATGACTCCCGATAAAGTGTTCAAGAACACTCGGCACTTAACACCATCTGTATCTAGTGCAAAAAGGTCGCGTTCTCGAATTTACAGACGTGATCCTCTGGATCTGTCGTCCCATCGTAGTCGGCAATTCCAAGTCCGTGGAACTGCTTCAGCATGGGATCTTCTACAATCTCCAGTGAGAAAGGAGTAGAGGGTGCCTTCTGGAAGGCTTTAGGTTCCTCTCTCTTTTCCAATCCTTCTTTCTGCCTCAGGGCACTTGAGGCAACGGAGTTGGCCTTCTCCAAGTCTCCCAGGGAATCTAACTAGTGTACAGGAATTGCTCCGGCGTGTCCTACCGGTGGTGAGACAGATCTCCAGTGTTGGGGATGTGAGGTGGAGATCTAGGGGATCTCCCCCTGCCCCGAAGCCACTCACCATGAGGCGGCTTGCTCGATTTGGTGTTGTTTGAGCGCTCCTTTGATAGCGTTGGCCACAAGGCAATCCAATTCTTCTTTCGTCAGAATGATGGGTTGTCCCTCCGGCTCTGCCATCGGTGCTCCTTTTGGTGTTTTGATTTATGATTCCCACAGACAGCGCCAAACTTGTTCTGGAAGGAATCGACGCAGATGGTTAATCACCAGAGTCCAGCCCACGAGGACGATGACGAAAGGAAAGGAGATCCCACCCTACGAAATTAACACGAGTGTTAATGGCAACATGCAGGAGATTTTCTGGCAGAGCCCACTCCGACGCTCAAGTTAGTACTCAAGTCGATTGCAGGAAAAGAATTAAGGAGAAGTTGTGAGTTCAGAGAGCGTAACCCCTTTACCTAGGGGGTTAAAGTGCCTTATATACCTGTAGGCTTACACGTATCTCCACGTTCTCCTTCACATTCCGTGCTTGTCGGTTACTTGATAGCTCTTAGGTAACGGCTGTCACGATTATTGAGCCTTAATTATCGCATATAAAAGACAATAATTACCTGCCACCTTTCTTGAGCAAGAAAGAGTAATGGCTATTGGAGTCGGGCTATCAGATCTATGACTTTTTGGGCTCTGCTTTCCCGAGGGGGTCTCGGGAGTCTGCCTTCCCGAGGAGGTCACGGGAGTCTGCCTTCTTGAGGAGGTCTCGAGAGTCCGCCCTCCCGAGGAGGTCTCAGGAGTCCGAGAGAGTCGTTCAGACTCGGTGGACCCTGACGCATAGCTTCCTTGTTCCACATGTCAATCCTAAGATGCTCAACCCCATTAGTAATCATTCTTGTAATCCAAGATTACATACATGGTATATAATTCATTAACCAAACGTAGTAATGTAATATTAATTACATTACATTGTATTATAAATTTGATTACATTACAAGCTTAATTACATTACACCTAATCAAACCCAACCTTAGGGTTTTAATATGAGTTAGAGTAGCTTAGTTGGTTAGAGCGTGTGGCTATTAACAACAAGGTCGAAGGTTTAAACCCTTCCTCGATTGAGAAATTGATAAAATACAATTAAAATTTTAAAAAATAATACTAGATGATCACGGATTAGTGTGTAACATATCATCCCTCATATAGAGTTTTGAAACCTACTTACCTTACGGTGCTCACAACACCATATGTAATATAAACAATATAACCAAGAGGAAAAATCTATGTGCGCTGACGATCCATGTACTTTGATCATTTTTTCTCTCTTTTTTTGAAATAAACAATGCTTTAATCTTATATTATATCCCATAACATCTAAAATTTTTTATTTTGAATACTATAATCCAAGAGGAAAAATTTTATGGCATAAACTCACTACAACCAAATTCTTAAATCCTAAAATTTTAAATGCTAAATACATATAATATACCTCATGAGTATCTAAATTTTTTTATCTTAAACAATATAACCAAGAGGGAAGCCTAAACCCAATATAACCAACCTCTAAATCTTAAAATTTTAAACCCTAAATATATGTAATATATCCTCAAAAAATAAAAGATAAAGTTACTACACTTGAATTCAATCCAACCGCCTCGAGTCCGTACAAGTGCACAACATTGATCCAGTATATATATAGTGTCGTCATATGCTACAAACGATATAATGCGCGACTGTTCATTTTTTTTATTTTTAAAAATCAGCATTTCCTTGACGGGTGGGTCTTGCAATCAAGCTCCCTTCTGCCTTTGCATGATTATCAACTACCTTGACCTTTCGACACTAGGTATGCGTCAACTCCCATACATAGTCTTATGACTTTGCAGAGACCTATGTCATATATATATATATATATATATATATATATATATATATATATATATATAGAGAGAGAGAGAGAGAGAGAGAGAGAGAGAGAGAGAGAGAGAGTTGTGATATTCTATGAATGGTATGTTGCGCAACTATCCACGCCTGAGCGATTGAGGCACTAGGATTTGATCCAAGCGCCACAATTCTTTTTTTTTTTAATTTTTTAAAAATTAACATTGTCTTAAATCCTAGATCCTAAATCGTATACTATACCACGTGAGCACCTAAAATATTTTAGTTTTAATTTTCTTTAGCTTGAACACTATAATCCAACCCCTAAATCCTAAAGATAAAATCTAATTGATTTAACCCTGAGCATAAAAAAAAACTTTTAAAAAATATTATTAGGCAATCTAAATATATACCTAGTGAACATCTATAATTTTTTAATTTTAATTATTTTTAGCCTGAACACTATGATTCAACCTCTAAACCCTAAAGGTAAAATATAATTGGCTTAACCTAAGAGCTAAAAAATATTTTTAAAAACTCTACTAAATGGATCAAGGCGCCTCGACCATTGTCGTAGACAAAGTTTGCAACACTTCGTCTGTAGTGTTATATATATTTATAGACACACACACACACACACACACATGCTGTGGACAGTATGTTGCACGGCCATCCGTGCCTGAGTGATTAAGGCACCTAGATTTGATCAAAGCCCCTCAATTCAATTTTTTTTAAAAAAAATATCAACATTTTCTTAAATCCTAAACCATAAATACATATACTATACCCCATGAACACCTAAAATTTTTTAATTTTAAATTTTTTTTAGCTTGAACACTACAACTCAACCCCTAAATCATAATGGTAAAATCTAATTGACTTAACTCCGGAGCTAAATAATAAACAAAAAAATACAATTAGGCACCTTAAATATATACTCCATGAACACCTAAATTTTTTTTAGTTTTAAACTTTTTTTAGATTAAACACTCTAATCCAACCCCTAAACCTTAATGGTATAAAATCTAATTGGCTTAATCCCAGAGCTAAAAAAAAACAAAACACTACTAAATCAATTGAGGTGCTTGGATTCAATGCAGGCATCCCGACCATTGTCGCGGATGAAGTCCACAACATTTCATTCGTAGCATAATATAATATTATATATATATATATATATATATATATATATATATATATATATATATATATAGTGTCCTGATATGCTACGGACGGTATGATGCGCGACCATCCGACTAAGTGATTAAGGCATTTGGATTTGATTTAGGTGCTTCAATTCATTTTTAAAAAATAATATTTCCTTAAATCCCAAAACCTAAATACATATATTATATCTCGTGATCATCTAAAATTTTTATTAGCTTGGACACTATAACCCAACCCCTAAATCCTAAGAGTACGTTTGGTTGGGGTTAATACATGATAACCTTGGTTATCCATCCAAGGTTATCAAAAAAATTCTTGTTTAGTTTGGATAATCAGTGATTCCCAAATAATCATCCATGCCTGACACGTTAGCAAAAGATACTTGCAACTAGAAATCAAAACCCTTGGAAAAGTAAGGTTTACTAGCATTAATGTTAATATTAAAATTGCAGCATTAATATTAAAGATTAAGGAATTAATATTCAATATTTTAATATTATCAATGTTTGATTTTGGTCTATTGCTAGCTAATTTATCATATACTATATTAAGTTTACTATGCAGAAAATCTAATTTATCCGTAAAATTAAAGGTTGCGTTCGTATGCATAGGGGTATTTTTAGCAAGAAAATTATCATGCAAATTTGAATCTAAGCTAACAGGGATATTTCTGTAAGAATTAAAATTCCGTACCATCCTTACACTTTCTGGTATTGCTGACTTGTCCTTCCTACATTCTGGGCATTCATTTTTGTAGTGTCCATGCATCTGGCATATAAAACACTTGATATGGTTCTTGTCCCTCCGAACTCCTAGCGTTGGTACTTCCGTTGCCGCTGGTAGTGTTCAAATCTTATGAGTAGGGTACTTGTTTTTATAGTGCCCTCTCTCCCTGAACTTGAAACAAATTATGTAAAATTTAAAATTAGACATAATAAAATATATATACCTTTTTTCACCCCTTGACTCCCTTTCAATTCCTGGCCTTCTTGCTCCTTCAGCGGTGAGTCCGATCAGAGTCACCTGGTCTGATACCAATTGTGTGATCGGTGGCGTCGATAGAGGGGGGGTGAATATCGATTTACTCTTTTTCTAGAATTTCGTCAATTGTTCGTTCTTTCTATCAAGAGTGTTAATACGCAGCGGAATAATAAGAAACAACAATCATAATCAACACATGGGATTTTTAATTGGTTCTTAACCCCCCCAGGGTCAGTACATCCAAGGCCTAATTATGAGAAGCGCCCGTCAACTAGTGGTCTCTTTTCCGGAGGCAGAGAAACCCGTCTTATAGTTTTTAATACAAGCACAAATAAAGAAAATGATTACAATTTATAAGTAAATGCAAACCAACAAGAATTGACGATCCCGACCAATCCAGAACTCCGAAGCGTCACACACTTCTTCCTGGAGCCTCCTTGGTCATAGAACTTCGCCTTAGCACTTTAGCTTCGCTTGTGATGAGTAGTAGGATGAAGACATTGATGCCTTGAAACCTTGGCTTGAACCCCCTATTTATATAGTCACTCGGGCCCGAGAGTCTATAGGGGCACCCTCCACATCTTCAAATCTGATCCAGCCAACGAACAGGACGCGATGGATAAGATTACCTCTTGGGCCTTCTTGGGTGCCCCCATGCTTACAGGGGCGCTCGGGATGGGGGGTGCCCTTAACCCCCTTGAGGGCACCTGGGATGGGGGCGCCCTCAACCCCCTTGAGGGCACCCTCATTATGGGGGCGCTTGGGACAATGGGGGAACTCGAGAGCTCCCTTTTCGGGCCTTGTTCGTTGCATTTACTCTCCTATCTTGCCTCCATCTCCAAGTTTCTACAAGTCAAACAAACACAAGACAAACAAACAATCCTAAGCCTAAATTCTATAAGTCTGCATGACCTACTAGGCTTTTGCTTGGAGTCTACTCTCCAAGACTTTTCTACCTAAGGTTAACTCCTTAGGGTTTCCCACAGCCTAGCTTCACTAGGGTTTTACCTTGCTTGGTTTCACTCACTAAGACTTTTACCTTGCCTGACTTCACTTACCAGGACTTTTACCCAGCTTCACTCACCGGGATTTCGTGCCCAACCCGTAGTCAGGTCTTCGTACCCAACTTCACTCACCAGGACTTCGTCCACCTAGCTCTACTCACTAGGACTCAGCTTCACTCACCAAGATTTCGTCCACCTAGCTTCACTCACTAGGACCTAGCTTCAAGCACCAGGATTTCGTGTCCGATCCTCAACCAGGACTTCGTGCCCAATTTCTCAAACCAGGGCTTCGGTGCCCAATCCTCAGCCAGGTCTTCGTGCCCAATTCCCTGAACCAGAACTTTGTGCTCAGCTTCACTCACTAGGTCTTCGGTGCCTTGATAAGGACTTCTTTGTTAGTCATCATAATCCTGACTAGACTTCTCTCTACCAAACATCATGTCCAATTTAGCCTAGTCCTTGGTCTAACTGACCAGATATGGGTTTAATCATTCTGCCAAATATCAAGTCCTGTTTAGCTTATCCCTTGGTCCAACTGACCAATCCAGGGTACTAATCACTTTGTCAAACATCAGGTCTTGTTTAGCTATCCCTTTAGTCAAACTAATCAACCCTGGGTTTATCCTACCAAACATCAAGGCCTGTTTGGCTTAACCCTTGGTTATATTGACCAGATCTTAGTATATTGTCAAATATCGAAACACAAGAGGTTGACTATTCATGTCTAATGCTTTTTGCACCAATAATCTCTCCCTTTTTAATGTTTGACAATAATCTTAAGTTAGGTTATGGTCTAAGGGTTTTAAGTCAATACTTGGAAGAAAAAAATATCAAAAAAATCTAACTTAAGGTACTCTCTCCTCCTTTGACAAACATCAAAAAAACATAAGGTAATAATAATGATTTTAAGTTAAAAATTTGCACCAATAATATGATTTTTGAAAATACTTAATATTTTAAAAAATATGATTTTCAAAAAACCAAGTGCCCTTTTTCAGAAAATATTTTAAGGAATGTTAAGTACTTGAAAATTTTAAAAAGATAAGTATTTTTTTGATTTGAACTTCTCTAAATCTGACACAATCCTAGAAATCTTATTGACCAAAAGAAAATTTCCTATGTCTTAGAAATTTTCCAATCAAAATAAAGTATTTTTAATATAAAAAAATTCTGTAGTCTGTTTTCCTCCCCCAATCTAACACAATCCTAGGAGACCTTGTTAACTACAAGGAAAACTTCCTTATGTATCTTGGAGAATTTTTAAAACTAAAGTAATTTTCTAAATATTTTGAAGAACTATTTAGAAGACCAAAATATTTTCAAAAAAAATATTTTGAAAAGATAGAGGTTTTATGAAAATATAGTACTTTTGAAAGTATTGCATTTTCTAATGTATAATAGTTCTTTTTAATTTGAACTCCCCCTAAACATGACACAGTCTTAGGAAGCTTGTTGATCATAAGTTGATCTTTCTCTGAGTCTTAGGGTTTGGTTCAAATTAAAAGAATTACATATAATTTTAAAAAATAAAATAAAATAAAGATGAATTGTTCTTTTGATTAGGACTCCTTCTATGCTTGACATAATTTTAGAAATTCTTGCAGATCATAAGGAAAACTTTTTATGTGCCTTTAGAGCTTAGCCAAATCATAAGAGCATTTAAAACATATTTTAGACAAATATTCTTGAATGATATAATAATTTTGGAGGGAATGTCTTTCGAAAAATATTTTGAAAGAAATAAATTTTTAAAGGAATATTTAAAAAATAATAATTTTTCGAGGAAAAACTATTTTAAAAGAGATAATAATTTTCAAAAAAAGTTTTTCAAAAATAATTTTTAGAAATGTTTAAAAACACAACAAAAATTCATGACTCTCCCTAAACCTGATACCTTCTAGCTACCCTGGTTAACTACAAGAAACTCTACCTAAATGTCTTAAGGGACTTTAGTGTTGACCTAGAGAGTTTGTGTCTAAGTGTAGGTCAAATAATTTCAAAAAGATATAATTTTTGAAATCTATTTATAAGTACACGCAATCATGCATGAAATTCATGAAAACATTATTATGTTTAATCATTATTTTGAAAATGTTACGAGATTAGAACGGAAAAACGACAACAAGAATAATAGAGAACACACCAGATTTACGTGAAAAACCCTTGACAGGAAAAACCCATGGGCAGAGGAGGAAAAATCACTAAGAACGACGGAATACAAAGTCGGCAACTATTATATCATAATAAAGTAAAGAGAAGTAGAGAAAAAGAGAGGTAGAGAAAAGAAAGAAGAGATAACCAAATAACTTTCTTGATTGATTGATACAACTTGTCTATGAGATACACAATTTATAAGGACCTTAGAGTACTTATCAAATAAAAAATTAATAACAAAACTGTTAATTAACAGATTTATAAAGAATCTGTTAATTAATATATTAATAAGAAAATATCTAATAAATATTAACGGATTAAACAGAATTCGGGTCACCAAATTCTAACAATCTTCACCTTGACACGAATTCCACAAATCTTCAAAAAGAACATACTCCACCTTTTCCACAAAAGCCCCACAGGCAAATCTCAGCATCTAACATCAACCAAGTCTAAGTAATGCTTAAACTTAACTATAGAAAGTGCCTCACATCAATGTGCTTTGTCCTCTCATGAAGCATCTGATCATTCGTGAAGAAAATGACACTCTGACTATCACAAAAGACTGTAGTAATCTGCAAGTCTTCGCTAAGCTCACTGAAGAGTCCTTTTAACCAAATAGCTTTCCTATAAGCTTCCCGTAAGTGATCACCTTGTGACGACAACATCACCTATTACTGTGGATCCCTACATAACATATAAATTGGCTGTTTTCCTTAGTCCCTTCATCACAACAAGAGACCCTTTACTGACCTTCACAACTCCACCTTCACCAGTGTACTTGTACCCTTTAGAATCAAGAATACTCAAAGAGATCATATTTCTCTTCAAATCAGGAACGTGCCTCACATTACCAAGTGTCCGAATGACACCATCAAACATCTTAATTCTGACCGTACCAATACCAGTAATTCTGCAAGATGTATTATTGCCCATCAAAATGGCACCACTCGAAACCGTTTCATATGATGAAAACCAGTCCCGATTGGGACACATATGAAACGTACAACCAGAATCAAGAATCCATTCCTCACTCTACTTCAAATCAGCATCAGAGGCAACGAGAAGTTCACCATCACTATAATTTTCGGCAACATCAGCCTCACCAGACTTCTCTGATTGTTTTCTCTCGAATTTTCTCCTGCCCTTTTATTCTTATTCTGCAGCTTATAACTGTTGGTGCCCCGGTTGGTTTTGATGTGATCAACCAAGTTAGGTTAGGTCTTGTTGGTTTTAATCCCTCTGCTAAGTGTGCAGGAGCTTAGGTACAGAGGAAGTCGAGCGTAAGACGTAGCGGACGAGAAGGATTGTGCGGGGAAGTGAGCCGACGGACTTGGTACAATCCGAGGGACACGGAAGCTGCGGAAGAGTATGCCGGTGGAGCGAGAAGGACGTGCGCGGTGTCCGAGGGACGAGAAGCCGAGAGGAAGGACGCTCGAGGGGCGAAAGGCCGAAGTCGGGTTCGGGTGAGCCTAACTCCGGTTGGCCAGAAATCACCCAGAAGACGAAGAATCAAAAAGACCGGTCCAAGCGCTCAAAAGCAAAGAGAAAATTATTTTGTGCCAAGAAGATTTGAACATGTGACCACATTACTGGATGTCTCCATACTTACCAAATGGGATAAACAGGTAATGTGAATAAGTTGATGTGAGCCGAAGATAAAGTTAATCACTTGATGCGAATAGAAGCAAAGTTTTAATTAAACTTTATCTTTTAAAGGATAACCTTATCCTTTAATCAGATCTAAAGGCCATGGTTAAAATATATCCATGATCAACCATCAAGATCGAATCTGCAGATCAACAGATAAGAGAAATCCTATCAAAGATCTACGATCTGGATTTATTTTCCTAACCTATAAATAGGCTTGGAGTTTTAGAAGTTAAGGCAATTCATTGAGTTGTAAACTCTCTTTCTCTCTAAGCTTTTTCTGTGCTACAATTGTAAAGGCTTCTCCGCCTTAAGGAGTTTCTGTTTGAGCATCAACTGCCTTGGAAGCAACGACTCTGTTGCAACCAAGTTTATTTCTTTTTAAAGATGAGTGTTAGTGCTTATTTTTCATAAACCGTCTATTCACCCCCCTCTAGCCGGTCGACCCGATCCTACAAGTGGTATCAGAGCGGGTTCGCTTTTGAAGGACTAATCGCCTGAGAAAGCAACAAGACGATGGTCGGCGCGCACATTCATTCACCTAAATTCGAAGGGGATTTCACCGTCTAGAAGAAAAAAATGGAGGTATTTTTTCGTACAGATTTTGATATTCTTTTATCAATAAAATATGGTTTTGCAGTTCCTAAAGATGCGAACGGGGATGAAAAAGAAGAAAGCTTGTGGAATAAGAAGGAGCAGTCGGAATCTGTTGCCAATGGTAAGGCCGAGTTCCACCTCCTAACAGTCTTGCCTACTTAAGAGGTAAACCGGATCGGCAACTACCACTCCGCAAAAGAATTATGGGAGAAGTTCCTAGAACTTCATGAGGGTACCTCTGAAGCCAAATCAGCAAGAAAGGATCTCCTTCGGAACCAGCTGATAAACCTGCAAATGAAGGAAGGAGATACGGTGGCTGAACTTCATGCCAAAATAAAGGAGCTAATCTCCGGACTCACCCAACTTGGCGAATCGGTAAGTAATCGCGACTCCATTCGATACGCCCTCAACGCCTTCCTAAGGACCCAGGAGTGGAGCTCAATCGTCGACGCTTATTACATCTCCAATGATTTAGAGGTAAGTACATTAGATGAAATGTTTTCCATTTTCGAATTACACGAATCTCGGTGGGCAGGATCTAGAAAGACGAAGAATCTGGCCCTAAACACAAGGAGAACGGAGAAGGAGTCAGAATCCTCGACGGACGACGAGACAACGCAAATAGTAAGTTCGTTTAAAAGTTTTTTTAAAGCTAATAACTTTTCGAGAATGCAGAAGAAAAGGCGGTCTCCGAAGAAACGAACTGTCCGATGCTACAACTGCAACGAGGAGGGACACCTAAAAGATCAGTGTCCCAAAATCAAAAACCAGCCAAAGAAAAAGAAGGCATTGAAGGCCACCTGGGACGAGACCTCGTCGGACGAATCAGAAGTTCAAGAGTACGCGGGACTTGCGCTGATGGCAAGTCATCAAGAGGGGAGCAGTGTTGAAGGGGGAGTGACATCAGAAAGCGACAACGAAGAAGGAACCTCGCTTTTCGAAAGCGATCCGGTAAGTGAGGTTTGTTTTCTTCCTCATGATCAATTGTATGCTGGTGTTAAAGCCTTGCTCAAATCTAATTGCAGATTAGAAAAAGAAAATTCTAAATTAAAAAATGAAAATATTGATCTGAAAAATTTAGTTGAGAAATTAGAATGTGATATTGTCTGTTTGCGACACAAGAAAAATAGTTATCCTGAAAGAAAAGTTGAATTGGTATTTTAAAAACCATAAAGGCCAATTTAAAAAGGTGCCAAAGAATTACATTCCATCCAAATTTTTAGTTAATCCTGTCGATAGAAATCTATTTTGGATACCAAAATCAATTTTGAATTAGTTTTCTATTACTGCATAATTTTTCTTGCAAAATTAGAAATAGATTAACACATTTTATGATTAAGTTTCTTTTGAATTTTTTTTTTCACCTAGACTTTCTTACAAAATTCAATTTCTATTTTTACTTGATACAAGAGTATCTTATTTGTTTACTTGAAATTTTGGAAATTTTTTTCGATAAATTTTGAATTTCTATTATTTTTCATTTGAAAAGTAAACTTTTAACTTTAAAAATAGAAAATTAATTTATTCTGCAAGAATCGATATTTTTGAGATCTACACATAGTCAATTAAACTTGGTAAATTTTTTTTAAATTTTTTATGAGATTTTTGAATTTTAAAAATATATCTTTGAATTTTTTTATTCTACCACTATATGATTTATTTTTGAATATACAAAATAGATTTTAATTTGGAAAATTTTAATTGAAATTTATTTTTTTTAATTTTAAAAAATATTTGAAAATTTTTTATTCAAAAATTAAATTTCAGTGATATGCACTTAATCTATTCACGGCTCAAAAAAAATGTTTCACATTTTTCTAAGTTGTAATCATATTTTTTCCTTTCCCTATTTTTTGCCCCATTTTTGCTGTGATCAAAGGGGGAGAGTAGCTTAAGTTTAGGGAGAGGTTGTGGTTATTGATTGCAATATTTTTTTTCTATGCTTAACTGCTTAATTTAGTTTTATTGTTTTTTTTTGGTTTACCCTAACTAAACTTGGGTTGATCCACATCAAAAAGGGGGAGATTGTTGGTGCCCCGGTTGGTTTTGATATGATCAACCAAGTTAGGTTAGGTCCTGTTGGTTTTAATCCCTCTGCTAAATGTGCAGGAGCTTAGGTACAGAGGAAGTCGAGCGTAAGACGTAGCGGACGAGAAGGATTGTGCGGGGAAGTGAGCCGACGGGCTTGGTACAATCCGAGGGACGCGGAAGCTGCGGAAGAGTACGCCGGTGGAGCGAGAAGGACGTGTGCGGTGTCCGAGGGACGAGAAGCCGGGAGGAAGGACGCTCGAGGGGCGAAAAGCCGAAGTCGAGTTCGGGTGAGCCTAACTCCGGTTGGTCAGAAATCACCCAGAAGACGAAGAATCAAAAAGACCGGTCTAAGCGCCCAAAAGAAAAGAGAAAATTATTTGGTGCCAAGAAGATTCGAACCTGTGACCACATTACTGGATGTCTCCATACTTACCAAATGGGATAAACAGGTAATGTGAATAAGTTGATGTGAGCCGAAGATAAAGTTAATCACTTGCTGCGAATAGAAGCAAAGTTTTAATTAAACTTTATCTTCTAAAGGATAACCTTATCCTTTAATCAGATCTAAAGGCCATGGTTAAAATATATCCATGATCAACCATCAAGATCGAATCTGCAGATCAACAGATAAGAGAAATCCTATCAAAGATCTACGATCTGGATTTATTTTCCTAACCTATAAATAGGCTTGGAGTTTTAGAAGTTAAGACAATTCATTGAGTTGTAAACTCTCTTTCTCTCTAAGCTTTCTCTGTGCTACAACTGTAAAGACTTCTCCGCCTTAAGGAGTTTCTGTTTGAGCATCAACTGCCTTGGAAGCAACGACTCTGTTGCAACCAAGTTTATTTCTTTTTAAAGACGAGTGTTAGTGCTTATTTTTCATAAACCGTCTATTCACCCCCCTCTAGCCGGTCGACCCGATCCTACAATAACATTCAGATTTGATGTGACCCTTCTTTTTGCAATAATTACAGATCTTATCACTATTTCTGCCACTGATATTACCATCAGAGTCTTTCTCCTGAGTCTTTCCTCGAATAATAAGACCCTCACCCTGAGCCTCAGATCCTTCGACAAGTTGTTTCATTTTCTCTTTTGAGAATAATGAATCATAAACTTCATTCAAAGTAAGAGTATCACGACTATATAAAATAGTATCTCTAAAAGCCGTATATGACGAGGGTAAAGAACACAGTAAGATCAATGCTAAATCGTCATAATCATATTTGACCTCCAAAGCCTCTAGGTCAGAGACGATTTCCTTAAACACGGTCAAGTGATCTCTTAACGACGCACCTTCTGCCATGCGATGAGAATACAAACGTTGTTTCAGACCCAGTTTGCTTGTAAGACTTTTTCTCATGCACAGCTGCTCCAGTTTTAGCCATAGTGCAGCAGCGGATTTCTCCTTCAAAACATCCTGTAAAATCTCATTCGATAGGTGAAGGTAGATCTGAGATAGAGCTTTTCGATTCTTACGTTCCTTTTCCTCCTTTGTCCATGTCGAGGGCATGTTGTCTATCCCGAACAGTGCATCGTCCAAGTCCATATGCGCTAGCACCGCTCGCATCTTAACCTGCCACAGCGTAAATCTGGTGTTGCGATCCAAAAGCGGAATATCATACTTCAGGTTTACCGTTGTCATTAATCCCGTTTGAAATCCTCAAAACCAACCTTGCTCTGATACCACATGTTACGAGATTAGAACGGAAAAACGACAACAAGAATAATAGAGAACACACCAGATTTACGTGGAAAACCCTTGACAGGAAAAAACCATGGGCAAAGGAGGAAAAATCACTAAGAACGACGGAATACAAAGTCGACAACTCTTATATCATAATAAAGTAAAGAGAAGTAGAGAAAAGAGAGGTAGAGAAAAGAAAGAAGAGATAACCAAATAACTTTCTTGATTGATTGATACAACTTGTCTATGAGATACACAATTTATAGGGACCTTAGAGTACTTAGTCAAATAAAAAATTAATAACAAAACTGTTAATTAACATATTTATAAAGAATCTGTTAATTAATATATTAATAAAAAAATATCTAATAAATATTAACGGATTAAACAGAATTCGGGTCACCAAATTCTAACAGAAAATAAGTTTTTAAGAAAATATTCTAAGGATTTTTAAAAATATTTTGAATATATTTATCAATTGATTAGTCCTTATCATCTCACCCATTCTAAGTGTCACAGTACAAACAAACATGGTTGCCTTATAGGTGTTTGTGAGATGCTTAACTAATTTATCTCAATTTAATTTTATAGATTGTTTGACTTTGAGTTAGATTCAAATTTAACAAGTAGTAATTTAAAAGTAAATTTCAATAATTGGCTTCCAAGTCTTGGCAAGGTACAGGGGCCTTCTTGGGTATCAGAAAATGACCCTTTCCTTGACATAGCTTTTTGTTAGGACCAAAAGGAATTAGGATATCTCCACAATAGCATGATATTGTCTATTTTGGGCTTAAGCCCTCATGGTTTTACTCTTGGGCTCTCCCAAAAGGCTTCATGCCAATAGAGATACCATATTCCTTATAAACCAATGATCTTCTCATGTGCTTCTCAATGTGGGACTAAGTTTGCACCTTGCAACCTCTAACACTTTTTAAAGAAATGATACTTTTAACTTACTCTTTGAGAAACTCTGGTCTAACTAGTCTAGGATGTGGTGAGGTAGCTTCGGCTAGTTCCACTTAGCTAGGTCAACCAAGTCGGGTACTATTTACCCTTCCTGACTTCCTATACTAAGCTTCCCTAACATATTATCATCTCGCCCCACCCTGGTACTATGTTGAGCAAGTATCAACCAATCTTTTTCCTATCTAGTCATTCTAGATTAAGCAAAAATAAACTAACATGAATGACATGACATGTATATATAAAGATAAGTAGATGCATGAGGATGACAGTTATGCATGAGTCAATTAAGTCAAATCATTTTATTTAAATTTCTAATAAAGTATCAAATTCTCGATTTGATATAGACCGTATGAACCCGCGAATATATCAACCCATTTAAACATATTTGTTATTATTAAGTTGATTGTTCCAGTTGAATAGAATTTTACTTTAGTTTCATAATTAAAGTTAGTTAATTCAGAATTTAGTTCATGAATTTCAAAATTTTAAATTTTAAATTATGGTTTTAATTTTTGAATTTGTAATTAAAGTTGAAATATTATTATCAATTAGAATTTAAGACTTACTCGATTAGATTTGAATATTTTAAGAATTAATTTATTATTAAAATTTGAGATTTAATTATTAATTAAGATTTAAATTTTTAATTAGAATTTTAGATTTTATTTAAATTTTTAATTAGAATTTCAGATTTTTTTATTATTAATTAAGATTTAAATTTTTAAGAATTTAAGATTTAAATTATTAATTAAGATTTAAATTTTTAAAAACTTGTGACGGGCGGGCTGAAATGGTCATTGTTGGTGAAGGAAAGAGCGAGAGCGATAAAAGACACCGACAAAGGAATGAGTGAGAGAGACGGACGACGTTGAGCTAAGGAAGGCACCAGAGGGTGGAAAATTTTGACTTAGGGTTGCTCCGTCACAACTGAGGCGGCAGATCCTCTGGTCCGCACTTTTGCAGACCAGGGATGGTCCACTCGCGATTGCAGCCGGATCGCGATCGTGATCCGGTCACAATTTGTTGTGATCCCCTCTAGGGTTCACCGTGCCCCCTAGGTTATAGTTTGGATTCGGACGGGCGACCGGAGGCCACCCGACGCCCTAATCCTAAATCCTGATTTAGGGTTTAGGATTTAGGGTTTATGCCGTCGGGTGGCCTCCAGCCACCTGTCCGAACCCAAACTATAACATGGGAGGCACGGTGAATCCTAGAAAGAATCGCAATAAATTACGACCGGATCACGATTACGATTTAATCATAATTGCGAATGGATCATCCCCTAATCTGTAAAAGTACGGACTAGGAGATCTGCACCCCACAACTGAGGGTTTTGAACGAGCACGGGATGACACAGAAAAAAAACAAGAATTTTTTAATTATTAAAAAATTAAGTTGGTGGGAGAGAAAAAAAAATAATAATAATACAAAATCAACCTGGCAGCATCACTTGAGCACGTTGCTCACTCACGAAATGTCGCCAATGGGATTATGATGTAGTGGTAAGATGACTAATCACTATCCTAGGAATCTACGGTTCGATCTCCAACTATGATGCATTTATAAAAATTTTTTTTTCAAATGGGGCCGGTAAAAAATTTCCGTGTGACCGAACCATCCGTGAAAAAAATCTCATTAATCATTTTTTTCCACTCACGAAATGTCAGATCTCCTATGAAACCTTTGCTGCGCGACGGTGCGAACCTGCTGGCAAGTCTGCGTAACGTTTTTTTTTTTGCGAGGCCTTACCGATTCTCTCCTCGTTATCACTTCTATCGAATCCCTCACCGATTCTTCTTCGCCGCGCTGCACCCTAATCCTCCCTCGCGAATCTCCTCACCACGGCCTCCCTCGCCGCAACGAAGCTCCTATGTGCTCTCCCTTGCCACGCCCTCCCTCATGAGCTCTCCTGTGCACTCTCCTTCGTCGCGCGACAAACTCTCCTGTGCTTTCTTCCTCACCGCGGCCTACTTCCCCGTGCGACAAGCTCTCCTGTGCTTTCTCCCTCGCTGCGGCCTCACTCACTGCGATAATCTCTCCTGTGACAAGCTAGGGTTTCCCCTCGCGATGAAGCTCCATTGACCCTGGACACGGCCGCTAAGGTGGCGGTTCCACCTTTTTGGTCCATTGACCCTGGACTCGGCCTCCCTCAACGCTGCCTCACCAAAACGAAGTTCCTTTGCTGGTAAAAGCTCTTTTTTAAAATTTCTACACTTCTATTGTTTTCGATCCGTTGTTTCTGTTTTAGATCTGTTGTTTTGTTTCTCTTTTGTGTTTCAACTTTCTTTTGCTTCCATTGTTAATTATGTGGTTTATTATAAATCTGAGTTATGATTGTTGTGTTGCATATTAGATGATATGCTTCTATTTCTTGTTGAGTTATGATTTATGTGGTCTATTTCTTCTGTTTCTGTTCTATTATTTTACTCTTGATTTTCTATTGTGTTGGATTTGTATTATACCGGTAATTTCTACAGGACTCTTACTTTGTACAATTCTAAACTGTTAATCATTTTTAGAAATGTTGCAGAAATTGTCGGTGTCTTTATCTATGTAAAAATTCCTTGGCGAAACATTGATTTGTTAATGTTGTTTTGCTTCTCTTCTGCAATTGTGTTGGATCTCAATTTTCTTTTACGTTGACAATTTGATTTGAGAAATAAGTTATAGTTTTTAGTTGATAGTCTGGTTTAGTGTGTCTGTTAAGTTATTAGCATTGTTTAGTTTATAAGAAATAATTTATAGTTTTTATTTATTTATCTACTTATCAATTGTCTAATATAATGTGAGAGTACTAGAAATGGAAGGAAATAGAGTTGATGATCAGGAATATATTTCCCAAGTTACAGATGATCGAAAGCCAAAAATTAGAATGGTACTATAGATGGTATTGTGTTAACTAGGCATATGAACCAGATTTGGCATCTATAGATGGTACTCTCATGTATTTAATTATTAAATTATAGTGGTTATTGAGAAAATCTAATCAATAATTGTCTTTATTGTTGCAGGTTTAACAATATGTGCTAGGATGCTTGGTATTAATCTATGGTTGGTATGCATATATTTCCTTTGTTTGTATGTTCGATTGGTTCAGTGCATATGGCTCATTCCAATTTTTTTCTCGAGTGATTTGAGTAAATCTAGTTTTTGAAAGATGTAATATCAATTTGTTGTGCAATAACCATTGAACGCCAGATGTATCACCTCATCTTGGTCAAACATGGGAAACCAACTACTATGAATTATGACTTTTTTTCCTGCTAGGAACACCTTCCATGTTGTACCTTGCTAGAAGAGTGTCGGATTATTTTTCTATTCAACTTGATTTTAACATTTCTTCTTTTTAGAAGCCTTGAGTATCTTGATTGACTCCATATCATGGCTTCCTTACTGTTCTCTCTCAGCATAACCTAGCTGATGGGTGTTGGTGTTGTTATATAAGTTAATTCTTTGTATTTTCAAGTTTCACTTTTTTTGTACTGAAATCAATTAACAGGGAAGTGCAGCAGATGTTGCCTTGTGTTATGCTCGAAATAGATACAAATGTTCATCTGATAGAGCTTGGATCAAAACTTATAATGCAGGTGAGTTTCTCAGACAGTCTTGTGTTCATGATCCTGCATCCAATCATGAGAATTTCTCTCTTAGGTCTAGCCAAATATTCTAGATTTATAAACTCTTCTCCATTAAGAAAAAATGAACTTGTATGCCAGGATTGACACGGACTTTCCCTCTTGCTCCCAACAGTGAGTTGTGATGGTGCAAAGTGGACAACAGAAGTTGCGATTTCAAGTCCTGATTTTTTTTTGTTTTGCTTCGTAATTGTCATGCAAGCAAACATGTACACGAGGTGTTAAAACATGAAGCTACTGTTGACATTGCATTTGGCAAGTTACCGAGTATGGTCAGCTTATGAGTAAACTTGTATTGTATTATTCGTGTGTTAGTGTTGGTTTTTCATTGCATGAACATAAGCAGAAGCCGCTAGAATGCCCATATATCCCTAGCTATGTTCTAAAAGTCTCAACAATCTGATATTATCATTCACAAGTGTCATTAATGGGGAAAAATCAGACTTCATTTTAAGTTCATTTTCTCGTGAATATGAGCGATAATTTTCTCATGTCCAACAAAAAGAAAATTTTATAGCATCTAAGAAATTCTGATCTTAATTCACTCCATATTATTAGTGTAGTGATTCTTGAACAAATAATATAAGCAATATTAATATGGAGTAATTAATTCTTTGGTCTGCAGAATGGTCATAATTAAAAATCAATATAGTTTTAAAAATCCGCTTGTAAAATTAATGAAGCTAAAGAACATATAGACATCACCAACCCATCCGAGAACTAAGGATGAGCACATACTGGAAAACTACACAAGTAATCATGAACATAAATTAGTGATCATTACCACGATTCACAAAACAAAGAGTTGCACTACAAGATACACGTGCCTAAACAGCCAAAGAAGATAGATTTTCATCTATACTTATGAAAAAAATAACATAATTTAACAATGTATGTCAGTTACGAAGAGAATAACAAATTATTCAACAAGTACATTCATTAACTAAAAAAAATATAAAATAGACAACAAAGAAAACATAGCTACTAACAGAATTAAAGATATCACAAACACCACATTAACAAGAAAACCCAATTGCAAACATAACAAATGTTTCACAACATATTAGATAATACACCACTTAAAACTCAAATAACAACTTGAAACTTAGACAACAACATATTAGATAACATTATTGTTTCAACTTGAACTCGAATAAAACAAGTATTTGAATTTCAACTCAAATAACAACTTGAAAGCTAAGGAATTAAAAAATTGTTCTATCTATTTCAATGTATCCTTATACTTTTTTTCAGCCTTCGAAAGTTTTCTATCTGAATTTGAATATGATCTACAAGTATTATAACGGATGATGAGTCCAAGTGGACTCTACAGGTATAGAGAAAGATATGCATGGAAGAATAGATAGCTGAATAAACTATACAGAAACAACATGATACAGTCTTAACAGAAATATCAGAATATGCATAACTAAAAATACCAAATGAATATACATACTAGAAATTAGTCTATCCTGATCATAAAAGGGCTTGTATCATACGAACAAGTGCAGCGTCATCAAACCACACATATAATATATCCTGTATGTGCATGTCAAACATATGCAACAATCACAATCAAATGCAAAATGCATCATATACACATGATGCAATGACATGGTCACCCCTGACGCCAGTCTATCAACCGATGCATGTCATATGCGTTGGCCGAGTGGGTAGGGTTGTGACACTGTCCATCCTCTGCCATTACTACTTCTGGGTGACCAAGTGGACATGATGTTGGTGGAGCTCTCATTCCGCCCCATGTACATATGGGGGAGATATCTCTCTCATCACCTCTGGTCCATGGGAAGAGGAGGGATCTCTGCCTGCTACTACGCTCCGAAACCACTACCCATGAGCGGTTGAGCGGAGCAGTACAGAGCAAATGCACACACCCAACAATATCCACTAACCCATGAGTGGTCGCGTGTGCATATCATGTACCGGGTGACGAGCTCAGACCACAAAGGAGTTGATGGTCGCCGGCATGCAACGATGCAACAATGGTGCATGACTCAACTCATGCAACCCCTACCAAGTCATTAATATAGAACTCAACCTAACATGTGTAGGTCGAAAACATGTATCATAACCTAATCATCATATATTAGGTACACATACAAGTATAGCTAGAATCCAATCAATGCAACCATACAGTGGCATGCTATTATATCTACGTACACATGCTCGCACAGATACTATACAGAATCAGATAATAATAAACAATACTGTATAGAAGAAAATTAGATCATATCCAAGATAAAGCAACAAGTATCAAGCAGGATAACAACGGTAGCAGATTTAAGGTAAATAAAACCTACTGCACATAAAAAAATAGTCATGCATAAAGATAAATGAATCTAAGAAAACAAGCAAGACGTACTTGCTTCCAAATAGAAGAAGTCCATATCAAATGAGATCCACCCGCCTCCAAATGGAATAATCCGCAACAAATAATACAAATCAAGACCTTACATCAAAGGACACATTTAAATAGCTATCACACAGAAATGGTAAGTAGTTAATAAATCCCTAACCCATATTAGGGTTATCCTAATCATTCCCTTTCCATTTGATTACCTCTAATTAAATGAAAGATTCCCAATTATCCTACGTGATTAAGGTTAGGTTGAAACTTAAGTTCTAATCCCAATGTAGCCCAAGAGATCACCCTTAGGAAAAAACTAAACCATGATCCAATTCTATCATAGCCCCTACAATACCGTTCCAAGCTAGAATCATTCACATAAAACACCAACCCAAACAGTTCCCAACAACATTAAGTAGTATTATCAACACTACAACTTAGGTATCGTAAGAGATGAAAACCACTGCCCCAGCTAAAGCAAAGCTAAAACTAAGCTCAACGTCTAGTTCCCAACAACAGAACAAGCACTCCATGATCAAAACAAAATTTGCCAGAGGTCACAACCGCATAACAATACAATACAGAGATACAAATTCAGATGCGATCCAAAAATCAACCTCACAGCTAAACAGAACAAACCAACAAGTTCAAGCCCCAAATGTTACCTTGTGCCAAGGAGTTCCTGGTCACCCACAGCAAACTCCAATTTCGGCAGCAAAAGAGAGGATGGATTGCAAGCTTCTGATCCCCTCTAAATCGATATCCAACACGCAACAAAGCTCTACCCACAGAAACCAAAGAGCAGCTGAAACCTTGTAAACAAATCCACATCAAAATCCCATTCCAATTCAGAGAGAAAACACAACCAGTTTATAACTACTAATCAAATAGAAACCTAAGCCTCCGTATCGCAATTTCAAACTAGGAAACAACTATCCTTACCTTGGCTATGCTGGCGAGGCCTCCCTGCTCAGACTAGCGGTCCGCAGGAGAGAAGGACTGATATACGGTTTTGCTCTCTTGCGGACCGTGATGTGCGGACTTCCCGTGCGGACCTCACTGCCAGACCGATCAGGCCCTTGCCTGATCGGTTTGGTGACCGATCAGGCAAGGGCCTGATCGGTCTGGCACCTCGGTCGCGCACGCGGTCCGCAGGAGAGAAGGAATGTATATATAGTTTCGGAAGGAATCAATGCGGACAACGAGTCACTAGAGTCCAGCCCACAAGGACGATGACAAAAGGAAGGAGATCGCACTCTGCGAGATCAACACGAGCATTAATGGGAACACGCCGGAGATTTTCCGGTGGAGCCCACTCCGACGCTCAAGTAAGAATTCAAGTCGCTTGTCAGAAGAGAATCAAGGAGGAAGTTGTGAGTTTAGATAGCCTAACCCCCTTACCTAGAGGTTGAAGTACCTTATATACGTGGGGGTTTGGTCGCACGTATCTCCACGTTCTCCTCCATGTTCCCTACTTGTCGATTACTTGATAACTCTTTGGTAGCGGCTCCCGCAATTATTGAAGCCTTAATTATCGCATATAAAGGACAATAATTATCCGTCAACATTCCCGAACAAGACAGGGTAATGGTTATTGGAATCGGGCTATCAAGTCTTATGACTTTTTGAGCTCCGCTCTCCTGAGAGGGTCTCGGGTAATTTCCTCCCCCGTAAGGGTCTCGGGAGCCTGTCTTCCTGGGAAGGTCTTAGGCGTATACCATCCCGAGTTGGTCTCAGGAGTTTGCCCTCCCGAGGGGGTCTCGGGAGTCTACCCTCCCGAGGTGGTCTTAGGAGTCTAAGATCCGACCTAGCCTCGGGAGTCCGAGATAGGTTGTTGAGACTCAGTGAACCCAGACACATAGATTCCTGGTTCCATGTGTCAATCTTGGGATGCTTAACCCCATCACAAGTCCCCCCCTTCAACTTTAATCGAAGAAAGTGTGGCTGACTGATTAGACTAGTGATGCAATGAAGGGAAGCTATGCATTTGTGGGTCCATATATACATTACTTCTTCATTGGTGGCTTGTCGTCCTAGGAATTGAAACATTCATCCCTTGGCCCGAGGCAATCCCTTTGAATTAGTCCAAAAGGCTTCTGTGAATTCCAAGGCGCAGCAATGATAGCTATCTATCATCCATTAAAAGCGCTTGGGGTCTCTTAATGGCGACAAAACCCCTTCGCGAATGAGCCTTTGCCGTGTGTTAAGACTTTTCTCTTCGCGATCTCCTACTGATACGCGTTGCAGGGCCATATCAAACGGCACCCTCGAAAGCAGTGATGCCTCGAGATGGACGTCCATCACCGTCCACGTGCCTCACCCCTATTGTACACACGAGGGAAGCTTCTTCCCTATAAAAAGGGGAGGCAAAAACGTCCGTCCGCCTTCTGGCATATTCAATTAGCAGCATTTGTGGGTGTTGTTCTCGTCTTCTCTTTCTAAGGATTCTTCCCTACGCATAAGTCTTCTCTCCACTTACACCTCCTTCCTTGAAAGTCATGGGTAAGGAGAGCAAGAAGGATCAGGGTAGGAAGGGGACCTCGGAGAAGGAATACCAACCAGAGTGGTATGAGTCCACTTCTTCTAGGGTTAAATCGGAAACCCTCCGAGCGGCCTGCAAGGCTTACGACATTCCGGCCGAAATGGAGGTAGAAGTCCCTAGGGTGGATTAATCACCCGTAGAACTCCCCCTAGAATTCTTCACTTTCTTCCTAGGGCAGGCAGAGTTAGAGCTTCATTTCCCTCTCCCCCCTTTCTTCATGAGCATTTTTTCCTATTTTGACATTCCTCTCCATCAGATGACCCCCAACGCCTTCGACGAAATGGGCGGGACATTTATCATCTTCAAGCTCTTTGACATTCCTCTAACCCCGCGCTTCTTTCACTTTTTCTTTATCCCTACCATGGTGTCCAAGGGGACCTTTAGCTTCACGGTCGACCATAGCCATAGGTTTTTAGGCGGTTTTCCTTCCTCGCACAAGGGATGGAAGGAACGTTTTTTTCTTTATTCACCTACTCCAGTGTCCCTTCATCCCCGTTCGCTAGAGGGAAAGTCTGTCAGCCCCTCCAGAGCTAGGAGACATCCAACAGGACCCTGGCTATCAACGTGCCAGGAGCCTTCTGTCCGGCATAGAATTTAGCGGCCCCGGGCTAGTACAGAGTGATGAACTCATGTACCGAGTAGGGCTCAGCCCTAAAGTTGCCATCCTGAGCTCCCGCATTGGTAAGTTTATCTTTTTACAAACGCTTGTTAATTCTAACTGATGTTTTTGTCTTGTCTGTGCATTGCAGAGGACGTCATGTTGTCTAGGGCGATGAACCAGCTCATCAAGTGGGAGGAGGCCAATGAACAGGCCTTGGCTCCTCCTCTAGTTCCGACTGACAGATCGGCTGACTCGACCAAGAGTCCGGAGGAGGTTACTGAGCAATCCGGTGAACACGAGACACTGAAGCCGATAGAGGCACCAGTAGCGATCGAGCCATCCACCGACCAAGGGACCTTGAAGTTGCCTGGCGCCCGGGAGGCCGGCCTGCCTCTTGTCATCGTCGAGACAGGAGAGGATGAGGAGAAATTGACGCCTCCAGTTGACACCCTGATGCATAGATCATCAGGGAAGCTGAAGAAGAAATGCCTCGACAAGCAGTCGGCTGTCAGGAGGAGGTTACGACCCTTCTTGCCCCGTGAGCTCGCCTCTATCCCTGAGGAGGAGGACTTGCCGGTCCCCAACGATGAGGACACACTACCTCTGTCCTAGCACTTCAAGTAGGCGCCCTCTTCCATGGTGGGACGTCAAACTGCTCCGGCCGCCTCGACAAATCACTCGGACGTCGAAAAAGGCAAGGAGGCAGTGCGCAACGAACCCACTCGACAAACGTGCGCTTGCGCCGGAAGGCCAAGCAACGAAGAAGGTAGCTTCCAAGGGGCAGCAACCGATACAACTGAAGGCCACCTCCCTTGAGAGCCGCAGTTCCGAGGGAGTGTCCAGCTCGGATGAGGACATCTTAGGCCCTGAAGACACCTCAAGCCCCTCGACCATGCCCTCTGAAGAGCTCGCCATCCAGCGCGGCCTCCCCTCCAATGATATGCCCTCTACGTGGACTGGACATGATCCGCTAAAGGGTCTGGACGAGTCGGTCGAGCCTTTGGCCAAACTACAAAAGTCTTTGCTTCAGGTAATCCTATTTTACTCCTGTTAACTTTGCTTATATCTTCTAATCCTTGTTTTTCCTGGTTGTAGGTCATGCATGACTACATCGCTGCGGGCCCTAGCTGTACTCCGAGAAGGAGACTGAAGTCCTACTTCGGCGAGTAGCCGAGTCAGAGGCAGAGGCTGGCCATGCCCACGAGGCAGGCCTCATGCAGTTGGAGGTCATCAGGGCCCTGCGGGTGAAGGTGGAGCACTGCCTGGACACCCTGCTAGCCTCAGAAGAAGCCTTGCAAGGCTCTCGCATACGAAAGCGCCTGATGTCCGAGAGGGCCACTGCCTTTTTAAACGACCTGTGCAACATGACCTAGGAGTGGGATCAACTCCAGGTCCGGGAGAAGAAGCTGTCAGGGGGCATCCAACTCCTGGAGTTCTCGGCGGAAGCTCTAAACTGTAACGCCCGCCCCTCCTCTCCTTATCAAAAAGGGAAAGGCGGCGCTACGCGAACATACATACATAAATATATACCTTATCGAAATGGAACACGTAAACATATCTTAAAACATGAGAGCATGCTTGGTATTCATGTGCACAACTTGATTCAAACTTTTAATTCCAGAAGTACATTATGTAATCATGCGAACTTACGGCATATAAGACTCTAGATGGGGAATGAACTACTAAACAAGCATGGCATTTATATGAGAGGAAACTTAGACTTAACTACGGCCTAAACTGTGGCATGTGAGTACGAACACCATATAGAAGCATGTGAGCATTAATATAGGTTTTAGAGTTTACATGGACTTTAAAGGTATGAATCAAACCACATATGCATCAAACTTTAACACCCTAGAGCATGTTACATAATCCATATTGAGTCTTTAAACAAGTAAGCTCTAAACATGATTTCCATGACAAGTGCTAGTTATAGAAATATCATATTTTAGGAATGAACACAAAACATAGCATGTTGTACTATAGAACAAACATAAAACATAGTGTAGCATACTAGTATAATAATCTAACATCAACAAGTGTATCAATGTGGAAACTTAAGACATGGATAAATTTTTTTGATTCATAGCAAGCATAAATAACAGGAGCTCTTCCACCATGCCATTGCCACACACATGTTTGCCCCTCCCGCTGCTCCCTTTAGTTTAGCATGCCCTTACCCTTTTCTGCAGTATAAGAAAACACTAAACTATAAGCATATAAGCTTAGTAAAATCCTTTCCTACTCACAAAAATCATGCGTCATGAATTAGACATAGAGAAAGTTTAAACAACAATATAAGGAAAGAATATATTCATATCACAAGAGTACTTCAACTTCAAGTAAAGTAAACACATAATATGAGATAAATGTCTTTATGCATGAGGGATGTTTCTTTGAAAACATATATTTATAAATATTTGAACATAACTCTCAACATAAGGGCCCAGCATTGCATTCATAATTTGTGCGCATCCCTTAGATAGATACGAGGTAGCTAATCCCGACCTACTAGAGAACTAGGCAACCTTCGGCCTAGGGGCAACGTAGGAGCCCATCCCAAGGACCTTTTTAGGGTTCGGTACAAGCCCATACAAAAGTAAAATAGCTTATCATGTTCATTTCTTTTCATAAAGAATGCTCTTAGCATCTTTTAGGCATTCCATCATACATAAGTCATGCATAACGTAGGTATGCCCTAAAGGGCCTAAACATATTATGATTCATGGAGCATAACATAAAGCATACATGAATAAGGCCTAACATAATCATAAAATAACATAGAAGCATGCCAACATTATTATATCATTTAATAAATCATGGAAATATGTTCTTGATCTCTTAAGCAATAGAAAGCTTACTTAGGGTTTTAACCTCCTCCTAGGCCTAAAGCTAGGACTTGGCCGAACCCCACCTTCCCTCTTTAAGCAACATAAGAAATCATAAGATCATGCCAATATTCATATAACACATCACATATCATGGGAAGTCATTTACAAGCGTAGTTGGGGTTTGATCTAATCATAGTCATGGTTCTAGGTGCTTGGCCGAAACCCTTGTCCCTTTTTCAAGCAACCATAAGTGACATAAAAATCATATAACATTCATTTAACACATATCATATCATAGGAAATCATTAGCAAGCATAATTGGGAGTTTAACTTGACCCTAATCATAGTTTTAGGGGCTTGGCCGAAACCTTCAAGGGGCCTACTCTATGATTTAAGCAACATACACCTAAAGCAATTATACTACAGGTGATGGGAGACTTACTTCTTTTGCTTGGTTACCACCAATCTATATACCCTTAAATTGAGAGCGATGAAGACCTCCTTGCTCTTAGGATCTCCTTTGTTCTTCTCGCCTTATAAGGGATCTTAAGTCTTCAAGAGATCTCCTTTGTAAAGCTTTCTAGGGATGAAACTGTTGAGGCAATCTGTGGTCCGGAGTGACCAAGTGTTTTGATGTTTGGGCAAAGGGTTTAAGTTAGGTTTACCCTTGTGATCTTATATGTGTATGTTGAGTGTGCAGGTTGTACAGGTTACACATATGGATTTGACTGGACGGCCTCGGTACGGTGAAGGGTGGCATGGAGACAAGCTGGAGGCTTGTGTGCACCCGAGGGACCTTGGAGAGCAAGGACGATGAGCTGATGGGCGCGGACTTCGAGGCGTACGTGAAGGGTGACATGGAGGCAAGCTGGAGGCTTGCGTGCGCATCCAAGGGACGAGGGCCGAAGATGAAGAGGGCGCGAAGGCAATAGTCGAGGCTGCGGATGAGGAGTCAGTCGAGTCGTGAGGGTACGAGTGCAGTGTGATTGTACTCGGGAAAGTCCTAGGGTCGAGTGCTGAGTGAAGTGTACTCGGGAAGGGAAACCCTAGGTGTGTGAGTGGGGTAGTCGACTGCCATTGGGGCAGTCGACTGATAAAATTCACAGAATGCTTTCAGGCCTGGACCAGTCGACTGGTAAATTGGCAGTCGACTGGTAACCCGAAAACTAGCTGTTGGCTAACAATTAAGGCTAGACCAGTCAACTGGTAAATGGGCAGTCGACTGGTGGCGAGGGTTTCAGACTTAGTTCTATTTAAAGGGACTTCGTCTTGGCTGAAAGGTTTGACGAATCTTGTCTTGGTTAAAGACAAGATAGTAATATTTGTGCTCAGAGACTTGCTTGGTGTTGTGGCGAGGTTTCTCCACCCACAAGGAGCGACGAGGGCTAGCCGGAGGTTATCCGGGGAGTGATCCACCGACGGATTCTTGGATTAGTCACCCGGCCGGGGTAGATACCAAGTAAAATCGGTTTGTTAGCATTGTTTCTTTATTGTTAGTTTTATTTTGTTTGTATTTTCGCTTGCGCGCTAACAATTTTGTAGAGAAGAACCGACAAACACTATTCACCCCCCTCTAGCGTACCGAAAACGATCCTACAATTGGTATCAGAGCGAAGGACCGCTCTTGATCGAACTAATCGCCGAGGGAGCACACGCTAGAGGGAAAAGAAAATGGATGATATGTTGGGGGACGACATCTACACTCCGCCGGCCTACGACCATGAGAATTTCGGATATTGGAAAGCGAGAATGGAGGCATGGTTCGGAATGGAGTAGGACCTTCGGATCGCGCTTGAAGATCCCTTCGAGATTCCAAAGGATAAGCACGGGAAGAGGCTTAGACCTAGGTATTGGAATCAAGAGGAACAAGAACAAGCAAGGGCAAATGAAAAGGTAATGGGTATATTAATTGATATTGTGCCTAACAAAATTTTGAGTTGTGTAGGGGCATACCAAAATGCATGTGAATTGTGGAGCAATTTGAAAGAATATCATGAGAGTTCTACACAAGTTCAAGAGCCTAAGAAGAAAAGTCAAATGAGTCAAGAAGAAGAAGAAGAAAAGGAACTATCTACATCTTCAAGTGAGGGAGAGAGTGAAAGATCATCAACCTTCTCAAGAGAAGAAGAGTGTTGATGCAGTCTGGCCCTGATTGTTGTTTTGGTGTTGACACCGATTTTAGTTTAGGTTGATGATTATGATGATTATGATTAAGTCCTGATCGAGGATTAGGCAGGGTTTGGAAAATCCTAACCTGGAGGGTTAGGTGTGTAAAATCCTAGCTTGGAGGGCTAGGTGTTCGAAAGTCCTAATTCGGAAGGGTTGGGTGAAAAGTCCTAGCTTGGAGGGCTAGGTGAAAAGTCCTAACTTGGAGGGTTAGGTGCAAAGTCTCAACTTGGAGAATTAGGTGAAAAGTCCTGGCTTGGAGGGTCAGGTGCCTAGCTTGGAGGGTCAGGTGCCTAGCTTGGAGGGCTAGGTTGGATGAAGTTCTAACTCGGAAGGATTGGGTGAAAAGTCCTAGCTTGGAAGGCTAGGTGAAAAGACTTAGCTTGGAGGGCTAGGTGAAAAGTCCTAACTTGGAGGGTTAGGTGCAAATTCCCAACTTGGAGAGTTAGATGGAAAAATCCTTAGCTTGGAGGGCTAAGGTGGATGAAACCCGAGCTTGGAGGGCTGGGTTTGACTCCCTGGATCGGTCTGGTGACCGATCAGGGATATTGGCACGCTGCTCCTTCGTGGATCGGTCTGGTGACCGATCCAGCGATGTCTGATCGGTCCGGTGACCGATCGGGGAGTAAGCAGCTTCCTCACTGACTTGCTCCTGATCGGTCTGGTGACCGATCAGGGAGCGAACAGTGAGTGAGTTCTCCTCCGGATCAGACCCTGGATCGGTCCGATGACCGATCAGGGAGTTATGATCTGATTACAGAATTACTGTTCATATGTCCTGATCGGTCTGGGTGACCGATCAGGCTTCACTCTGATCGATCCGGTGACCGATCAGGCTTCACTCTGATCGGTCGGGTGACCGATCAGGCTGTGTTGCCGTGAGAGCTGGGAATCCTAGCACAGAGGTGGATCGGTCTGGTGACCGATCCACAAGCCCTGGATCGGTCCGGTGACCAATCACTTTAATTCAAATTGCACTGTCAGACGCGATCAGAGCGTCTGATCGTATCCGATTCTCTGCGCTTCACTTCTGAATCTTGATTTACTGCTTGATATGCTGCTCTAACACTCTGATTAAGCTGCAGGTGACAGGGGAGGATTCAAACACTCAAGGAGAAGTCAATGGAGGCTTTCCTTGGAGCAGGTTTGTCCGTTTTCCATCTCAGGTTGCAACGGCCGGAGCTGCAGACTGGAGCCGCTGACTGGAGCTTGGCTGAGGGAGCTCAGGAAGTCCAGGGAAGACTCAGTGGTAGCTGGCGTTGGCAGTGAGGTAGCTGGAGGCTGCAGGAGATGCTGTCACCTGATGCTGAGTGGAGAAACAAAAAGGGCGGAGAAGGCTTCGTGAAGAAGAGCTGCTGTTTTTGCGAACATAGTTTCTTGCGCGCCTTGAGTTCTCCACAACTTGCTTGATGTGTTTCTGAAGTTCTCATCACCTTGAGCAAGCTACTGCATTCTTGAAGCAACCATTACTTGAGCACTTGAAGGAGAGAACAAGAGGCTTGGAGTCCGACAGCGGGAAGACACGAGGAAGGGTTCCTTGCGTGAGATCTCCGCTGGGTGGAGCTCGGGAAAGCTTGCTGTGTTCTTATCTTCGCTGAGTGCTTGAGTAAGATCCTTCCTATTGTTTCATTGTGCTTAAACATATATTTGTGATTGAAACGCTGTGAAGAGTTTTCTCTACCGAGAAGGAGGTTGTCTTCTATTCGGTGTTAACCGGGGCTTGATCTGCCGACGATCAAGGGATCTCCCACTTTAAGGGCACGCCAAGGAGTAGAGCAAGTTATCCCCGAACCTTGTAAACCCTCCTTGTTAGCGATCCTGATAATTGAGTTTGTTTTGCTTTCGTTTCTGTTTTTAGTTTTCTGCACACTCTGTTTTCTACTCTTTCCGCTGTGCTACTGATATCTGAGTTGCAGAAACTTCATAAGTGTTTAAAGTCAAAGTGATTGGCTATATTCACCCCCCCCTCTCTAGCCATCCGTTTCTAACAAGTGGTATCAAAGCTTGGGGCTCTGTCTATGGCTTAACATCCGAGAGTTATCAACAAGATGACGTTGAGAGAAGGCTTCTCCAACACCCGACCTCCATTCTTTGATGGCGCCGACTTTCAATATTGGAGATCAAAGATGGAATATTATTTGAAGAAGGATATCCACACTTGGTTCGCGGTGAAGGAGGGATTCACCCCTCCTAAGGATGATGAAGGTAAAAAACTTGAGTCATGGAGGTGGACTGCCGAACAAACGCGAAAGAGTGAAGCCGACGCGAAGGCGGTTGTCACTCTACAATGTGGCATGAACAAAGACCAACTCATCAAGGTTGGTCCTTTCACAAGTGCTAAGGACTTGTGGAACAAGCTCATCGAACTCCATGAGGGCACCCGAGATTCAAGAATCGCCAAGAGAGACTTGTTCCTCAATCAACTCCAAAATCTCTCCATGAAGGAGAATGAAACGGTAAGTGAGCTCCATAGCCGGTTCAAGGAAGTCCTCAATGAGCTTCATTCGATTGATGAAAAGGTCGAGAATCGCGACCTTGTGAGGTATGTCTTGAAAGCCTTTCCAAGGAATGCTTTGTGGTCATCCATGGTGGATGCCTACAAAGTTTCCAAGGATCTATCCATTGTAAAGTTAGATGATTTATTTTGTGAGATGGAATTGCATGAAATGGCTAACAAAGGCCCCAAGGAGAAGGGGATTGCCTTAGTTGCAGGGGACCGAATCAACAAGAAGAAGAAGGAGAAGAAGAAGGAGAAGGAAGTTTCTTCATCTTCATCCTCTTCCGAATCCAAGTTCGATTCCGAGGAAGATGGCAGCGGCTCTTCTTCCTCCGAGATGGCGAACTTCGTGCGAAGGATGATGCGAAGGGATCGACGCTTCAAGAGTAGAGGTAACACTAGTGAAGTTAAACTTGATAAGACTAATGCATCTTGCTTTGAGTGTGGTAGAAAAGGGCATTTCAAGAATGAATGCCTAAAGCTAAAGAAGAAGGAGGAGAAATCCAAAAAGAAAGAAGAAAAATCCAAGAAGAAGAAGAAGACATTGAAGGCCACTTGAGATGAGTCATCCTCTGTCTCATCCGATGAAGAGAAGGAGGAGAAGAGCACTAGGCATGTGACACTTATGGCTCTTGGAGAGGAAAGCAGTGATGAGTCTTCAAGTTCCTCAAACGCGGCTTCATCATCTTCGGATGATGAAGAGGTAACTTCTCCCGAGCTTGAAAAGTGTTATAGAGCAATTGCATGTTTAACTAGTATGCTTAAGAAGTCCAAAAATAAAGTTAAAGCATTGCAATTAGAAATTGATCAATTGAAAGTATCTAGAGATGATAACATTGATGATTTGTATGTTGAGATGTTAGATGATGAAATCAAATCATTGAAACTTGAAATTAAAAATTTGAAATCCTCTAAGGTTGAGGAAGTAAATGATTTGCATGATAACTTGCTAGTAGAAGAGAACAAATCATTGAAGAGTGAAGTTGAGAAGCTCAAGAATATTCTTGGGAAGTTCTCAACTAGCTCTAAGACCCTAGATATGATCCTAAATGCCCAAAGGGCAGTTTACAATAGGGCCGGTATTGGTTACCGACCCAAAGAACCCTCATTCGTGTCTTTGATGTCTAGGACTGACATGAGACAATCTAGGAAACCCAAGACTCAAAAGAAAGTTGTCAAGACATGGGTGCCTAAGTCGTGTTTAGTTGATGCTTTAGGTCCCAAGGTTTGAGTACCTAAAACTTCTATTTTTCGAATTGTGTAGGTTATGATTGAGGGGGAGCATCTATCAACTTGGTTCGTTGATAGTGGATGCTCCAAACACATGACCGGGGATAGATCATTGTTTACCACACTTCACAAGAAAAGTAGAGGTAATGTATCATTTGGTAACAATGGTAGTCTTAAGGTCATAGGGATAGGAGACATTCAAATATCCGAATGTCTTAGAATTTCAAATGTTCTTGTAGTCAAGAGGATGAAATTTAATCTCCTAAGTGTGAGTCAATTGTGTGACACGGGTTACACAATTGTCTTCCAACCAAGTCAATGTCTAGTTAGACAACATGACACCTTGGACACGGTACTAGTAGGAACAAGAGTAGACAATATTTATCAAGTTTCATTTAAAAGTGCTACTAATGTTTTGCTAAGTGTTTCATGTCAAAAGAAGAAGAGTCCACCCTTNAAAGGTAGAAAACCTTTCTTGGAGTTTTCCATTCTAAAACGAGCTAGGACAGTGTCTATGTATGAAGCTTGAGATAAGCACAACAACCTTTTCTTGCGATCCCTTATAACTTTGATCCTAAGGATGTGCCCTGCTTCTCCCAAGTCCTTCATTTCAAATTGTTTGGACAACCATACCCTTACATCTGATAATACTTTGACATTGTTGCCAATTAGCAAAATATCATCTACGTATAGTACAAGAAATACTACTACGTTTCCGTCACATCTCTTATATACACAAACTCATCCGGACTTTGAATAAATCCATATGACTGAATTACCTCATCAAAGCAGATGTTTTAAGATCATGAAGCTTGCTTCAATCCATAAATGGACCGATTAAGCTTGTACATAAGATGCTCTTTGCCCTTTGCAATGAATCCCTCTGGTTGCTTCATATAGATGGTCTCCTCAAGACTTCCGTTAAGGAAAGCTATCTTGACATCCATCTGTCATACCTCATAATCCATATGAGCGGCAATAGATAAGAGAATCCGGATAGACTTAAGCATGGCTACCGACGAAAAGGTCTCCTCATAATCGATACCCTCTTTCTGAGTATACCCTTTCGCAACAAGCCTAGCTTTGAAGGTCTCAACCTTCCCGTCTGATCCTCTCTTTCTTTTGTAGATCCACTTGCATCCAATGACTTTTATACCATTGGGTGGTTCTACTAGCTCCCAGACATGATTAGAATCTATAGATTGTATCTCAGAATTCATTGCCCTTTACAAAAATACCACATCTTTATCTTGAAGTGCCTTGTCATAGGTTCAGGGATCAGGTTCATGTTCACCGGGACCAAGTCCGAAGACTCCCAAGAACATGAATCTCTCAGGTTGTCTAACAACCCTCCCACTATGACGAGGTACCACTTGTGTATCTTCTGTGATACGCAGTGCAGTCACTTGTGGTATGTCCTCTTGTACCGTTGGTACTAAGTCGGAACTTCCCCCTTAATTCCTCAAGAATAATCCTACTCATGGGTTTGTGGTTCATCACATAGTCTTCCTCTTAGAATCGGACATCCGTCCTAACGATCACCCTCTGATCAATAGGACTATATAGAATAAACCACCCTTCGTTCCTCTAGGATAGCCTACGAACAAGTGTACTTTTGTACGAAATTCCAACTTATCAACATCTCCCTTCAACACATATGTTGGACTACTCCAAATCCGAATATGTCTTAGACTAGGCTTTCGCCTAGTCCACAATTCTGTGGGAGTAGAGGGTACTGACTTAGATGGTACCAAATTTAGTATGTACAGTGCCGTTTCCAGAGCATATCCCCAGAACGAATCCGGCAACTCGGAGTAACTCATCATCGATCTAACCATCTCCATAAGAGTCCTATTTCTTCGCTCTGCTACACCGTTCTGTTGGGGCGTACTGGGTGCAGACAATTGGGATTAAATCCCCGCTTCTGACAAGTAAGTCCTAAACTCTCCCAAGAAGTACTCACCACCACGATCAAATCGTAGTGTCTTGATACTTTTACCTTGATGTTTCTCCACATCAACCTTGAATTTTTTGAACTTATCAAAGCATTCATACTTGCGGCGCATCAAGTAAATGTACCCATACCTTGAATAATCGTCTATAAAAGAGACGAAATATTGAAAGCCACCTCTAGCCTGGATAGACATAGGACCATACAAATCAGAATGAATCAATTCAAACACATCTTTGGCTCTATACCCCTTGGTCTTGAATGGCCTCTTGGTAATCTTACCTTCCAAGCAAGATTCACTGGTTGGGAAGTCTTCGACCACCAATGTACCCAAGGGCCCATCGGCTATCAACCTTTGAATCATACTAAGGTTAATATGACCAAGTCTTAGATGCCAAAGATATGTTTGGTTCATCTTCGAAGGTTCTTTTCTCTTATTTTGGTTAGACAATGAGTTATTTACTTCTATTTGCATCGTAAGAGATTTTAGTTCTAAAGTGTACAAATTGCCAACCATCTCACCAGAACAGATAATCTCTCTTTTCCTTTTTACAACAACTCTGTCATTAAAACAAATAGAATACCCATCCTTTATTAATTTAGAAACTGAAACAAGGTTCTTTCTAAAAGTAGGTACATAAAGATAATTTCTTAAAACCAAAACTTTAAACTTTATTTCTATCAAAAGACAAATAAACGTCTCCCACTACAATAGCCGCCACCTCCGTAGCATTGCCCATGTAGACGGTAATCTCTCCATTAGCTAGTCGTCGGGTTTCCTAGAACCCCTGCAAAGAATTGCAGACATGATCAGTGGCTCCCGTATCTACACACCAGGTACCGGTAGATAACACCGCTAAGCATGTTTCAACAACTAAACAAAAAGATATACCTTTTTCCTGACAATGAGGACAGTCCACCTTCCAGTGTCCAGTCTGCTTGCACGTGAAGCACTTGCCTTTCGGCTTCTTCACGCCAGCCCGAGGTCCCTGAGATCCTGCCGCCTTCTTTGCTCCACCTTGTTTCTTCTTCTTCTTGCCTTTCGGCATAGAAGTAAAAACCTTCTGAGCAACCAAAGCATGAGCACTCTGACGAAAAAGCCCCTTTGCCGCTTGAAGTTCTGTAAGAAGTTCTGCCAATGAATATGTACGTTTGTTCATATTGTAGATTAGGCGAAACTGCTCAAAACTCCTAGGCAGAGACTGGAGAATGATATCGACCTGAGTTTCCCCATCGATCTCCGCTCCAAGGACTTCCATCTCATTGAGATGCGCCATCATTTAAGGACATGATCCCTCACGGGTGTCCCCTCAATCATCGTGGTCGTCATTCAAGTTCTCATTGCCTCCTGCCTAGCGGCCCGATTTCTGATGCCCGAAGAGTTCTTTGAGATTGAACATCAATAATAAGCAGTGAAAAAAGCTTGATGCTGATGTTGCAATACATTTGGCATAGATTCCAATATCTAACACTGGTGTCATCTCATCTGCTTTAATCCACTTCTTATAGTGTTCCTTCTCCTCTTCATTAGAATTCTTGCTAGGTTTTTGCGGACAGAACTCGAAAAGTACAAACTTGTACTCCATAGCAGTTAGGTCAATGTCCAGGTTCCATTTCCAATCAATGTAATTAGGGGTCGTAAGTTTGTTTTCTTTAAGTATTACAACTAGTGGGTTGAAAGTCATTTTGAAATTTTTTGAGAATCATAACGATCACAAACTTTAGATTTCAAAAAATATTGATTTCTCAAACAATAAATTTCAAAATCAACCAAACACATCAAAACACCCGAGAATATCGCATGCCACGATAGTGTGGACGTATACGAATTCTACATTTGTAAGAGGAGGTTTTACTCATTCATTTTATTATCTTGTCAACCTAACTTTTTGACAAATAAAATTAATAGTTATTTCCTCTTCGACTCTACAAATAATAGCAGTGACTCCAATGGGGAGGATACTATTATTTGCATCTAAGTGTTTACCATTACACGATACTAAGGAAATTATCTTGGATTATGTGTCGTCCAATGGGGAAAATCACACACTCCTAAATAACTTCCTATAATCATGTCTGACCTAGTGATCCGCAGAACAAGCTCATCCGATGGGGAGGAAGACACTCAGAGCCAACACGCAAGCTTGTTCGCATCACTTGTTAAATTAGTAATGGGGGTCATGGGACCCTTAGGGTCCCTCTCCCACATAGTTATTTATATTTGAGGAATTTTCATGAATGCACGACAAGCATATAAACTAAACAATAAACAAGAAAAAACTAATTTTTCCAACTATTATAGCTTTAGTCATCAATATGCCTCCAGTCGTGTCGTCACCTCGTCTGCTCCTCCCTACCCCAGCGCAAGCCACCATGAAGGGATCTCCGAGACAAGATAAAATGCTATTTAATTTACATCCATCGATCCTATACTCCACAAAGGAGTGTGCATCAAATCTAGATCGAAAATAAATCAAAAAGTGCGGCTAAACAAGTGTCATATATAATTACAAAAATCAAATACCAAATTTAGCCTCATCGATCTTGAGGATTCAAATAATATTACATACATGCATAACCAATCACATACACACATATTTAGCCATAATAATCGGATCTCGTGCCTGCAACTAAAGAGTTAGCCTACGCACATCCTACTATTATCCGACAAAATAAAATATATGATAAGGTGCAAAAATGTAACCGAATCCAAATCACACAAAACCAGAAACTGGGCTCTGATACCAATTGTTGGTTGGGTTTCCAAGGCAAATACCGGGTCGCGTATGGGAAACCTCTCCAAGTCCACGGATTAAAATTTTCAATCTGAATGGAGACCTATTTCCCAAACGACCATCTCATCATCCTGCTAACCGATTCGACCGATCACTTGAACAACCGTGTTTTTCTAGCGATCATCTCGTCCAACCGATTAGCCGCGGAATAGATTATGAGTGGATTGCCGATTTTTGTGTTTATCATCGGGGTCCAAGATTATTTTCAATATAAAATATTGAACAATAATCAAACATGCAATTAATTAACACATGAAATAATTAGATCAAAGTAAAAGGAGCCAAAGAGAAGATATACCTCTTGTTTACCTCGCGATCTTCTACTGTATGACCCTCCCCTTCTTGGACGTCGTGTGGGTGACGATCTACCAAGAATCGAAGTCACCAAAGCTCCAAACAAATCCTCCTTCTTCTTCCCTCTTCCTTGCACCGAAACCCTAGCTACAAGGGTTACCGCCGGCCACCACCTTCTTCTCCAACCTTGCGCCACCGGCCACAAGAAGGCTCCAAGAAGCTCCAACAACAAGGAAACAAAGAAGATGAAGTGAAGGAAGATGAAGAAGAGGATGAAGAAGAGAAAGAAACCTCTCCTTCACACAACCACCCTAGCCGCCGAACACCACCTTCTTCCTCGTCACCGCCGGCGCCAAGCACCACTTCCCTCTCCTTTGTCGCCGGCTCTCCCTTCCTCTCCTTCTCAAGATTGCACCGGTCAAGAGAAGAGAAGAATCCTCTTCTTCCTTACACCACCAACCAAGAGAAGAAGAAGGGAGAAGAAAGAAGAGATGAACTCTTCTTGCCGCCGGTTGCTCTAGGGGAGAGAAAAAGAGGGAGAGAAGAGAAAGGCCTTAGGGTTTTCTATGTGTTGGATGATCAATTGGATCCCTTGGTCTCATGAAACCATTGATGGGTATGGCTTGGCGGGTTTTCTAAGTGAATACCTGGTCGTCCTTGAGAGACCTCTCCATGTCTACGGATTAAAAATTAATCCGAATAGAGACCGTCTCCCAAACGACCATCTCGTCATTATATCGATCGATTCGAATTACAACTTAGCCAATCTCAAAGATCGAGCCTTGTAATTCACCTAACCGATCGACCGCGAAAAAGACGACGAGTAGATCGCCGATTTTTGTGTTTATTTTCGGCGTCCAATAATTAATTATCAAACATTAATTAAACATGATAATCAATTATAACATCACAAATAATGATAAAACAAAAGAGAGAGCCAAGAGAGAAATATACCTCTCTTTACCTTGCTTACTTAGGTTCTCTCTCTGTAATTCAATGGGTTCTCCGCCCAAAGAGTTCAAGTTGCTATGCCGACCTTAGATTAGACTAGAGTAGTGGAACGCGCCTGAGAGTCTCCCAGCCCAGGTGCGGAGAGGAGAGAGGACCATTCCTCATGTCAGGCGAGCGAGTTCAAGAGAGTGAAAGGGCTGCGCGGGAAAGAAATTGGACCACTGCCTTGCTTGGCTACATCCGCCCCAGAGAACCAGCCTCAGATCAATAAAGAAGCGGTGGGCCCGGCCTAATTGACCTCACGGGCTAGGCTCCACTCTCTGAACCGAACGTGAAAGTGGTTTTCCATCAGACGGCTGTTCCCGTAACTCCACTCTCAACTTGGATTATATATCCAAAAAGGTCCGCTCTCGGCCGTAGTCTTCTACCTTATGTCCTTTCCCTCTTGGACGTCATGTGGGCGACGAGCTACCAAGAACCAGAATCACCAAGGGGCTCCAGTTGATCGCTTCTTCACACGCCTAGCAAAACCCTAGTGATGGGTTCACCACAGGCCACCACTTCTCCGCTCTTCCTTGCGTCGCCGGCCTCCAAGAGCTCCCAAGCTCGCCAACCACAAGGAAGAACCTGAGAGGAAGATGAAGAAGAAGAAGAATAAGGAGAGAAACAAGCTTCTCCTTTGCCAAAACAACCGGCCGGACCCCTTCCTCCTCTTGTGCTTGCGGCGCCATCAACCAACAGCTTGCGCCGCCTCCTTCAAACAGCCGGCCTCCTCTACCTTGCTGCCGAGCACCACAAAAGGAAGAAGAAGACTCCTCCTTGTCCTTGTGAATTTCGGCCAAGAGGTGGAGAGGAAGGGAGGAAGAAAAGAGGAGGTGGTCCTCTCTATTCCTTGCGCCGGCCGGTTGCCCTAGGAGAAAGAAGGAGAGGGAGAGAAAGAAAAGTCTTGGTTTGGATGATCAATTGGATTATCCTTGGTTTCTTGATTCCATGGGGTATATATAGGGCTAAGGTACAGACCATGAGGAGGAATTTGGTCTTGGCCTACTAAGGGATCCAAATGCGATCCATTAATGAAGATCCATTCCACTAAAGGATCTCCATTCAACTTCCTCACCAACCCCCATATTTTCATATGGGCTCCACCTATTATGAGTACATCCATCTCCTTGTGTTTAAGATATTGAATGCCCGTCGATTAATTTAAATTAATGATAATTTTAATTAATCAACTTCTAACTCTTTGACTAGTACCACTCAACCTTATCATTATGTTGGATCTGTAACGACCCGCCTTCTGGTACTAAGCTTTAAAGCGGATCGCTACTAACTGGCTGACTGATTACTGATTGCTGGATGCTAAACCAACTGGGAGAATTTAAAAATTTTACTTTTTACTGAACTTGTAACACCCCAAAATTTTCCCATATAGAATGTTATGAAATATCATGAAATTTATGAAATATTATTATGAAAATTCATGAAATATTATCATGAAATATTATGGATTCATGAATATGAAATATTAAAAATATTATGAAATAATATTTATGGGATATTATGAAATATTATGAATCCATGAAATATTATTAATATTATGAAATTTCATGATGGGCTTGGCTTAATGGGCTTTGATATGGATTAGTGCAAATTGTGATAAAAAGAAGAGGTAGAAAAGAGGAAGCAAGGATTGAACCTTGAACCTCCTAGTTGCACTCACCATGTCATAATCAATGAACCAAGCAATGTTTCTTGTTGAGAGAATAAGAAACATGCTTGTCAAAGCTAGGGAAGGGAAGAGACATATCTCTTCATGAGAAGAGTATAAATAAGAGAGGGGGGAAAGGAAGTTACACTTTCTCTCTTCTTCTTCCTCACTCACTCCCACCGAAATCCCTTCCCCTCTCCCTTGCATTTTCGAAAAAAGAGAACAACACACCCTAGGGTTCTAACCCTAGGGAATTTGGAAGGAAGTAGACCCTCCAAGACCTTGCCCTCTACTAAGTCCAAGGAGCCCTAGAGAAAGTTTGAAGAAGAGGATTTTCACTTGCCCTCCAAGTCTAGGGTACCCTACGGTTTAAAGAGAAGGTGAAAATTCCAGCGCAAGGATGTAAGTGTCCTCTCGCCTGCAACATAATTGCTATTGAATGTTGTTGTCTCATTCTTTTGAAAAATCACAAGGGTTTCCCTTGATGAAGGTTTCGGCCACCCCTTGTAAGGGGTCCAAGAGAAGGGTTTTTGATCAAACCTTGATGCATGCTAGTACCCCTAGGGATTTTATACACATATGTGTGGTTTCCAAATTTTTGGAAGGACAAAAATTAGGATTTGGTACCCTACAAGTTTCGGCCACTTCCAAAGGGAAGTGTTTGGTTACTCTTTGATGCATGTGAAGATCCCTTGGAACTTAGGGTATACCTATATGATGTGTCCCTTCATTTTGTGATAACCAAAGCTAGGGTTTAGGCTTGTATGGGTTTCGGCCAAGGTGTAGGAAAAAGGGGTTAGTGAGAGTTAACCCCACTTGAGGTATAAACCATGTTTCAATTGTTAACATGAAGTGCACTTGAGGTGTTTGTAGAAATGCTTGAATGAATGCTTGATTGAAAAACCAAAGAATTCCCTACCCTTGATTTTCGGCCAACCATGGTTCTAGGGTTGGGAAGTACTTAATGAAACCATGAAGCATGCTACTACTTATATGATGTGTGTATAATTTATGTGACCTATCTTGTTAGGTATGAAAGCATGCCTTATAGCCCATGGGGCACCCTGATGATATGAACATGATGTGTTTGATAATATGCTTGAAAAAGGATACTCTACTGAAAGTGGGATCAAGAGCACCCCTAAATGTGTGGTGTGTCCCTAGGGGATCATGAGCACCCTTGATGAGTGGTGTGTCCCTTTAAGATGTGATTAGGAGTACCTTTAAGCATATGCATGTATATGTAATTGCATGTTAAGATACTTTACTTTGAAAGTTGTGTACCCGACTCGGAAGGGGGTCGTTAAACAAATCCAATGTACATGTTAACTGAAGGTCATGGCATTGGTAGGACGGAAGGGTCCTGCCCTAAATGGATTGGTGGCTCGCTACCCCAACTCATTAGGGAACGCGCTTGATGTGGTACTACAACTGGGCCCTAGATGATATTATATTTTTAAGTACTTACCTTTATGGAACCTTTTGAAAAGCATTTTCTCATTATGTGATGATCTTGTTCTGTAAAGCACTTAGAAATATTTGATGTGAAGCTTATGATGCAAGCACTGAGAAATATTGGATGTGATGCTTATGATGCTTATAATTCCATCTTGATTACTGTGTACATGATATGAGGTATCGATACGGATTTTGCGAGTAGGCCCGGATTCTTACTAAGCATGTTTTGCTTACTAGTTTCATGTTGTTTTCTTATGCTGCAGATAGCGGTAAGAAATACTTGAACTAAAGGAAGAGGCAGAGGGAAAGCTAAGGGATGTGTGTGGTGATGGCTCGGGAAAGAAAGAAGGATTCTTATCTACCATTTTCGTTTAGAATCCAAATTGCTTCCTCTAAAAGATTACAAGTTGTATTACTATATATTGATTGTGTGATGACTATGTCTACTCTACTGTTAGTCAAGTTAGAGTTATGGATCACTTGCAGTAAGTTATGTTTAGATTTTTTACCATGCTCTATCTTGCTCAAACCATGTTTAGACCAGTAAACTATGAAGTTAAATGATTTGCTATTATGTTGTAAATGCATGACGACAAATGATAGGTTTTTGCTCAAGCATGCTTACTACTATTCCTGCATGGTAATTGTTCTACTTGATATACATGCTTAACATGGTAAATGATATGAATGTATGGACCCGTAACCCCGCCTTTAGGGTAGATATAAGGGCGGGCGTTACAGAACTAGCAATTCATAACTTAAAGATAACAACCCTCTTGACCTTGTAGGGCCGTTACGTTGACTTTACTGCTAGGCCAGCCAAAATAAAACAAAAACTTTAATTTTTATTAGCTTGGCCAAGATTTGATCCCCCAACCTCAGAGTTGCATGACTGAAGCACTAACCAACAACTCTACAACACTTTCTATTTTAAATTGGCACCAGTCGACTGATATCTTGCCAGTCGACAAGTGCAGTCGACTGTACCTGGGATTCACTCGCCCGAATGTATCTGTTCCCTCGACCAGTCGACTGATACCTGTCGCAGTTTACTAGCAGCTCTGAAATCTGAATATTCAAATTCCAAAAACGTGCCAAGGTCATCCTACTTCGTATCAAAAACACTACAAACTCATATTTAGGCTTACTAACGTGTATACAATGATTCTAGGCCATATTCTACATGTTTTCATGACAATAAGGCATACATCAACCATCTCTAAGCATGAAATTAGAAACATGAACTTTGTATCAATTTGCTACTAAAGCTAAGCACTGTTTCTGTCTAGATGCATCGATAGTAGAACTATAATATCAGAAATGGTTCTATAGCCTTAGACCATGCATTTTACTACTAGTTAACATGCACTTGAAATGTATCACTCAACATATTACATGTAGAAGCCAGGCATGGCATAACTGCATGATATCAACTTATGGTACATAATCTCATATTAGAATTCTCGCAAGGCTCATATCAAGAGTGATGCTAACAACATGACTAAAGTACTTAAGATGCGGAAAATGATAAACATATCAAAGAAACTAATTCATTTATCATTCTTAATAACGCATCCTCATAATGCAAGTTCCCAAGGTTCTTTTCATTCCAAGTTCCACCATCACACAGTCCACATCATCCCCTGCCACTTCCGCTACTCTATTTTTCCTTGACCTTATCTGCAGTATAAGGATAAATGAAACTATAAGCATAATGCTTAGTAAGTACTCACAAAACAATGCATATTTCGAAAATCATGCTTTTGAAAACACATGTAAGAAAACATATCATGCTTGTCATTTATTCTTACTGAAACATATAATCTAAACAGATATCATGTCATACTCATCATACTAAGCACATGGACTAAATCATATTCTTATAACTAAATTCACATGACATTCATAGAATCTAACTGAACTAAGCATGAACTTAAAACTGTTTTCACTTAAAGCTATTACTGAACTTTTGAAACTTATACATATAGTAAGTGAAAATACTAATCATGCCGCTGTGGGCCCGACAATGTGTTGCTAATGCGCGCATCCCTAAATAGATCCGAGGTAGCTAATCCCGAACCCATTAGGGTACTACTAGGCGATCTAGGGGCCTAGGTGATAAGCACCTTGGAATGGATCGCCTTGAAATTCAGATGTAGGGAAGGATATTGACGCCACACTCAAGAAAGATGAGAGGGTGAGTGATAAGTCATGGGGGTTTCGATCGCCACAAGTTGCCTTGATAAGATCACGATTAGTTCTTTGCCTAAGAACCAAAGGAAGCTCTCACAATAAAGAAAACTCTGATTTCATTCAAACTTAACATCCCTTGGTCATACAAGAGTTCTCCTATATATAGACTTAGTGGAGGTTGAAAGATTAACCTCTACCACATTTCCCACTAAGCACTAATTATGCACCATTATCATGCATGCATGCATGCATGATGTTTATTTCCCACAATTCCCTAATACTAGCTTAGGAACTCCCAAAAGCATTAAAAACCCACCAAAAGACATCAAAAATAACTTCAGAAAATTCCCCCAAAAATACCCACGAAAATTGGACACTTGTAGCCCTTGAATGCATCTTGGATCATGGGGTTTTGGGCCTTCAAGTTTTGTCTTCATGTGGGCTCAATTTCACTTTCAATTTGAAGGAATGTGATCCATTTAGTTGTTGCCTCCATTGTGCATTGATCCATCTTCTCCTTGAGCTCCATTATTAAGCCTTCCAAAGCTTGCTTCATTCTCTTAGTCTCGGATCTTGTCATGGGTCCTCCAATTCCTTTCAATGCCTCTTCCTCTATGGCTTTGTCTTGTAAGCTTGTATCCCCTCCTTGGTCCACATCATTCCCTCCTTCTTTAGGTGAATTCGTCCTCGAATTTAGATCTTCATCACCTACATCAAATGGACGCAAATCAGCCACATTAAATGTTGCACTAACACCATACTCACCGGGCAAGTCAATTTTGTAAGCATTGTCATTAATTCTTTCCAACACTTGGAATGGTCCATCTCCTCTTGGTTGAAGCTTTGATTTCCTTTGGGCAGGAAACCTTTCCTTTCTCATATGAACCCACACCCAATCACCGGGTTCAAGGATAACTCTTTTTCTCCCTTTATTGGCTCTCTTCGCATATTGCTCCATTTTCTTCTCAATTTGAGCTTTAACTTGCTCATGAAGCTTTTTCACATATTCTGCCTTTGCTTGACCATCCTTGTGAACTAAAGAAGAAGTGTTAGGTAAAGGAAGCAAATCAAGAGGTGTTAGCGGATTGAACCCATAAACAATCTCAAAAGGGGAAAATTAAGTAGTAGAATGGACAGCCCTATTATAAGCAAATTCAACATGAGGTAAACATTCTTCCCACGACTTAAAACTCATATTTTTCTTGACAATTTCATTTAGGGGTGCTGCCAGTGTGCTAAAATCCTTCACAAACCTTCTATAGAAACTTGCCAACCCATGGAAGCTCCTAACCTCACTCACAGTTTTAGGGGTTGGCCAATCACTAATGGCCTTAACCTTCTCTTCATCAACCTGCACTCCTTTAGAACTTATGACAAATCCAAGAAAAACCACATGATCAGTGCAAAAGGAACACTTTTCTAAGTTAGCATACAGTCTCTCCTTTCTAAGGACATGCAAGACAGATTTGAGATGTGCTACATGCTCAACCAAACTCTTGGAATATACCAAAATATCATCAAAGTATACTACCACAAATTTTCCTAGGAATTCTCGTAAAACATGATTCATAAGCCTCATAAAAGTGCTTGGCGCATTAGTTAACCCAAAAGGCATTACCAACCATTCATACAATCCATATTTAGTTTTGAAAGCAGTTTTCCATTCATCCCCTTCCCTTATCCTAATTTGATGGTACCCACTTTTCAAATCAATCTTAGTAAAGAAGCAAGCACCATGCAATTCATCAAGTAAATCATCAAGTCTAGGGATAGGATGTCGATACCGAATTGTGATGTTGTTGATAGCTCTACAGTCCGTGCACATCCTCCATGATCCATCCTTTTTAGGTACCAAAATTACTGGTACAGCACAAGGACTTAAGCTCTCTCTCACCCATCCTTTTTGTAATAACTCCTCCACTTGATTCTGTATCTCCTTTGTTTCTTGAGGGTTGCTCCTATAGGCAGGCCTATTGGGAAGAGAAGCACCAGGAATAAGGTCCATTTGGTGTTCTATTCCCCTCATTGGTGGCAAACCGTGAGGTACTTCCTGGGGAAACACATCCTCAAAGTCCTGCAAAATAGCAACAACATCACTGGGCTAGGAGTTAGTATTAGTTTCCAAGCAAGTTTCCTTGCACAAAAGAAGAAATATAGGTTGCCTTGTCAAATAAGCTCTCTTCACCTCACTTCCTCTTGCAAACAAATTTTCTATTCTTCTCTCTTTCTTTTCCTTGTTCTTTCTTTTCTTTTCCTCATTCTCTCTGTTCTTTTCTTTCCTCATTCTCTCTTTCTTTTCCTCATTCTCTCTTTTCTTTTCCTCATTCTCTCCTTTCTTTTTCTTAAGCTCTCGCTCTTCTTTTTCTCTTTTCTCTCGCATTTTTTTTTGATCCGCACAAACCTCCCTAGGTGATAATGGTACAAGTGTGACTTTGTGGGAATTGTGAAGAAATGAGAACTTGTTGGAGAATCCATCATGGTGAGCTCGCCTATCAAACTGCCAAGGTCTTCCAAGAAGAATGTGGCTTGCCTCCATAGGTACAATATCACATAGAACTTGATCTTCATATTTTCCAATGGAGAAATTAATCATCACTTGTTGATTCACCACCAATTCACCACTATTACTTAGCCATTGGAGTTTATATGGTCTTGCATGCGGTGTAGTCTTGAGGTTGAGTTTGGTAACCAACCTAGTGCTTGCCACATTGGTGCAACTTCCACCATCAATGATCATAGAGCATGTTTTACCTTGAATAAGGCAACGAGTATGAAAAATATTCTCTCTTTGGTCCTCCTCATGCTCCTTGGCTTGACTTCCTAATAACCTTCTAACCACCAAGAGATCGCCATCTTGCGCATAGGCTGCTCCATCATGTTCCTCATCGCTTGAAGAAGAAGAATGAGAAGAAGTTTCTTCACTAGAGATGCTCCCATTATCCCTAACCACCATAGTCTTCTTATTCGGGCATTCGGATGCGATATGTCCTTTTCCCAAACACTTGAAGCACTTGATATCCCTGCTCTTAGAAGTAGAAGAAGTAGTAGTAGGAAAAGGCTTCTTAGCGCTTGTTACCTCCTTTGAATTAGCAGAGGAACCCTCCTTCTTTGGCTTGTCCTTCCAATTTGAAGAGTAGTTTGAAGAAGATGGTCTTTTCATAACGCCCTTCTCTTTAATTGTTGCTCCACTTTCATTGCTTGATGAACTAAGTCTTCAAGCTCCACATAATGTTGTAGCTCTACAATGTCTCCAATATCTCGGTTTAGGCCATGGAGAAATCGAGCCATAGTTGCTTCTCTTTCCTCCTCAATATTGGCCCTAATCAAAGCCACCTCCATCTCCTTGTAATACTCATCCACACTCCTATTCCCTTGGATGAGTCTTTGCAATTTGTTGTGCAACTCCCTATGGTAGTGGGAAGGCACAAATCTCCTTCTCATCAAAGTCTTCATTTCACCCCAAGTGTTGATAGGGTGCTCTCCATACCTTCTTCTCTCCTTTTGCATTTGATCCCACCAAATTAAAGCATAATCGGTGAACTCAAGGGCAGCCACCTTCACTTTCTTTGCATCAGGGTAATTGTGGCATGAGAAGATTTGCTCTATTTTCATTTCCCACTCAAGATATGTGTTGGGGTCATTCCTCCCTTGGAAGGAAGGTACCTTGACTTTCACCCCTCTTAGATCGTCTTCATGTTGATGGTTTCTACCTCCTCTTTCGTGTCTTCGTCCCCCTTCACACCTCCTTCTTTCTCTTGGAGAACTATAGAATAGGTCACTTCCCGGATGAGATTCTTCATGATTAGAATTTCCCCCATGGTTGGAAACTCTTCCTCCCTCAAGTCGGTCCATCCTTTCATGTAAGCCTTCAAGTTGTCTTTGAAGCATTCTCTCAAAGTGTTGAGTAAGCGCCTCCATTTGAAGCCTATTAGGATCTTGCCTAGGGGAGTTTTCCCCACTCATGCTTGCAACAAAAAAAGATGACAAGGAAAATTTCACAAGAAATGTTAGAAAGACCTCACCACTCGCCTCACGTGGTTGCACTCAAATTTATCCACTCAGCTTCCTTTATAAGCCCTTAAGAAAAGAACCTTATCAACGATTTTCTCAAGACAACAAGTAGACAATCAAGTGAGCAAGAAACCAACAAGAGATTATGAGTAGAACAAGAGAAATAAACGGTTAGAACAAGAAATTGAGCAACGATCAAGAGCAATGAGAGAAATATTGGGTCCTTTCAATTCGCCGATCTTCCTTCTTTTTTTTTTTTCGAATTTCCTTTTTGTCCTTTTTTTTTTCTTCAGTCAAAAGACACAATGACTCAAGTAACACCTTTTTTTTTTCAACTCTTTTTTTTTTTTTTTGAGTTTAGGACCCAAATAGAGAAGCGATAAATAGAGTTGGAGAATGAAAACACCAATGGAATACTATGGATGAGAGATTAACAAAGATGAACAAGAACACAAATGAAGAAGAACAAAAACGCAAACCTGAAAATCAAGGAGCCAAGGCTCTGATACCAAATGATAAGCACCTTGGAATGGATCGCCTTGAAATTCAGATGTAGGGAAGGATATTGACGCCACACTCAAGAAAGATGAGAGGGTGAGTGATAAGTCATGGGGGTTTCGATCGCCACAAGTTGCCTTGATAAGATCACGATTAGTTCTTTGCCTAAGAACCAAAGGAAGCTCTCACAATAAAGAAAACTCTGATTTCATTCAAACTTAACATCCCTTGGTCATACAAGAGTTCTCCTATATATAGACTTAGTGGAGGTTGAAAGATTAACCTCTACCACATTTCCCACTAAGCACTAATTATGCACCATTATCATGCATGCATGCATGCATGATGTTTATTTCCCACAATTCCCTAATACTAGCTTAGGAACTCCCAAAAGCATTAAAAACCCACCAAAAGACATCAAAAATAACTTCAGAAAATTCCCCCAAAAATACCCACGAAAATTGGACACTTGTAGCCCTTGAATGCATCTTGGATCATGGGGTTTTGGGCCTTCAAGTTTTGTCTTCATGTGGGCTCAATTTCACTTTCAATTTGAAGGAATGTGATCCATTTAGTTGTTGCCTCCATTGTGCATTGATCCATCTTCTCCTTGAGCTCCATTATTAAGCCTTCCAAAGCTTGCTTCATTCTCTTAGTCTCGGATCTTGTCATGGGTCCTCCAATTCCTTTCAATGCCTCTTCCTCTATGGCTTTGTCTTGTAAGCTTGTATCCCCTCCTTGGTCCACATCACTAGGGGCGATCTAGGAGCCCACCCATGGACGAACTAGAGTCCAAGCACATGTCATAAAAAGTAAAATACTTTCATAAATATTCTTTTATTTAACCTTGCATCAACTAGGCGATCTAGAGCCTAGGGGAGTCTAGGAGCCCACCCAATGGACGAACTAGGGTCCATAAACATTAAGCAAGGGTAGCTAATTTCATAAACATGCTAAAACTCATATTAGGGCTTCTTAACGTTTTCTCGAGCAACTTGCGTGCCTAAAACTCCCCTTTTCTTTTAAGGACACTCCCTATGCACTCGACGGTGCGTCTAAACCCCAAACTAAAGGGGGAAGCGCGTCCATCCCATCTAGTGGTGCCCTTAAAGTCTGTAGAGGGAGTTAATTTGCATATATGAGCATAAACTTGCAAATAGAGAAAACTAAGATGATTATGCATACGATCGAAGCTACTTATACTGCAGGTGAGGGGTCTTACATCCTGCGCTTGTTCTTATAACTCTAATGCGTAGGGTTTAGGGAGAAGGAAGATCCTTGGAGTCTCGGAGAGGCTCTAATGAAGAACTACTCCTTGAGAAGATTCCCTAGCGTGTCCTCCTTCTTGAATCCGCCCAACACAAGACCCTTGGACCTCCTCCTTGGTTTGCCGTGAGTGAGGGAGGAAGAGAGACTCGGGAGAGGGAGAAGAAGGGTCGCATGAGAGAGAGGGGTCGGCGGTGAGAAGGTGAGGAAAATAATAAATCTAAAAACCCTTAAGTATCTCTTTTATACTTATGGGAAAATTTAACTAACTTCACCTTATTTATCTTTTCCTCTATCTATTTCAATGAAAACAAACCATCCCACTTGATAAGCCTATTCTCTTCTCATGCTAAAGGTCTAGGTTCAAACCCTACTTAAGCCTTTTTACTGCGGATTCTATTTTTATTCATTTTTGCCTTATTTGTCGATGGAAAAATTCTATAAAAATATCCATAAATTCGTAATAAATTCTAGGATATTTCTAAAATTAGTTTTGATAATTTTTGGGCGTTACAATCCCCCATACCTTGTAAAAAGTTCGTCCTCGTACTTAAAATAACTCTGGGTATTTCTGCCTCATGCTGTCCTCTGGTTCCCATGTTGCCTCTTCTACTCTGTGATTTTGTCATATGACGTTCACTAATAGTACCTCCTTGTTCCGCAACTTCTTAACTGCTCGGTCTATTATCTGAATAGGCCGACTATCATAACTAAGATCTTCGCGGACTTGTACCGTCTGTGGCTCTATCACTTGGGTGGCATCTGGGATATGCTTCTTCAGAATGGAGACATGAAATACATTGTGGATAGCTAACATCTCCTGAGGTAGCTCTAGCTCATAAGCTGTTGGGACCGGGTGCAAGTTGACAAGGATACGAGTTCGTAAAATTCAAAATTTTTACGTGCAGCGGAAGAGTTTGTATAAAATAATTTCCTAAATTATTTTAACTTCGTATCTAGCATGCAACCCTATGGTGTGTTGACATAATCATAAAATAAAATATTGCGGAAAAGTAAACTAATTTACTTTTATACCTCGCGTATCTCGAAGGAAGGGACGAGATCCAACCGTAGCGTCCCTTGGAAGCTTCGCCTCTATTCGCGTCCACGCCGAGTTCTCTTCGGGATGACTTCGCAAAGTCACGAGTTTTGTGCCGACGAGAACTACTAGATTCTCGGAAGGCACAACTAGAAGAATAAGAGAAAATAATGGAAAACTAACCAACGAAGTAACGGAATCGAATTCCGGGAAGAGAGGAATCGCTATCCGCTTCTTCTTCTTCGTGTTCGGGTTCTCCTTCTTCTTCTTGAAGCTCACGGCCTCCACCACCTTGGATGTAGGTTGGGCGCCGGCCCTAGGGGAGCTAGGGTGGGCGCCGGCCCTAAGGGAAGAGAGGGAGAAGGAGGAGAGGAGAGATTAAGAGAGAGAGGGAGAGAATAATTAATCTCTTGATTAATTGATTGGAATAAGGGCTAGCCTTTGGTTCCTTTATATAGTAGCAACTCCTTTGCTAAGTCTCCCTCTAAACCGAATTAACGGAATTAGTTATAAGAAATTTATCTTCTAAATTTTCTTATTAATTATTCCGTTTAAACCGAGTCTTTATTATAAACCAATTTATAATAAAACTAATTATTCTTCTCTTTAAATTATGGAATAAATTTTTATAAAAAATTTATAAACTTTCTTATTATGGAAAAATCAATTCATAATTGATTTTATAAAATTAAAATAAACCAATTCATGGATTATTTTAACTTCCATAAAAGGAATAAATTTCTACAAATTTATTTATATAAATTTATTTATCCATAATTTATAAAATAAATCACACTAGATTTATTTTATTAATTAAACCAATTAAATTGGTTTTTCTCCCTTTAATGGCCGGCCAACACCAAGAGGGTGGACACCCTCTTTGGTCGGCCAAAACAACCCGAACCGATCGCGAATTAAACCCATTTAATTCGCCCAAAAAGCCTTCAAAAGACTTAGCCATTTTTAGCTTCCATTGCGCCTCTGACTAACTCAGATTCGACTTATTTCTCTTGATCGAAAAATCCAATTTTCAACTCATTTTAAATCCCTCGGATTACTCGTAGTGCGTGTGACTAAATAGGCTTTCGATTTATGTTGGCCGTCTATAATTTAACTAATTATAGAACGATCATGAGTGGCACCTAGTAGTACATCATGATCCCCAATTAATCGAAAGATCAACAGTTTGACCTCAGAAGAAATTATTCTGAAACCCTTCAGTAGCTCTAATGAATCGTGCCCCATTCCCTTCACCACCTTATACCCACTTGGTTCAGGACACGGTCAATGGTGTCAGTCCCCACTAGGCTGACTACGTCACACCTAGCCCAAGTAGTGTCTTCCTCGTCCTTTGGATTTCTAATTACTCTCATGTATTTAAGAGACTCGCACTCTCAACATGATATGCTCTGGCCAGAGGCTTTGAGTAACAATCCGACGATAGGCCTGGGTATACATCTCCTCGCAAGGAGTGGTGAATCCTTTGTAGGCTGTTCAAACATCTTCGGGCACTTCGGCTTATACCCGATCATCCTGGGTCTACACCTCCTTGGAGATGCTTGCTTAAGATGTCAAAGTATAAGTCTCCATGACCAAGATGACTTGAACACCGCAAGTCAAAGGAACATCGCACTTAAGCCACAGTAAGATCTTCATTGACATATCTATATGTAGATTCCCATATGAAGTCTTATAGCTAGTCACTCCAATGAACTAGTTCCCTTAACTAGCATCCATGTTTATCTCCGGACATCCCAATGTCACCAGCCAGTGAGAATCAGCTGATTAGAGAATAACCCATGCTAGTCTCAACAGAATTGATAATGTCCGTATTTATCAATTCATCGACTAGGGATATTTCCAACACTTCACATTTGCACATTTAGAGATAATCACTAGTTGTGATCCCATCACAAATTCTCTTATGCTGTGAATTGTATGGCGGACATTCAGTAGATGAGTTTAAGATCCCAATCAAATACACAAAACATGTATACTCAAATAGTGAATCATCATTTATTAATATAAATGTTTACATCATAAGGTGATTGCCTTAGGACACTTCTCTCATATCACTAACATAAGCTACTTTGCCAACTCTTCTAGTGATGGGGTATGGTCCTACATATTTGGGACTTAGCTTGCCCTTCTTCCCAAAACGCATTACTCCCTTCATGGGAGCCACGCTGAGGAATATTGAATCCCCAACTTTAAACTCTAATGGTCTGTGCTGTGTATCAGCATAGCTCTTCTGGCTGCTCTGAGCTGTTTCTATTCTTTGGCGGATCTGCTGTATGGCTACGGTGGTATCATTTATAAGATCTGTCTGTAGGCCTAACTCTTGCCTCTCACCACCCTCGTACCAGCAGATAGGAGATCTACACCTCCGCCCATATAAAGCCTCATAGGGTGTCATGCCGATAGTGGCCTGATAACTATTGTTGTAGGCGAATTCCGCTAAGCACAGGTATCTGCACCAACTGCCCTTGAAATCTAAAGCACAAGCTCTAAGCATATCTTCTAGTACTTGATTAACTCTCTCTGTCTGACCATCTGTCTGAGGATGGAAAGCTATGCTAAACTTCAGTTTGGTGCCTAGTGCTGTCTGTACGCACTCCCAGAAGTGCGAAGTGAACCTACTGTCCCTATCTGAAATGATAGTCCCAGGGACTCCATGTAGTTTGACAATCTCCTTGAGGTATAACTGAGCTTGCTGTTCCATGGAATAGGAGATCCTGATAGTTAGGAAGTGGGCAGACTTAGTCAATCTGTCAACTATTACCTAGATTACGTCATATCCATTCGTTATTCTGGGTAGTCCCACTATAAAATCCATGAAAATATCTTCCCATTTCCATTTTGGAATCTGGATAGGCTGCAGAACTCCACTTGGTCTCTGATGTTCTGCCTTGACCCTCTGGCATGTCAGACAGGTATTGACATATCTGGCAATGTCTCTTTTCATCCCAGGCCACCAAAAACGTCCCCTGAGGTCTTGGTACATTTTTGTTGAACCAGGATGCATTGCATAAGGAGATCCATGTGCTTCCTCTAGGATCTTCCTTCGGAGCTCTTTTTGGTTTGGAACACATAAGCGGTCACCGCAGTATAGTATCCCACTATCTGATAGGTGAAACTCCCCATTTTCTGATTCTGCTATCCCCTGCTTGATTTTCTAAAGGTCAGGATTTTGATCCTGTGCTGCCTGGATGTCTTCACGCAGGGTTGACACTAATGTTAAAGTGGAGAGCTGCCCAACTATAATTTCCAGTCCGAACTCTGATATTTCCTTCCAAAGGGGCTGTGACATCGTAGACAAAGCTAGTAGGGTGGCACTAGATTTCCTGCTAAGTGTGTCTGCCACCTTATTAGCTTTACCTGGATGGTAGAGGATGTTAATGTCATAATCCTTGACCAGCTCAAGACATCTGCGTTGCCTCATGTTCAGATCCAACTGAGTAAAGAAATACTTCAGACTCTGATGATCTGTGAAAATCCTACACTAAGCTCCGTATAAGTAATGCCTCCAGATCTTGAAAGCGAACGCTACTGCAGCTAGCTCAAGGTCATGAGTGGGGTAGTTCTTCTCATAATCCTTGAGTTGTCTAGAGGCATAGGCGATAACCTTGCCATTCTGCATCAGCACTGCTCCAAGTCCTATTTTAGAAACATCACTATATATGTCAAAGCTGTCAGTGGTCTCTGGAAGAGTCAGGATGGGAGCACTAGTCAATCTTCTCTTTAATTCTATAAAACTGTTCTCGCAGTCCTCTGTCCACTGA
>JAGFNQ010006383.1:0-19727 GCA_024364735.1 Boesenbergia rotunda
CACACACACATCAGCATCAACCTTGCCGTCTTCAAGTAAGAAAGCTTTAAGTTTCAGTTTTTCTATTGCTCCTTTACTTAATTGCAGTATAGAGAAATGCTTAAGTACTTACTCATATGTGCATAGAACAAGGAAGCATGTTTAATACCTTAGTATCACGGAATCATGTTTAATCCCTAGAATGGATATTAGAGAAATGCTTAAGTACTTACTTGATTTGCCCAAAAGTAAGTTTTGGGATTATGGCACGCAAGGTGCTTGATAAAAGTTTTGAGTAAGACCAAGGTCTTACTAAGCCCTAGAACGAGTTCTAGGACTAAGAAATGAGATAAGAATCAAGACCAAGGTCTTGTTATATCCTAAAGCAAGTTTGGGAACATTACCATTAAGTGTTAAGTTATACATTTGAGGACGTCCTAGAAAGGCCCAAAACGAGGAGCAAGCTCCTAGAGGGCAAGAGGCAACAGAGTCAGTACCCCCACCAAATCTCTTAGACGTGGTGGCTCAGTTACAGAGACAGTTAGCAGAACAACAGCAAGTTATTGCCACTAGGATGGCTAACTAGCAGGTCGTTATTATTACCTCGCCGGTGGCGAATGTAGTGGCACCAGTTGTGATCGAAGACCCATCGATTACATCTGTAGTCCGGCAAGGGGGTAAGGCAAGAAGCGTACCTCATTCAGTAGAAGAAACTGAAGCCAGGGAACTTCCCAGGCACAAGCAAACCATGGGATGCTTAAGCATGGTTCAAAACGTTGGAAAGAATAGTAGGGCTACTGGACTGGCATGAGGTAGAGAAGATAAAGTGTGCATCTTTCTGCCTTACGGGAGATGCTAGAATATAGTGGAAGAGAGTCAAGGCCAAGAGAAATGTCAGCCAGATGACATGGGCCGACTTCGAGACTGAGTTCTTCGAAGAATACTTTCACATGCAAGTAACCAACAAGCATTATGATGAATTCACGGAGTTCAGACAAGGAGAACTATCCGTGGATGAAGCAGTGAAGATGTTTAAGCGGTTAGCTTATCTATGCCAGAGCTAGTTTAGCACAGAAAAAGAGATAGTTAGGCTAATGCTCAAGATGTTAAGGCCTGAGATAGCGTTAAAGGAGGCTAGCGGTGTTAAGAGGCTGCAAACCTCCGAGGAACTAATAAGTAGTGCTTTGATCACTGAGCACTACTTAAACAGTATAAAGGCCACCAGAAAGGTTGAACGATGAAGTTCTTAACAACCTTACCGTCAGGGGAAGTGATGGCCTCTACTGAGAGGCTAAGGGCAGTATCAATCTAGATTTCCAACCGAGAGCTCTACAGTGACTTGGTAGTCCTTGAGATGAAGGATTACGATGTCATTTTAAGAATGGACTCCTTGAGCAAGTGTAATGCTTCTATAGACTGCCGCAAGAGAAAAGTCAAGTTCAACCCAGAAGCAGAACCTTCATTGGAGTTTATTGGAGACCCAAGGAGAAAGATAAATAGGTTCCTATCTACCTTACAAGCTCAGAGAATGTTAGAGAAGGGGTGCCCTGGTTTTCTAGCTCATATAGTGGATGCAAGTCAAGGAGAAGGATTGAAGAGAGAAGAAGTGAGGGTAGTCTGTGAACTATCCTGAGGTGTTTCCTGAAGAGTTACCAGGACTCCTTCCCAATCGGGAAATTGAGTTTTGAAATTGAGTTGGCCCCAGGAACCAACCCAATTTCGAAGGCACCTTATCGCATGGCACCAGCAGAACTGAAAGAATTACAAGAACAATTACAAGAGCTACTAGACAAGGGCTTCATCCGCCCGAGTCATTCACCCTGGGGAGCTCCTGTACTGTTGGTCAAGAAGAAAGATGGATCTATGCGAATGTGCATAGATTATCGAGCTTTGAATAAGGTAACCATCAAGAACAGATATCCTTTGCCAAGGATAGATGATTTATTTGATCAGCTGAAGGGAGCCACAGTGTTCTCCAAGATAGATCTGCGATCAGGTTACCATCAGCTCAGAGTGAAGGAGAGTGATGTGCCAAGGACTGCTTTCAGTACAAGATATGGGCACTATGAGTTGTGGTCATGCCCTTTGGAGTGACAAACGCCCCTGCGACGTTTATGGATCAAATGAATAGAGTGTTCAAGGATTTTCTGGACAAGTTCGTCATTGCCTTCATTGATGATATCCTAGTGTATTCAAATACTCGGAAAGAACATGAAGAACACCTGAAGATAGTATTGCAAACCTTACACCAGAAGGAGTTGTGTGCCAAATTCTCAAAGTGTGAGTTTTGGCTTGATCATGTGGCCTTCCTAGGCCACATTGTGTCCAAAGAAGGCATTCAAGTTGATCCAGCCAAGATAGAAGCAGTCAGCAACTGGTGTAGACCCAAGAATGCCAGTGAAATCAGGAGTTTCTTAGGCCTGGCAGGATATTACAGAAAATTTGTGGAAGACTTTTCCAGAATAGCCTCTCCACTCACAGCCTTGACCAGAAAGAACAAGAAGTTTGAATGGTCAGATAAATGCGAGCACAGTTTTCTAGAGCTGAAGAAAAGATTGACTAGTGCTCCCATCCTGACTGTTCCAGAGAGTGACAAGGCCTTTGACATCTACAGTGATGCATCCAAGATGGGCCTTGGAGCTGTCCTCATGCAAGATGGTAAAGTAATAGCATATGCCTCCAGACAGCTCAAGGACTATGAGAAGAATTACCCTACCCACGACCTTGAGCTAGCAGCTGTGGTTTTTGCACTGAAGCTCTAGAGACACTACCTGTATGGAGTGCAGTGCAGAATCTTCACAGACCATCAGAGTTTGAAGTACTTCTTCACTCAGAAGGATCTGAATATGAGGCAGCGCAGGTGGCTAGAGTTGGTCAAAGATTATGACTGTGAAATCCTCTACCACCCAGGTAAAGCTAATAAAGTGGCAGATGCACTGAGCAGGAAATCCTGTGCAGCACTGATGTCCTTATCATCGCTGTCTCTACCACTTCAGAAAGAAATAAAGGATTTTGGAGTCGAGGTAATAATTGGGCAACTTTCTGCATTGACTCTAGAGTCAACCCTGCTTGTGGATATACAAAGAAAGCAAAGTCAAGACCCAGAGATCCAGAAGATCAAGCAGGGGATCCAAGAGGCAGAAAATTCAGAGTTTCGAGTATCAGATAGTGGCATACTCTATCTTGGAGACCGCCTTTGCGTCCCCAATGATGAAGAACTAAGAAAGAATATTTTAGAAGAAGCCCACAGTACCCCGTACTCTATGCATCCTGGTTCTACCAAGATGTATCAAGATTTAAAGAAAGGATTCTGGTGGTCTGGACTCAAGCGAAACGTGGCCAGATATATCAGTACCTGCTTGACCTGCCAGAGAGTCAAAGCAGAACACCAGAGACCAGGAGGAGTTCTGCAGCCTCTTCCCATTCCAGAGTGGAAGTGGGAAGAGATATCCATGGATTTTATCACAGGTCTCCCAAGGACCACCCATGGACACGATGCAATATGGGTGATAGTGGACAGATTGACCAAGTCTACCCACTTCCTAGCCATCAAGTTATCGCATTCGGTAGAGCAATTAGCACAGCTGTACGTGAAAGAAGTGATCAGGCTTCACGGAGTTTCGAGGTCGATCGTGTCTGACAGAGATGGGCGATTCACCTCCCATTTTTGGAGGTGTGTTCAGGACACCCTAGGCACCAGACTTCAGTTCAGCACAGCTTTCCATCCCCAGACAGATGGACAAACAGAGAGAGTAAATCAGATTTTAGAAGACATGCTCAGGGCTTGTGCATTGGACTTTAAAGGTAGTTGGTGCAAATTTCTGTGCTTAGCTGAGTTTGCCTACAACAATAGCTATCAGGCCACCATCAGGATGACACCTTATGAGGCGTTGTATGGCAGGAAATGCAGATCACCCATATGTTGGCAAGAAGCGGGTGAGAAGAAAGAGATGGAGTCAGGACTAGGCAGCCAGACTGGGCTTATAGATGAGACCGCTCAGGCTATCCAGACGATCCGCCAGAGGATTGAGACTGCCCAGAGTAGACAGAAAAGTTATGCTGACACACGCCGTAGGCCACTTGAATTCCAAGTTGGAGATTCAGTATTTCTCAAGGTCGCTCCCATGAAGGGAGTGGTGAGATTTGGCAAGAAGGGCAAGCTGAGTCCTCGCTACATAGGACCCTACAAGATTATAAAGAGAGTTGGGAAAGTAGCCTATGAGCTGGACTTGCCAGAGGATATGTCAGCTATCCACAGTACCTTTCATGTCTCTATGCTAAAGAAGTGTATTCACGACCCTAGCCAAGTGATTCAGCCTCAGTCAGTACAGATCCAAGAAGATCTTAGTTATGAGAGCAGACCAACACAGATAGTGGACAAAGCAGTTAAAAGATTAAGAAAAAAAGAAGTGCCACTAGTGAAGGTCATCTGGCAGAATCAAAAGCATGAAGAGGCTACTTGGGAACGTGAGGATAGCATGAGAGAGAAATATCCAGAATTATTCTAAGTTCGAGGACGAACTTTTTATAAGGTATGGGGGATTGTAACGTCCCAAAATTCCCATTTTTAGTTCTTAAAGTCCTTAGAATTATTTAGAAATGGTTTAGAAATATTCTAGATATTTTTAGGAATTTTTAGAATATTTTTATGGAATTTTCCGAGTCCGTTTGGTATTTTTGGAAAAAGAAAAAGAAAAAGGAAAAAAGCCAAAAATGGAAAAAACCAATTAAGTGCAGCGGGTGGCTCGAACCCACGACCACCACGAGACCAAGGGAGCGCGCGGCCAGCCGGGCTAGGGGTATCAAGCACAACAATGGACGGAGAGAACTGTATTTAAGGTATAGTTAAGTTGATCCGCCCCTTAAGTATAAATAGATAATTAAAGAGAGAAGTTTTATTTTCTCTCAAACCCTCTCCCTCTCCCAAGTTGCGCCGACCCCTCTTCTTCCCCTCTCTTGTGCGCACGCCACACCAAGCTCTAAAGGGCCGGCCAAGACTCTTCTCCAAGAGATAATCCTATATTTGGGATCCCCGCGACGAGAGGAACGCGTAGACGTGAAGAATTCTCCGAGATCTCAAGTTTCTCCCGAGCTCTAGACGTCAATCTTGGTTGTAAGTCCAAGATATCAATGTAAGTACTGCTCACCTGTAGTAAGAGGCGGTTTTTCCGCAAGAATTTCCCTTAAAAGTTTTTAAAAGAGATATTTACTTCTTGTTAAGATTTTTGCATGTGATCTTAGTTCATTATATGCTTATATATTTTATTGAGTGCCCTATATGAGGTTAGGGTCCAAGAAAAGCTATGAGAAAAGAAAAGAGAAGATAAAGATGAGAAAAGAAAAGGCCAAGGCCTTAAGAAATCCCCAAAAGTCAAGACTTAGGGATTTTAGCACGCAAGGTGCTCGAGAAAATGCCAAGGCATTTACAGATAAGAAAAGAAAAGGCCAAGGCCTTAAGAAATCCCCAAAAGTCAAGACTTAGGGATTTTAGCACGCAAGGTGCTCGAGAAAATGCCAAGGCATTTACAGATAAGAAAGAAAAGAAAGAAAAGCTATTTTATTTTCTAAGGCCAGTACCCGGCGTCCAAGGGCGTCGTTAAAGAAATCCAGGTGTCCAATTCCAAGGTCTTGGCCCTGGTAGACCAAGGTCTGCTCTATTAGGATTGGTGGCTCGCTACCCCAACCTTTTAGGGAACGCGCATGAGATGGTACTTACGTCTTCAGTGGATCCAAGTGATTATTATTTTCAAGTATATGCTTTAGCAAAGTTTTCTAAAGTTTAAGAAAGTTTTCAAAGAGTTAAAGAAAGATTTTAAGTTAAAGGATTGCTAAAGTTTCAAGTTAAGCCAAGAAAAGTGAGTTAAGATTTATTAGTGCTTGAGTATGCATGTTTTGAGTTATACATGTTTAGTTTAGTTTTCTTTCAAGCATAAAAAGTATCTCATGTGATTTCACATTGTTAAAAAAATATGTTTGCACTTTCCGAGATTTTGTGAGCTAGATAGTACTTACTAAGCTTTATGCTTATTAGTTGCATTTCCTCTTACTGCAGATAAAGGTAAAGGCAAGCGATTCTGAAGGAAGGCGACGAGGCGGTGCTGAGCAAAGTGTGTGTGGTGGCTGATTTTGGAGAGATCCTTGAGACGAGACAATTTAGTTATTTGAATTACAATGTTTAAGTTTATTCAAATTCCAAGTTATTGCTTTATGGAGTTTAGCGAACATTTAAGCTTTGGATAGTATTACATGCTCAATTTCTTAGAGTAAAGACTCCATGACATTTCATTTAGCATACATATCCTTATGATTGCATTGGATGAGTAGAAGTGTGAGTAGTTTGGAATATTGATACTTTGTTGAAGATATTGATGCATGTGCCAAGATAGTACTAGTTCCCCTTTGAATCAAGTTTCATTGCTTAAATATGTTTAGAAAAGTTGCATTCACATTTCATAATGCTTTAGCAAGGTTATAGAACATGTATTTGGTGTTATGAATGCATAGGAGTCAAGATTGGTACAAACTCTAAGGTTAAAGTTCATATAAACTTGAATAGCTTATTTACTTCCACAAAAGTTCTAATTTCGAGTTTATGAAGTTGTTTTGCTTGGCTAAAATGTTTAGGAAACTAGTATAGAGTATAGAAATGGTGTTGTGGCTTTGTATGGTGTGAAACTATATGTTTAGTGGAGTTTTGGAACAAGGCTTCGAATCTGAATTTCAGATTTTCAGGCGTACCAGTCGACTGGTACAGGACCAGTCACCTGCCCTATCGAACAGTAGCTTCTGTTCGATGCACCAGGCAACTGCCAAAAGGTCAGTCGCCTGGTATCAGTCGACTGCTATATAGCAGTCGACTGGTATCATTAAAGAGAAGTTGTGTAGGGCAGCTGGTTAGTGCTTTATTGTTACAACTAAGAGATCTAGGGGTCAAATCCTGGCAAAGCAGTTAAAATAAAAGTTGTTTTGTTTTTTTAAAAAAAAAAAGAAAGGAAGTGTGCCATTGTATCATGCATGACTATTAAAGTTAGAATATCATCCCTAGATGAATTTAAAAGAAAAAAAAAGTTCCGCATTCTTAGTCGTGCATTAGAGTCAAGAAGTAGAGACAAGTAACGATCCGTCAAAGGCAGAGAAGGCGGGTCGCTACATTAAGGTTAAGTGAGGAAAGGTAAAGGTAGTAAAGAGCGATGATCCGGCTTAAGTATAGGGTAGAGAAGTCGGGTCGTCACAGAGGAAGAGGGTGGTCGGTGCATGGGGCGGTGGCAGTGCAAGGGAGGAGGTGGCAGTGGCGCAAGAGAGGAGAGGAGAGTGTTTTTCGGCCAGTTTGGGTAAGGAAGAAGGACTTTTCTCTCCTTTTTCTTCTTCTTCATCGTCATCTCGAGGGCTGCCTTGTGGCCGGCGAGCTTTAGAGCTCCTTGGTGGCCGGCAGCGCAAGGCTTGGAGGGGAAGTGGCCTACGGTAGCAAACCCTAGGGTTAGGGTTTTGCTAGGCGTGTGAAGAAGAGACTATTTGGAGCATCTTGGTGATTCCGGTTCTTAGTAGCTCATCGCCCACACGATGTCCAAGAGGGAAGGGACATAAGGTAGAAGACTACGAGGTTAAGAGAGGTATATTTCTCTCTTGGCTCTCTCTTTTATCTTATCATTTTATGTGTCATGTTAATTAATTATCATGTTTGATTAATTCGTTAATTAATGATTGATAATTAATTATTAGACCCCGATAATAAACACAAAAACCGGCGATCCACTCGTCGTCTTTTCCGCAGTCGATCAGTTAGGCGAATGACAAGGCTCGATCTTTGAGATTGGCTAAGTTGTAATTCGAACCGATTGATACGATGATGAGATGGTCGTTTGGGGGATGGGTCTCCATTCAGATTAATTTTTAATCTGTAGACATGGAGAGGTCTCTCAAGGACGACCAAGTATTTGCTTAGGAAACCCGCCAAGCCATACCCCTACACCACATACTCAGCTTCCATGGTGGAGTCCGCCACGCATTTTTGCTTGACACTCCTCCATACTATGGCTCCACCTCCTCAAGTAAACACATAACCCGAGGTAGACTTACTTTTATCCCTATCTGATTGGAAGTCAGAATCTGTATAACCCACGAGTAATTGATCTGCCTGGTAAACTAGCATATAATCCCTAGTCCTTCTCAGGTACTTCAATATATTCTTTACCGCAGTCCAATATCCCTGTCGTGGATTACTCTGATATATGCTAACCATGCCCACTGCAAAGCAGATATCCAGTCTCGTACATAGCTAGCATACATGAGGCTTCCCACAGCCGAAGCATAAGGAATCGCCTTCATCTCCTCTATCTCCTTTGATGTTTTAGGACACATCTCCTTAGATAGAGGAACACCATGCCGAAAAGATAGAAAACCTTTCTTGGAGTTGTCCATGCTAAAATGAGCTAGGACAGTGTCTATGTATGAAGCTTGAGATAAGAACAACATCCTTTTCTTACGATCCCGTATAACCTTGATCCCAAGGATGTGCCCTGCTTCTTCCAAGTCCTTCATATCAAACTGTTTGGACAACCATACCCTTACGTCGATAGCACTTTGACATTGTTGTCAATGAGCAAAATGACATCTATGTATAGTACAAGAAATACCACTACGTTTCTGTCACATCTCTTGTATACACAAGACTCATCCGGACTTTAAATAAATCCATATGACTAGATTACCTTATCAAAACGGATGTTCCAAGATCGTGAAGCTTGCTTCAATCCATAAATGGATCGATTAAGCTTACAAACAAGATGGTCTTTGCTTTTGCAATGAATCCCTCTGGTTGCTTCATATAGATGTTTTCCTCAAGACTTCCGTTAAGGAAAGCTATCTTGACATCCATCTGTCAAACCTCATAATCCATATGAGCAGCAATAGATAAGAGAATCTGGATAGACTTAAGCATGGCTACCGACGAAAAGGTCTCCTCATAATCGATACTCTCTTTATGAGTATACCCTTTCGCAACAAGCCTTGCTTTGAAGGTCTTAACCTTCCCGTCTGATCCTCTCTTCCTTTTGTAGATCCACTTGCATCTAATGGCTTTTACACCATTGGGTGTTTTTACTAGCTCCCAGACATGATTAGAATCCATAGATTCTATCTCAGAATTCATTGCTCTTTACCAAGATACCGCATCTTTATCTTGTAGTGCTTCGTCATGGGTCTAGGGATCAGGTTCATGTTCGCCAGGGACCAAGTCCGAAGACTCTCCCAAGAACATAAATCTATCGGGTTGTCTAACAACCCTCCCACTATGACGAGGTACCACATGTGTATCTTTTGTGATACGTGGTGCAGTCACTTGTGGTATGTCCTCCTATACCGTTGGTACTGAAATTGAAACTTCCCCTCTCAATTCCTCAAGAATAATTCTACTCATGGGCTTGTGGTTTATCACATAGTCTTCCTCTAAAAATCTGTCATTCGTGCTAACGATCACCCTCTAATCCTTAGAACTATAGAATAAACCACCTTTCGTTCCTTTAGGCTATCCTACGAACAAGTGTACTTCTGTATGAGATTCGAACTTATTAGCATCTCCCATCAGCATATGTGCTGGACTACCCCAAATTTGAATATGTCTCAGACTAGGAATTCGCACAGTCCACAATTCTTTGGGAGTAGAGGGTACTGACTTAGATGATACCAAGTTCAGTATGTACATTGTCATTTCCAAAGCATATCCCCAGAATGAATCTAGCAACTCGGAGTAACTCATCATCGATCTAACCCTCTCCATAAGAGTCCTATTCCTTTGCTCTGCTACACAATTCTGTTGGGGCGTACCGGGTGCAGACAATTGGGATTGAATCCCAGCCTCTGATAAGTAATTCCTAAACTCTCCCAAGAGGTACTCACTGTTGGATCGAGAAAATATGATAGAGGGGGGGGGGGTGAATATCGTAAATCATTTCGGATTGAAAAAGAGAATACACAGCGGAATATTAACACAAAAGCACACACGAACACAAGGATTTACTTGGTTCGGAGTCGCAGTCGGCTCCTACTCCAAGGCCCACGGTCCTTGACCGTTTACTGCGGGCAATTCTATAATCGCGCAAGTTATTACAAAAATTTGTACAGTAATAATGCAGTAAAAATTACAATTAAGCTCTTTGTTACCGACGCCCGGTGTAGATCGTTCTTCGGTGCGAAGGGTCATCGTCGGCGCTTGAATCTCGAGATCGGAGGTTTCCAGAGCAGAGCGCTTGAGTCAAAGAGCGTAGAGGCATTAGAAGAATTGATGTCGAAGCCTTAGGGGTCGAGCCCCTTTTATAGTGCATCTGGGGACGCCCGGGACGCTGGGGGCGCCCTCCACGTGTCTCTTGATCTGCAAACCTTCATCCGGAACTCGGACATCCCTTATCCCTCTAGGATCAGGCTCGAGGTTTGACGGGGGTGCCCAGGACACAGAGGGTGCCCTGCTTGACTTGGTCTTGCTGGCTTCTCGGCTAACTTCAATCCAATTGCTTCGATGGCTTGAACCCAAGGCGCCCGAGGCATCCAGGGCGCTCGGGACCATGGGGGCGCCCGGGAGCTTGAGGGCACCTGCCCCAGTGAGCTTCTGAAGCGTTACTTGCTCAGCTTGTCTTGCCATCACCTTGGGGGCGCCCGGGACCTCCGGGGCACCCTACCCAGCTGCTGCCACTCTCCTTTGGGGCGTTCTGAGCTACAGAAACTCGTTCCTTCGGTCCTGCATCCAGGATTAGTACCAAACAAAACAAAGCAAGAATGTTTAATGAATTTTACAACCGTAGCTGTCTTGGTTCTGACTTCGGGTCTCCCAAATGGAACCCTAGGTCGAACCGACGCTTACTGTTCCCTCGACAGGGAACGCGTCCTCACCTACTCCTCTCAGGAGAATTTACCTGTTGCCAACCGGCTCCTCCGGTTGGACTTTTGACCCAGCAGTCCTTCGCCAGGTGCCTAGCAGTCCTTCGCCAGGTCCTCGTTACCAAGCAGTCCTTTGCCTGGTGCCTAGCAGTCCTTCGCCAGGTCTTCGTTACCAAGCAGTCCTTCGCTGGTGCCTAGCAGTCCTTCGCCAGGTCTTCGTTACCAAGCAGTCCTTCGCCTGGTGCCTAGCAGTCCTTTGCCAGGTCTTCATTACCAAGCAGTCCTTCGCCTGGTGCCTAGCATTCCTTCGCTAGGTCTTCAACTCCTAGCAGCCCTTCGCTAGGTGCCTAGTAGCCCTTCGCCAGGTCTTAGGGTTTTGATGCTTAGCGGTCCTTCGCTAGGTGCCTAGCAGTCCTTCGCTAGGACTTCAATCTGTACACTCAAGTAACATGTTAGATAAAAATAACATCTTAACTTTTGAACCCTTTTCCATTATCAAAACCTAGGTTCGACTTGGGTGCTGTCTGCACCAACAATCTCCCCCTTTTTGATTTATGACAACTCGGTTCAAAAAGTTAAGTTAATAATAAACAAGTGAAATACCAGTTTAGTTTCCTCCCCCTGAAGGAATCTCCCCTAGGTTTTTCAAAGGTTTGTGGGGTTTGACAAATTTCTATGTCTAAAAATGGAATTGATTTTTCAACACTTAGATCATTTTTCAAAAGAAGTTTTTAGAAAACATTTTCCAAAAAATTTGGTTGGGCACTTGGAAAATTTATTCTTAGAACCTTTTCAAAAAAAATTTCAAGTCAATAACTTAGAAAGTTTTCTAAACATCTTCTAAAGTTTTATTACAAAAAAAATTTGATAAAAAATTTCAATCTATTTAAAAACTTTATACTTAGAGACTTTTTTATTAGAGAAGTTTAAAAAGTATGTACTTAGAGAAAAAACATCTTAGGTCAAGTACTTAGACACCGTTTTTGAAAACAGCTCAGGTCAAGTATTTTGAAAACAGCTTAGATGATTTTACTTTTTGAAAAAAGGATAGAATTTTGAAATTTTTGCAAAAAATTAATAAGATTTAATTTTTCAAATCTTCACTCCTTTCCAATCTCTCCCCCTTTGCCATATATAAGAAATAAAGCAATATAGCAAGAAAAAAAAAGCAAAAGAATAATGTGTTGTACTGAACCAATTCAAGGTATAAATTTGGACCAAATCAATTTGAGTTATTTCGCTCGGGTCTTGTCTAACCCAATTAGCTACTTACTAACTGTTATAAACAGTAGTTTTCGCTAGGGTTAGTCAAGCTAAGTGTTTTGTTCAAGTTAGATTTTCTAAGCTTGACACTTAACCTGATTACTGTTTAATTTGTGTTTAGTGCCCCAATTACTGCAGATGCACTGACTTAAAGCATCTTGAATTAAGGCAAAGACCTAAGCATCTCAACCCATTCTAGGTTATCAGTCAAAAGTACCCTAAGGTGCTTGTGAGATGCTGGCTTCTAGATCTATAGGTGCATGCAATTCTAGGGTTAGGGCCTAGACTAAGTCCATTTTCGAAAAAAACCCTAGTTTTAAAGGGGATAATATTTCTTAAGAAAAACTAATTTGAAAAATGATTTTGCAAATTAAGTAGAAACTAATTTTAAAATCAAGTAATAAAACAGTTTTAAGAAAAATAGAAGTAGAGTAAGCCTATTCTACCAAGCATAATCCTAACTGCCTTCTTAGTGAGCTAAACTCAGACTCAGGTAGGGGTTTGGTGAATATGTCAGCTAAGTTAGATTTAGAGTCTACATGCTTAAGGATTATCCAACCCCTGGCTACATGATCTCTTACAAAGTGGTGTTTAACTTCTATGTGTTTAGTTCTGGAATGTTGGATTGGGTTCTTAGTTAGATTAATTGAGCTTATATTGTCAATGTAGACCTGAGTTTGAGTGTAGTTAAGCTGGAAGTCTTTGAGAGTGTGCATCATCCATAAGAGTTGTGCTACACACTCTCCTAAGGCAACATACTCAGCTTCAGTTGTGGATAGTGCTACACAGTGTTGTTTTCTGCTGCACCAACTTACTAGACTATTTCCTAACAGTTGGCAGCTTCCACTTGTGCTCTTTCTATCTAATTTACAACCAGCGTAATCAGAATCCGAGTATCCTGACAAGTCAAAGGTTGAGGTCCTAGGATACCAAATCCCTACATTTAGGGTGCCCTTAACATATCTTAGTATTCTTTTTAGGGCTGCTAAGTGTGTTTCCTTAGCACAGGTTTGGTATCTAGCACACATTCCTACAGCAAAAAGGATATCAGGTCTGCTGGCTGTAAGGTACAGTAGACTTCCAATCATACTTCTATAGAGTTTAAGGTCTACTGGTTTACCATCAGGGTCACTATCTATTTTTACATTTGTGGCCATGGGGTACTTATGCTTTTAGAGTTATCCATTTTAAATTTCTTTATTAACTCCTTAGCATATTTGGATTGATGGACATAGTTTCCATCCCTAGTTTGTTTAATTTGTAACCCTAGAAAGAAGTTGAGCTCACCAACTAAGCTCATTTCAAATTCATTTTCCATTATTTTAACAAATTCTTTTAAGAAGTTTGAGTTGGTGGACCCAAAGATTATGTCATCGACGTAGATTTGGGCAATAAAGATTTCTTTTCCTAAGGTCTTAATAAATAAGGTTGAGTCAATTTGTCCTTGTTTAAATTCTTTAGAAGTTAGGTAGGTTGATAAGCATTCATACCAGGCCCTAGGTGCTTGTTTTAGTCCATAAAGTGCTTTAGTGAGTTTGTAAACATGGTCAGGTCTTTCTAAGTCCTCAAAACCAGGGGGTTGTCCTACATAAACTTCTTCCTTAATAAATCCATTTAGAAAGGCTGACTTTACATCCATTTGGTAGAGTTTAAATCCTTTATGGGATGCAAAGGCTAACAACATCCTAATGGACTCAAGTCTAGCTACTGGGGCATAGGTTTCATCATAATCTAACCCTTCCACTTGACTGAATCCTTTGGCTACTAAGCGGGCTTTGTTTCTCACTATTTCTCCTTGATCATTTAGCTTATTCCTAAACACCCACTTAGTATCAATAATGGATTTGCCCTCAGGTTTAGGTACTAGTTCCCAGACTTGGTTCCTCTCAAACTGGGCTAATTCCTCTTGCATAGCTAAGATCCAATCAGGATCAGGTAAGGCTTCTTCTATAGTCTTAGGTTCAATTTTTGAGATCATTGTAATCTGACTAAGGTTTCTATAGGAGGACCTAGTTCTGACTCCTAAAGTTGGATCACCCACAATTTGATCAGTTGGGTGACTGAGTCTGGGTTTCTTAGTTTTTCTTGAACTTGGTTCGACCTCAGGTCCGGCCGGTTGGTTTGGTTCAGTATTTTGTTCAACTACTTGGGTTGGTTCAATTGTTGGTTCAATTGACTCAAGAGTTGGTTCAATAGTTAGTTCATTTAGGGGTTCGATTAAAGGTTCAACAGTTTGTTCATTATCTTCAGTATTTGATGAATTTAGATCTGGATTATCAGATTTTGAGTTAACTTCTTCATCAAATATCAGATTTGTTGTTTCTTCAATTTTCTTAGTTTGTTTGTTGTAAACCCTATAGGCTCTACTTGTTGTTGAATATCCTAAGAAGATGCCTAGAGTTGACTTAGACTGGAATTTACCTAGGTAGTCTTTGGTGTTTAGGATATGGACTTTGCACCCAAAGGCCCTTAGGTAATGTCGGTTTGGAAGTCTATGGTAGTATAATTTGTAGGGTGTTTTATTCTGTCGTTTGTTAATTAGGACCCTATTTTGGATGTATCAAGTCGTGCTAATTGCTTCTGCCTAATATTGGTTAGCTAAGTTGAATTCATTGAGCATAGCCCTAGCGGCTTCCTGTAGAGTTCTATTTTTCCGTTCAACTATCCCATTTTGCTGGGGGGTTCTAGGACACGAAAATTCGTGTATATACCCATTTACCTTACAAAACTCCTCGAATCGTTGATTTTCAAACTCTCCCCCGTGATCACTCCTAAGTCTTTTGATTTTGGTATCGTTTTAATTTTCAATTAACTTATAAAGATCACGAAATAGGTTTAAGGTTTCATCTTTGGTCTTCAGAAACCTAACCCAGGTAAACCTAGAGTAATCATCAACAATTACTAAGCAGTACCGGTTTCCGCTTAGTGACTTGGCTCCATGTGAATCAAATAGGTCAAGGTGCAGGAGCTCAAGTGTGGTTTGAGTTAGATCAGATTGAATTAGTTTGTGATTGGACCTGGTTTGTTTACCTTGATTGCATGATTTACATATTAAGTTTTCAGGGTTCTTAATTTTAGGTATACCTTTAATCAGACCAAGTTGGGTGATTTTTGAAATTAATCTTAGATTAGTGTGACCTAATCTCCTATGCCAGAGGTTTGATTCTTCTAACTGAGTTAACATGCATTTAGGTACTAGGGGTAGGTTTATAGTGTAAACATTGTTTTTCCTAGAGCCCTTAAGCATGATTTCTGAGTCTTGCAAGTTTCTAATCAGGCAGTTAGAGTTGGTGAAGGTGACTACATAACCAGTATCACATAATTGACTTATGCTAAGCAAGTTAAATTTAAAATCTTCAACCAAAAGAACCTTTTTAATAACAAAGTCAGATTTAAGTTCAATGTTACCTGACCCAATCACCTTGAGTGTAGCATTGTTGCCAAATGCTACTGAGCCTAGGTTCTTGAACTTGAGTTTGGTGAATTTCAATTTATCCCCAGTCATGTGTCTGGAGCACCCGCTATCCAACATCCATTGGTCCAAATCTTTATGTTCCTACACATAAAGAGTTTTATTGATTTGGATCCAATTAGAATCAGGAATAGCCTAAATTGATTTTCACAACCTAGTCTGTCTCACCCAATCTAGAGTTATCAATCACGTTAGCCTTATGGGTTTTTGTGAGACAGGTTTTGAATAGACAGAATTATTTTGAAAAATCATGATTTATTTTGAAAAAGTTAGATTAATTTTGAAAGCAATTTGTTTTGAATTTATTTTGAAAAACGAGTGTTTGAATCTACAATTAACTGAACATTTGTGTTAGATTTGAATTTGACAAAGAATAATTTGAATTTGAATTTCAGAAATCGGCTTCCAGGTCTTGGCGAGGCACTAGGCCTTCTTTGGCCGTAGCCTTATTGGATCATCAACCCTTTCCTTGACAAAGCCTTTTAATGAAATTTCATTTTCAAAATTACTTTTTGAAAAATTCTGGTCTAACTAGTTTGGGTCTTGGATCGGTAGCTTCGGCTAGTTTCACCAGTCTAAAGAGACCAAGTAGTGTATACTTGATCTTATTAGAAGAGGCTTCCCTAACGTACTATCATCTCACCGCCACCCAATACTAGGTTGTTCAAATCTCAGTTAATTGGTTCAGTCCTTAATCTAACCAGTCCTAAATCTAAACATGATAAATTGCAGAAAATAAATAAACAAGCAATCATGCAATTTAAAACAAAAATAGAAATTTATTTAACTATGAAAATTATTTTTAGTTTGGCTCCCCCTGGACTAAAGCCACGATAATGGTTTGGCAAGATGTGAATCTTGTCCTTGGGGATCCAATACTGATTTGATCCAGTTTGTTTGTTCAGGCACAGTTTGGGTACCCATGCCTGAATTTTAGGTCTAGACTGATTCAGTACATCATAGTATGATCTTTGTCTAGACTTGGTTCGATAGCCTAACTCGGATCGATTTAGAACTGACTTCTGTTTTCCAAGGATCATGTCAAGACCCTTGAAACCAGAAGTGAATCGTTCTAAGGCTGCTCTAAGGTCTTTGACTTAAGTTTTCAAGGAGGAGTTTTCTTTCTCAAGTTTTTCAACTTGAGTAGAGGTTCCTTCTTGAACCTTCTCAGTTAAAGATCTAGAGTCAGCTCTCTCTTTAAGGAGTTTTACTTCCTGTCAAAGAGATTCGACTCGGATTTTGGCTTTCGCCAAGTCTCGAGAAAGATACGCAATTAATTCAGATAATTGACTTTTAGAAAATCCACTTACAGTGATTTCGCCATCCTCTGAAAATGTGAGCTTTCCGTCTTCCGGCTCCGATTCTGATTCGGTTTCGATTTCTTTCGAGGCCGTCAGAGCGAGCAGGTTTGATTGTGGGGCCTCTTCTTCTTCTTCGGACGAGGATTCGTCCCACGTTGCCTGAAGGGCCTTCTTCTTTCTTGTCTTCTTTGTTTCCTTCAGATTGGGGCATTCCGTCTTGTAGTGACCCTTCTTTTTGCATTCGTAACAGGTCACGTTTGGTTTGTTCTTCTCATTTGAAGGTTCAGCTGGTTCTTCCTTTCTTCGGCTGGCTTTCCTTCTGTTGGTCTGGTTTTTTAGTTCTTTGTAGTAGTCCCGAGCTAGCCGAACCAGCTTAGGTCGATCTCCTTCGCTTTCTTCTGAGTCTGAGTCTGAATCAGACTCGGGTGCAGGTTGAGGTTTCTTCTTGGTCATCTTTCCAGTTTTACCTGCAACAAAGGCAATGCCTTTCTCGGCCAGATTGCAGTTAGTCTGTTCATGTAATTCGAGTTCCGAAAATAATTCATCTAGTTTAATTTTAGATAAATCCCTTGAAACTTTGTACGCATCTACCATAGATGCCCACAAAGTATTTCTAGGGAAGGCGTTAAGAGCATACCTGATCAGGTCACGGTTCTCTACCTTGTGACCGATGGTGTGTAGACCGTTCATCAGCTCCTGAATCCTGGCGTGGAGCTGAGCTGCAGATTCGCTGTCGTTCATCTTGATTGTATACAGCTTGTTCAGCAGAAGGTCCCTCTTGCTGATTCGGGTGTCGGAGGTTCCTTCGTGTAATTCAACTAGCTTACCCCAGAGTTCCTTTGCACTGTTGAATGGACCCACCCGGTTCAGCTCCTCTTTGGTTAGGCCGCATTGGAGTGTTTGGGTTGCTTTAGCATCAGCCTCGATTTTTCTTTTGAGTGAAGCGTCCCATTCGGTGTAGGGTTGTGGCACTCCTTCAGAATTTCTTGGGATTTCCAGACCGGATTGGATAATTATCCACATGTCCACCTGAGTTTTCAGGTGGACTTCCATCCTACTCTTCCAGTAGGAGAAATCCTCCCCACTGAAGAGTGGTGGTCTGGCAGTACTGAAGCCCTCTTGCATGGCCATTTAGGAATTACTGAAAAGAAAGAGAGAGAGAAAAAACGTCCCAAGACTTGGTCTTGGATTAGTAGTGCGGGAAGAGAAAAGAAAATTTTATCGAGTGGTGTTGCACCAACCTCGATTAACGAAAAATAACGAAACAAATTCGATAAGAAAAATTTGAAGAAAAAAATCCGAAAAAAAATCTCAAATTGGTGGTTGCACCAAATTTGAGCTTCCCCGCTCTGATACCACTTGTTGGATCGAGAAAATACGATAGAGGGGGGGTGAATATCATAAATCGTTTCGGATTGAAAAAGAGAATGCATAGCGGAAAATTAACACAAAAACACACATGAACACAAGGATTTACTTGGTTCGGAGTCGCGGTCGGCTCCTACTCCAAGGCCCACGGTCCTTGACCGTTTACTGCGGGCAATTCTATAATCGCGCAAGTTATTACAAAAATTTGTACAGTAATAATGCAGTAAAAATTACAATTAAGCTCTTTGTTACCGACGCCCGGTGTAGATCGTTCTTCCGGGCGGAGGGTCGTCGTCGGCGCTTGAATCTCGAGATCGAAGGTTTCCGGAGTAGAGTGCTTGAGTCGAAGAGCGTAGAGGCATTGGAAGAATTGATGTCGAAGCCTTAGGGGTCGAGCCCCTTTTATAGTGCATCTGGGGGCGCCCGGGACGCTGCGGGCGCCCGGGACGCTGGGGGCGCCCTCCACGTGTCTCTCGATCCGCAAACCTTCATTCATAACTCGGTCAGCCCTTATCCCCCTAGGATCGGGCTCGAGGTTTGACGGGGGCGCCCGAGACACAGAGGGCGCCCTGCTTGACTTGGTCTTGCTGGCTTCTCGGCTAACTTCAATCCAATTGCTTCATTGGCTTGGACCCAGGGCGCCTGAGGCATCCAGGGCACCCGGGACCATGGGGGCGCCCGGGAGCTTGAGGGTGCCTGCCCCAGTGAGCTTCCGAACCGTTACTTGCTCAGCTTGTCTTGCCTTCACCTTGGGGGCGCCCGGGACCTCCGGGGCACCCTGCCCAGCTGCTACCCCTCTCCTTTAGGGCGTTCTGAGCTACAGAAACTCGTTCCTTCGGTCCTGCATCCAGGGTTAGTACCAAACAAAACAAAGCAAGAATGTTTAATGAATTTTACAGTCGTAGATGTCTTGGTTCTGACTTCGGGTCTCCCAAATGGAACCCTAGCTCGAACCGATGCCTACTGTTCCCTCGACGGGGAACGCGTCCTCACCTACTCCTCTCAAGAGAATTTACTTGTTGCCAACCGGCTCCTCCGGTTAGACTTTTGACGCAGTAGTCCTTCGCCAGGTGCCTAGCAGTCCTTCGCCAGGTCTTCGTTACCAAGCAGTCCTACGCCTGGTGCCTAGCAGTCCTTCGCCAGGTCTTCGTTACCAAGCAGCCTTTCGCCTGGTGCCTAGCAATCCTTCGTCAGGTCTTCGTTACCAAGCAGTCCTTCGCCTAGTGCCTAGCATTCCTTCGCTAGGTCTTCGACTCCTAGCAGCCCTTCGCTAGGTGCCCAGCAGCCCTTCGCTAGGTGCCCAGCAGCCCTTCGCTAGGTGCCCAGCAGCCCTTCGCCAGGTCTTAGGGTTTCGATGCCTAGCGGTCCTTCGCTAGGTGCCTAGTAGTCCTTCGCTAGGACTTCAATCTGTACACTCAAGTAACATGTTAGATAAAAATAACATCTTAACTTTTGAACCACTTTGCCATTATCAA
>JAGFNQ010006383.1:20909-33545 GCA_024364735.1 Boesenbergia rotunda
GCTTTGCATATTATTTCCGCTGCGCTAACAATTTTGTAGAGATCGAAACAATCCGAAAAAGTGCATTCACCCCCCTCTGCACGCCTTAGACGATCCATCAGTTTTGGACAATTTTGATGTATTGTGTGATTAGTTTGACTACTTTGACTATGGTTTGACTACTTTGACCATGGTTTGACTACTTTGACCATGGTTTGACTATTTTGACCATGGTTTGACTAGTTTTAACTGGAATAATTACGTCAACTCCATTCTAAATTACAGGAGTAAATGTTTGTACTAAACAAAAATACAGGGATGAATTTCAGTTAAGTTAATTTTTACCATCTCACCCATTCTAAAGTTGTCAATCACGTTTGCCTTATGAGTTTTTGTGAGACAGGTTTTGAATAGACAAAATTATTTTAAAAAATCATGATTTATTTCGAAAAAGTTGAATTACTTTTGAAAGCAATTTGTTTTGAATTTATTTTTAAAAAACGAGTTTTGGATCTACAATTAACTGAACATTTGTGTTAGATTTGAATTTGACAAAGAATAATTTGAATTTGAATTTCAAAAATCGGCTTCAAGGTCTTGGCGAGGCACTAGGCCTTCTTTGGCCGTAGCCTTATTGGATCATCAACCCTTTCCTTGACAAAGCCTTTTAATGAAATTTTATTTTCAAAATTACTTTTTAAAAAATTCTGGTCTAACTAGTTTGGGTCTTGGATCGGTAGCTTCGACTAGTTTCACCAGTCTAAAGAGACCAAGTAGTGTATACTTGATCTTATTAGAAGAGGTTTCCCTAACGTACTATCATCTCACTGCCACCCAATACTAGGTTGTTCAAATCTCAGTTAATTGGTTCTGTCCTTAATCTAACCAGTCCTAAATCTAAGCATGATAAATTGCAGAAAATAAATAAACAAGCAATCATATAATTTAAAACAAAAATAAAATTTATTTAACTATGAAAATTATTTTTAGTTTGGCTCCCCCTGGACTAAAGCCACGATAATGGTTTGGCAAGATGTGAATCTTGTCCTTGGGGATCCAATACTGATTTGATCCAGTTTGTTTGTTCAGGCACAATTTGGGTACCCATGCCTGAATTTTAGGTCTAGACTGATTCAGTACAGCATAGTATGATCTTTGTCTAGACTTGGTTCGATAGCCTAACCCAGATCGATTTAGAACCGACTTCTGTTTTCCAAGGATCATGTCAAGATGCTTAGAACCAGAAGTGAATCGTTCTAAGGCTGCTCTAAGGTCTTTGACTTGAGTTTTTAAGGAGGAGTTCTCTTTCTCAAGTTTTTCAACTTGAGTAGAGGTTCCTTCTTGAACCTTCTCAGTTAAAGATCTAGAGTCAGCTCCCTCTTTAAGGAGTTTTACTTCCTGTCGGAGAGATTCGACTCGGATTTTGGCTTTCGCCAAGTCTCGAGAAAGATACGCAATTAACTCAGATAATTGACTTTTAGAAAACCCACTTACAGTGATTTCGCCATCCTATGAAAACGTGAGCTTTCCGTCTTCCGGCTCCGATTATGATTCAGTTTCGATTTCTTCTGAGGCTGTCAGAGCGAGCAGGTTTGATTGTGGGGCATCTTCTTCTTCTTCGGACGAGGATTCGTCCCACGTTGCCTGAAGGGCCTTCTTCTTTTTTATCTTCTTTGTTTCCTTCAGATTGGGGCATTCCGTCTTGTAGTGACCCTTCTTTTTGCATTCGTAACAGGTCACGTTTGGTTTGTTCTTCTCATTTGAAGGTTCAGCTGGTTCTTCCTTTCTTCGGCTGGCTTTCCTTCTATTGGTCTGGTTTTTTAGTTCTTTGTAGTAGTCCCGAGCTAGCCGAACCAGCTTAGGTCGATCTCCTTCGCTTTCTTCGGAGTCTGAGTCTGAATCAAACTCGGGTGCAGGTTGAGGTTTCTTCTTGGTCATCTTTCCAGTTTTACCTGCAACAAAGGCAATGCATTTCTCGGCCAAATTGCAGTTAGTCTGTTCATGTAATTCGAGTTCCAAAAATAATTCATCTAGTTTAATTTTAGATAAATCCCTTGAAACTTTATACGCATCTACCATAGATGCCCACAAAGTATTTCTAGGGAAGGCGTTAAGAGCATACCTGATCAGGTCATGGTTCTCTACCTTGTGACCGATGGTGTGTAGATCGTTCATCAACTCATGAATCCTGGTGTGGAGCTGAGCTGCTGATTCGCTGTCGTTCATCTTGATGGTATACAGCTTGTTCAGTAGAAGGTCCCTCTTGCTGATTCGGGTGTCGGAGGTTCCTTCGTGTAATTCAACTAGCTTACCCCAGAGTTCCTTTGCACTGTTAAATGGACCCACCCGGTTCAGCTCCTCTTTGGTTAGGCCGCATTGGAGTGTTTGGGTTGCTTTAGCATCAGCCTCGATTTTTCTTTTGAGTGAAGTGTCCCATTCTGTGTAGGGTTGTGGCACTCCTTCAGAATTTCTTGGGATTTCTAGACCGGATTGGATAATTATCCACATGTCCACCTGAGTTTTCAGGTGGACTTCCATCCGACTTTTTCAGTAGGAGAAGTCCTCCCCACTGAAAAGCGATGGTCTGGCGGTACTGAAGCCTTCTTGCATGGTCATTTAGGAGTTATTTCTGAAAAGAGAACGAAAAGAAAAAAAATGTCCCAAGACTTGGTCTTGGATTAGCAGTGCGGGAGAAAGATAAAACAATTTTATCGAGTGGTGTTGCACCAACCTCGATCAGCGATAAAAATTCAATTAAAAAAAATTTCGTAAAAATCTGAAAAACTCTCAAATTGGTGGTTGCACCAAATTTGAGCTTCCCCGCTCTGATACCACTTGTTGGATCGAGAAAATACGATAGAGGGGGGTGAATATCGTAAATCGTTTCGGATTGAAAAAGAGAATGCACAGCGGAAAATTAACACAAAAACACACACGAACACAAGGATTTACTTGGTTCGGAGTCGCGGTCGGCTCCTACTCCAAGGCCCATCGTCCTTGACCGTTTACTGCGGGCAATACTATAATCGCGCAAGTTATTACAAAAATTTATACAGTAATAACGCAGTAAAAATTACAATTAAGCTCTTTGTTACCGACGCCCGGTGTAGATCGTTCTTCAGTGCGGAGGGTCGTCGTCGACGCTTGAATCTCGAGATCGGAGGTTTCCGGAGCACAGCGCTTGAGTCGAAGAGCGTAGAGGCGTTGGAAGAATTGATGTCGAAGCCTTAGGGGTTGAGCCCCTTTTATAGTGCACCTGGGGGCGCCCGGGACGCTGGGGGCGCCCTCCACGTGTCTCTCGATCCGCAAACCTTCATCCGGAACTCGGTCAGCCCTTATCCCTCCAGGATCGGGCTCAAGGTTTGATGGGGGCGCCCGGGGCACAGAGGGTGCCCTGCTTGACTTGGTCATGTTGGTTTCTCGGCTAACTTCAATCCAATTGCTTGGTTGGCTTGGACCCAGGGCGCCCGAGGCATCCGGGATGCCCGGGACCATGGGGGTGCCCGGGAGCTTAAGGGTGCCTGCCCCAGTGAGCTTCCGAAGCGTTACTTGCTCAGCTTGTCTTGCCTTTACCTTGGGGGCGCCCGGGACCTCCGGGGCGCCCTGCCCAGCTGCTGCCCCTCTCCTTTGGGGCGTTCTGAGCTGCAGAAACTCGTTCCTTCGGTCCTGCATCCAAGGTTAGTACCAAACAAAACAAAGCAAGAATGTTAATGAATTTTACAGCCGTAGCTGTCTTGGTTCTGACTTCGGGTCTCCCAAATGGAACCCTAGGTTGAACCGACACCTACTGTTCCCTCGACGGGGAACGTGTCCTCACCTACTCCTCTCAGGAGAATTTACCTGTTGCCAACCGGCTCCTCCGGTTGGACTTTTGACCCAGCAGTCCTTCGCCAGGTGCCTAGTAGTCATTCGCCAGGTCTTCATTACCAAGCAGTCCTTCGCCTGGTGCCTAGTAGTCCTTCGTCAGGTCTTCGTTACCAAGCAGTCCTTCGCCTGGTGCCTAGCAGTCCTTCGCTAGGTCTTTGACTCCTAGCAGCCCTTCGCTAGGTGCCCAGCAGCCCTTTGCTAGGTCTTCGTTACCAAGCAGTCCTTCGCCTGGTGCCTAGCAGTCCTTCGCTAGGTCTTCGACTCCTAGCAGCCCTTCGCTAGGTGCCCAGCAGCCCTTCGCCAGGTCTTAGGGTTTCGATGCCTAGCGGTCCTTCACTAGGTGCCTAGCGGTCCTTCGCTAGGACTTCAATCTGTACACTCAAGTAACATGTTAGATAAAAATAACATCTTAACTTTTGAACCCTTTGCCATTATCAAAACCCAGGTTCGACTTGGGTGTTGTCTGCACCAACAGGATTAGCAATGAGCTATATTTAAGGGAGCTCAGTTTGCTTGAGCAAGGTTGACGAAATTGGTCTTAGTTAAAGGACAAATAGTAGTCTAAATGCTCAGGTATTCTTGGTGAGGTTGTGGCAAGGTTTCTCCACTCACAATGAGTTACACGAGCATAGCCAGAGGTTTTCTGGGGAGTCATCCACTGACAGAGTGGGATCGTCCACCTTACGGATAGCCGTGAAGTAGGAGTGTCATCTCTGAACCACATTAAAGGTTTTGTGTCAACGTTTAGTTTTCTTTGTTAGTTTAATTTATTTTATATTTTACTGTGCACTAACAAAGTGTAGGAGAAAACTACAATCGAGGGCAATGTCTATTCACCCCCTCTAGCCAAGTCCAATCAATCCTAACAAGTGGTATCAGAGTGAAGGTTCATTCATCTACAGACTAACCGCTGGGAGAGCAAAGCACTACAGGAAGATGACACTTGAAGAAAAATTGAAGGATGACATCATCATTCCACCTCCATACAATCGTGACAACTTCGAGTATTGGAGGTTGCGGGTGAAGACTTGGTTCGATATGGATTGGGAGATAATGATAGCCATTGAAGAACCATTCGAAGTCCCGAGAGACAAGCATGGGAGGAAGCTCCGACCACGCTATTAGACCAAGGAGCAACAATCACAATCAAAGACAATGAGAAGGTAATTTTAATTTTAATTAATGTTTTACCTAATGATGTGATTAAGAGTGTAGGTGAGCACAAGTGTGCTTATGAGCTATGGAGCAAAGTGTTGGTGCAGGCAGCACCTAAGTCGAACCTGAGTTTTGATAATGGCAAAGGGTTCAAAAGTTAAGATGTTATTTTGGTCTAATGTGTTCATTGAGTGTGCAGAAAGAAGTCCTGGCGAAGGGTTGCTGGGCACCTAGCGAAGGACTGCTAGGCATCGAAACCCTAAGACCTGGCAAAGGGCTGCTGGGCACCTGGCGAAGGGCTGCTAGGAGTCTAAGACCTGACGAAGGGTTGCTAGGCACCTGGCGAAGGACTGCTTGGTACCGAAGACCTGGCAAAGGGCTGCTAGGCACCTGGCGAAGGACTGCTGGGCAAAAGTCCAACCGGAGGAGCCGGTTGGCAAAAGGTAAACTCTCCTGAGAGGAGTAGGTGAGGACGCGTTCCCCGTCGAGGGAACAGTAGGTGTCGGTTCGACCTAGGGTTCCATTTGGGAGACCCGAAGTCAGAACCAAGACAGCTATGGTTGTAAAAACTAACTAACATTCTTGTCTTGTTTGTTGTGGAACTAACCTTGGATGCAGGGACCAAAGGAATGTGTTTCTGCAGCTCAGAACGCCCCAAAGGAGAGGGGCAGCAGTTGGGCTAGGCGCCCGGGAGGTCCCGGGCGCCCAAGGTCAAAGTCAAATGAGCAGTTAAGCAAGAATCGCTTCGAAAGCTTACTGGGCCAGGCGCCCTGATGGTCCCGGGCGCCCTGGGTCAAAGTCAAACCGTGATCGAAGCAAACTCAGCCACGTAGCCAGCGGACCAAGTCAACCGGGGTGCCCCCAACGTCCCAGGCGCCCCCGTCAGCTCCAGAGCCGATTCGAAGGGGATAAGCACTGACCATGCTTCAGATAAAGGTTTTCGGATCCGAAGGCACGTGTCAGGCGCCCCCGACGTCCCAAGCGCCTCCAGGAGCAGTATAAAAGGGGCTCGACCCCTAAGGCTTCAGCATAACTTTTTCCAACGCTTCCAAGCTCTTCGTTCAAGCGCTCTGCTCCGGCAAACTCCGTTCTCGACATTCTAGCGCCGACGATGACCCTTTGCTCCGAAGAACGATCCACGCTGGGCATCGGTAACGAAGAGTATACTTGTTTACTTACTGCACTAATATTGAAACAATTTCTGTAAACTTTTGCGCTACTATAGAATTGCCCGCAGTAAACGGTCAAGGACCGTGGGCCTTGGAGTAGGAGCCGACCGCGACTCCGAACCAAGTAAAACTACTTGAGTTCCGTGTGTGTGTTTTGTTTAAATTCTGCTGCATACTTTCTCTTTTCTTAATCCGAAAGTTTTTCACGATATTCACCCCCCCCTTCTATCGTGTTTCTCGATCCAACACAAAGTGATTGCTCTACATGAAAGGCCTACACAACCACAAGAAGAAGAACCTAAGGAGATAAGTTTAATGGTCCAAGAGGAGAAGAATGACCAATCGGATGAGGAGATGAGTGTTATGACCTTTGCATCTAGCTAGAAGGGGTAAATAGTTTCTCTTAAATTTTGTCTACAAAATGTTAGCCAAAACACAAAAAAAAAGATAGACAAAAACAATAACAATGAAGACAATGCTAACTCCCTTGATTTACTTGGTCTCCACCTCCTTGAGGTGACTAATCCAAGGATCTACACCCAAACAACTAAGCTCTACTATGCTTTTCTCATTTTCAAATCAAGCTTGAAAGTGGAGAAACCCTTACAAGATGATTTCTTCCTCTTACAAGATTAGAATGATTTTGAAGGAAGAGATTGAGAGTTTGTAAGCTTGGAGATCTCAGAACGAGCAAGAAAAATTGAGAGAATCAAGTTGTGTCTTCTTCAAGCTCTAAAATATATTTTTGTATTACCCTCGACATCAGTCGACTGGTATCATCATCAGTCGACTGATAAGCTTTAACGGTCAAGGTAGATTGTGTTTGATTTTTTGTCGTCAGCCTTCAATAGTGACATATCAGTCAACTGGGACCTGACCCAGTCGACTGATCTTTCTGTTTGGGTATCAGTCGACCGATTCCTCTTATCAATCAACTCAACTCTCTATTCTGTGTAGCAGTCGACTGATCCTCTCATCAATCGACGATACCTCATGAATCTCAGGTTTTGCTTTTCCTTAGCGTAGACATAAGCCTTCAAACACCTTCCATCAGCCTTGCATCCATAGGATGCTTCCGAGCCCTCGACTCCTCATCCTTGCGCTTGCCTTGAAGTGATTCCCTCGGCTTTGTCATGCTAAGTCTTCTTTTGCTAAGTTTTCATACCTGGACTTTCCTTTGTACCTGCTTACTCAAGTTTCATGTTAGATCACCAACATTGCCTAAATTAAATTCATTTAACCAAACATCAAAAGTAAATAACGTTTGGAGCATGATTATACCAATAATCTCCCCCTTTTTGATGTTTGGCAAATTTGTTTAAGTTAGATCTTTAAATATATCATGATCAAAAAGCATTAATAGAAATATGAATGATCATAGAACTCATCTAACTTAACTTATCCAATTCTCCCACTTTTACCACACAACAAAAAAAATAGAGGGAGTAAAAAGATGAAGCTCCCCCTTAAAGAAAGCTCCCCCTTAAACCAAACTACCTCGGTGGTAGACAAACAAAAAATCATCACATACATATATGAAACATGCAAAGTAAGATCACAATAGAAGACAACAAGATGAATAATCATAGAAGCAATACCAGAGAAATGAAAAGTTCATATAGAAACACATAAGTAGACAAAGATCTATAACCAATAAATAGAAGGTGTTACAATATCGTTTATGGTGTTCGAGAGACAATAGAAGAACATGTCGAATCCAAGCAAAATCTCAACACCATCACATCTAAACCACGCTATATCTAAGGATTATCGTCGGGAGGAGGAGGAGGTGGAGTAGTCTGATACGCCAAATCCCAGTGCTGCAACATCTCATACATAGCAATCTGACGCTGCTGAAATCCCTGAAGCTCTTGTCTAATCCCTTGAACCTCCTTTCGGACGACCTCCTCCAGAAGGGTAATCCTCTCATCTGTAGTCAAAGCAGGAGCAACAGCAGCAGGCGTAGAACCACCAGGAGCATCAATATCCTCATCCTCGTCATCAGAATCAAAAGACGCATGGTCACGATGTCAGACCATCACTCCCTGGTGTCGCTCAATCCGTGCTAAGGAAAGCTATCGAGATCCAATTTGATCAAAGTCCTTAGAGAAATAATGCTGCTAACCCTTAGTGATGTCGATACCTTGAGATGCAAAGAATGTGGTCAAGATATGACCAAATGACATGTAGATCTTTTTCTGGATAGAAATCGAAAAATGCAAAATGGACATATACACCTGGAGAACAACATCGATATCAAGTCGTTGCTCTAATGCATACATCATGATTAGATGAGGTAATCAAATCTTGAACCTCCCCTTAGTGATAATAGGCAAAAGGCAGTCAAGAACAATCTTATAGAGAATATTACTGACGGCATACATGTAATTAATATCAAATATATGTTTAGGTGGGGGTCAAGGATTATTAAAATAATGCCTATGAATCTGGTCAATGGTCACATGGGAGAATGAATCTGTGAAAGGCTCAACAACGTTTGGGTAGTATGTGAATGAGTTCTCCGACACTCGACACCCTAAGAATGATCCAAACACTCTAGGTGTGAACTCAATGGTGACTCCCCCCACCAAGGATGCATATGTCATACCATCAGAACTAGTGGGATTGAGATTAACATAGAATTCCTTATAGAGGTTAACATTAATATGATACGTGCATTACTAATTTATCTAATCTAAAATGAGTGATAATGTCAATGAAATCAGGAGTGATCTCTTCAAAATAGGCATGATTAAGATATCGACAATTCATCAAAGTGAAGTCAGTATTTTCTAATCGTTGTCGGGCGACATCGGAATAAAACTGGGGTGTCATAGGAGCAGTAGGAGGTTGCCGAGAAGTTCCCTCACCAACCCTATGTTTTTGCCTAGCTCTAATATGCAAATATCATATACATGTATCAAGAGTTCATGATCAAGAAGAAAATCAAGGTAAACATGCAAAATAAGGAAGGTTAGACAAAAATGGCAGCATAAATGAAAAAGACAAGTTGAAAAAAAAAACTCATTATCGTCGCTCGATTTGCTCCATGAAGGTGAAGAAGAAGAGGAGGCAAAATTGATTCAAAAATGGCTCCTCTTTATCCTAAATTTGGATCCGAAAGTGGAGAAGGGTTAGGGAAGAGATTCCAAGGGTTTTGGAATCCTTGGAGTGGCTGGAGAAGACAAAGAAGAGGAGAGGCGATGAGGGGCAACGCTGAAACCCTAGGTTCAATCGTCCCCGCACCGGGGGGGGGGGGGGGGGGGTCTTTTTAAAAAAATCGCATGTAGCAGTCGACTAATAATGGACTAGTCGATTGATCTAGGGGACAGAATTATCAATTGACTGATAAAGGACCAGTCGACTGATATATCGAAAAACCTAGTTTCTAGGCAGGACTGTACCAGTCGACTAAGACAAGTATCAGTTGTCTGGTTTTTTAAAATCAGCCTTCTTGCCGAATTTCAAAAAAGCATGAAAAATTTCAAAAAATTTGAAAAATCACAAAAGTTTGCAAACATATTTTTTTTGATATCCTCTAATAAGAAAAAATACGTTTTCATTAAAAGTCAAAATATTTTTGAATTTTTTATCAAACCTCAAAATATTGAAACACACTTAAGTTATGTATCAAATTTGAAACCTAGTTTTGAAACCATATATTTTCCAAATGTATACCTCTATAAGTAGAACATAGAATGGTTTTCAAAATATTTAAGATATCCAACTATTATTTATGGGCAAGATGTCCATTAATTAAATATTTACTTTCCTATAGTTGGTTTATTATTACTAAAATGATACACCTAATAACCCATCAAAATGTCATAGGCATAAGTGAATTATTTGTATCATCCTAACATCTCATATGCATAGATACAACCATAAATCAAGGCATTATGAGATGAAATAGAGAAATACGCAAGAAAGGCATCCTAAGATTTTTGTGAGATATGTTGAGGTACTATCTTAGTATTAAATCACACAAGGCTAAAGTTATAATTCTACAAAGCACATACCAAGTCTTCTCCTTAGAGAGGTGAACTCCACTTCGGGCAGATGCTTGGTAAATATGTCGGCAAGGTCGGATTTTGATTCAACATAATATAATTCAATGGTACCTCTTGCCACATGATCTCTAATGATGTGATGCTCCCTGGTGACTGATGATTGCCCAATAACCAATGTCAAGTGTCATGAATGAGCCTCAAATTTAGATAGTTATAAGTTGAAAACCCTTGGCTAACAAAATTAAATGTAGAATAGGGACCTCAGGTCGTATTTTTCCAAGGACTAGTTGTGAATGTTTAATTCAAGCTTGTAAATTGTCGTCTGATTTGTTTTGGGGTTTTCAAATAAGATTGAGGGTTTGTTTTGTGATAAAGAATGAAAATATAGCTGAAACAAGTGAACTTAGCTAGAGCAGGGAATGGATTAGGAAATTGCGAACTATGTTTAACCTATTTTAAAACCTAATCAAGGAAACTAACTTATCCTTAATTGAGAACTAAACAATTTAATTTGATACTATGAAATTAAAAATTCACAAGCTGATAACAAAAACAAGGAAGCTTAAAATAAGAAGCTAAATTGCAGAAATTAAAGTTGGAGCAAGTCTTACTAACGAAAACAGAATGAAAAGAAGCTAGGACCTGCCTGATCGGTCAACAGTCTGATCAGATGCAAGCCTGATCGGTCTACAGACCGATCAGATGATGGCTGGATCGGTCAAACAGACCGATCAGTGTCTAAAAGTAAGCTGATACAGAACAAAGCAATTACAGAAATGAATTCAAAATCGAAATCTAACGACAGAACAAATCCTTCACCGAGAATTCTCCCTTGCCGTCACACAAGAGTTGAACTAAGAACCCCCTAGCTCAAGAATCAACAAGATCAGATTGATCTGATCAGATTCGCTTCAGTTGGTGCACATCCGGAGATTTCCATTGATCCCTGCCTTCTTAGCTTACTGGAGAGCTAATTCGACTCAGAACTTCTCGGATACCTTCGAAGAACCCCTCCGCAAGCTTCGATAGCTCCAATCGACAAGGAATAGTATTCAGAAAGAATTGATCAATGGTAGCTCAGCTCGTGGCGAAACCCTCGCTTGAGCCTTGTAGAATCGGATATGGCGAGCAATCTTCACAGAGGATTCGTCTCTTCGACTCGAAATCTTGAAATGAAGAGTTGATCTGAAGTTGGCCGCGCGATCTGAGAAGGAAACAGACGAAGAACTTGAAGAACTGGATGAACACTACGCTACACGCGACGACTCAAATCTGGGGAGGAGAAGGTTGTTTTATTAGTTAGAAATGGACGGTTGTGATCATCCTGATCCCATCCGACGGTCAGATCTACTTTGATTGAGTCCAAAACTTCCAGATCTCCATCCGACGGTCAGATCTGCTTCTCCTCAGCTGGGATCAATCGGATCTGCAATGGATGGCTCAGATCTCCCTGCCTTTTGAATGGACGGCCCACAGTCTTCCAATGCTTGATCGTCCTGAGTCCAATTCTAACTCAAACTTGACCCAACTTGACCTAGGTCCATGATCCTTCAAAGCCTACAAAAATCAGATTCAAATTAGATCTCAAAACATCTCAAATATACAAAGATTTGCAATAAAACCCAAAATAGAATTAATCTATGGAACCTAGTGTAAATTCAAGATTAAGCATGTAAAAATGGATCAAACATGGATTTTAAAGCCTAAATTAACTAACAAAATGGTAATTATCAACTCCCCCACACTTACTCTTGAGCGTCTCGCACAAGCTAACTAAACATGTATCCCCTAGATTATTCTCAATCATTGTTAGAAGCGGTTGAAAAGAAATTACCTAGGGTTGTCAATTCTCAAAAATCTAAACTCAATGGACTAGTATCTTGTCCTTAAGTCAACAACTTAGTATACTTCATCCTTCAAGACTCATTGAGATGAACTAAACTCACAAAGCCTAACAAGGGAATATTAAGTGGCTCTCTTCCTAAATTCTACATTTTCAATAAAAGTGGAGCTCACTCACACACTACCATGGTTCTTGCACTACCATAAGCTTACTTATGCTCTACTCTCCACCATCATTCTTGATTTGGATCCACACCTACAAAAGCTTATTCAAACAAGTTAAAGAAATATGAAATGATAAAAATGAAATAGATGTTTAATGAATTTGATGCTAAAGAATTATGATAAAGAAGTATGGTATGATAAGGAAATATGAAAAAGTAAAGAAAATGGAAGACTTGGACACACAAGAATGTAACCTAATGCACTTTGTCCTCTTGATAGTATCCTCTAGTGAAATCAAAGCTAAAATGAGCAGGGAACAGATAGTAGCTCTCTGAAATTGGTGAATTCAGTGATTCAGCCTCTTCTGATCGGTCTGGAGATCGGTCAGACCCTTTTTGATCGATCAAGAGATCGATCAGGCTCTTCCTTATCTTTTGTCCTTCTTCTGA
>JAGFNQ010006383.1:33570-101020 GCA_024364735.1 Boesenbergia rotunda
GAATTGCATCCTTGATACTTTTTCATTCCTTTAGACCCATCAAAGCATTCGGAATTGCCATCTTAAAATTCATAAAAACATATTGTCATCACAAAATAAACTTCAAAATGCATCACTTCTTACCAAAACATTTCAAAACACTAGCCACCTCCCCCACACTTAGCTTTTTGACCGTCTCGGGCAAAGTAACATCAAGAACAATTCAAAGCAACCAAGTCCATGGAGAATATGGGTATAAATAGAAATATAAGGGAAAGAAAATAGAACATAGAGAAGATCAACAAGCAATGTTGCAAAAATTGATATGAAAATGAGACAAAGTGATTCACCTTGATAAATGTGGTCTAATCATAGAAATATAGTTTTGAAAGAACCTAAGCAAGTTCTAGAGTACAATCACATGTGTGTATCTCAACAATAAGGCCAAGTCCTCACTAGGTAAAAAGAATTCATCTCAAGTCATCAATCTAGAGTCCATAACTAAGTAGTACTCAAGCATCCAAGAATTTTCATCCATTGACTCAAATCCTAAATTTTAACAACCAAATTTAATTCACTTTCAAAAGACTCTAAAATGATATAGAGAAAACCTAGAGGGATACATTTATTCCTAATCATGTAAGAAATAAGGTGCCAAAAAGAATAACATGGTATCTACAATGACTTTTATTCATTCTACACTACCTAAGCATTTATAAGCAAGAACTCATTGTAAAAGAAAAATTTATTGCTAGAAAACATAAAAATGATATATACAATGGAATAAAAATGCAAGAAAATAAACTCCCCTTTAAGTTGGGTAGATAGCATCTTTGATGTCCAATCCATCCACATCTAGCTCCTTTACCTCTTCAAAGTATTTCTTGAGCCGGTGGCCATTAACTCTCCAAACAAAACCATTAGCCTCATCCTTGATTTCAACAACACCATAAGGAAAAACGTTAGTTACAAAAAATGGACCTTCCCATCTAGACCTCAACTTACCTTTAATCAATTTGAGCCTTGATTTGTATAAAAGAACCTTGTCGCCAATTTGGAATTCTTTCTTCAATATGTGCTTATCATGAAAATTTTTAGTCTTTTCCTTGTAAATCCTTGAGTTTTCATATGCTTCTAGTCTTATCTCCTCAAGTTCTTAAAGTTGAAGCTTCTTTTCTTCTCCCACTTTAGTAGCATCAAAATTGCAAGCTTTCACCGCCCAATAAGCTTTATGATCTATCTCCACGGGTAGATGACAAACTTTTCCATAAACTAGCCGGTAGGGAGACATTCCAATGGGTGTCTTGTATGCCGTCCGATAGGCCCATAATGCATCATCAAGTCTCTTACTCCAATCTTTCCTATTAGGCCCAACGGTCTTCTCCAAAATTGCTTTGATCTCTCTATTTGATATTTCGGCTTGTCCATTAGTTTGGGGATGGTAGGAAGTAGAAATTTTGTGCATAACCCTGATGAACCCGAATATACTAGATTAAATTGTCACGAAAGTGTGGGCTCATCAGATTTAAATATTTATGAATGAATGCTGGAAACCCTTTTTACAATCAAAATCTGAAAATGTAATATAGTGGCCACAGGTCGTATTTTTCTCGGGGCTAGTTGATATAATTTGATTCGTGCTCGTATTTATGTCGTTTGTGTTTTCGGGTTTCAAATTAAATCTGGGTTTTGTTTTCAATTCAGAAATAAAAGTACAAAGAAAATTAAAGAAACTCAACTCATGAACCTTAAACCAAGTAATGGCAATTGATGAGCTTAACCAATGAATAACTCCATCAAGGCTCTTAAACAATTTCGGAAGACCAAACTTGATTTCACATGCAAACAAACTCTAACAAGGAATAAAGCATTGATAGCAATTTTCGGGAACAAACATTCTCAACGCAAATGCTAGCTACAAAATTCAGAAGATTAAGTCTTAAGCAAACTCCACTCGAACTAGCTACAATGTTTGGAAGCTGCTAATGCAAGGAAAAGTCAGAAATGCTCGAATCCGATTCTAGCTGATTTTGGGCACCATAGCACCCTAAGAATACCATAGAGCTTGATACAAAACAGTGCCTAAGCTGCCTTTTGATACAAAGTGCTGAAATTGATTTAACTTGATACAAGGACTAGAAAATCTGATGTGCCAAGAGGAATTGATGCTAAGTGCCCTAAAACATCATAACCAATTCGGAATTAACTTGCAGGTCTGAAAGAATTTAGATAAAATCACTGATCAATCAAAACAAATCAAGGGCAGATATGAAATGCAAGAAATCAGAAGGTGTATGCAGAAATGTAGACATTGCAGGGATAACATGTAAAATTCAGCAACTAAATTGGATGCTAAAGCTAAACAACAACTGAAATCTGTTGCTCCCTGCTAATATTCACATACGATTCCTAAGAAACGCATTTCACTTGATTGCAAATGTAGGAATTGAGGCTAAAACTCAGCTGAAACTGAACTGCCGAATGGTTGAGCTGATGCAAAATTGCAGTAATTGCAGAGTCTAATGCAGAAATTCAGTGCAGCAGGAATTTGGACTCAGAAATCATACAGAAAACTGATATTCAATTGCCATAAAGTTCCAATGCAAGGCTTTGCTGACACAACTCAGAAATGAGAAGCTGGGGATTACAGAAATTAAATCTGAATGGCAAAATTTTAACCTGAACTGCAGAAAACCAAATTGAAATGCAGCTTGTGCAGGAAACGCAGGATGTCCAAACAAAACAAAATTCAGAAAGGAAACTAAAAGCGAAACAACATTAACTCAACTAAATTAACACACTACATGTGAAACAAACTAAGAAATGCAAATGCAAGATGAAATTTCAGAAACTACAGCTGATACGCACTGAAGGAAAAATCAGAAAACTGGCACGCGATAGGGAATTAAACTACACTACTCCTAATTAAAATCCTAATTAAACTAACTATCTGAACTACTCCTCAACCATCCTCAACTCAAGAGCTCCTTGGTCGTCAATCAAGGGAGAACCTCGGACCCGCAAGCTCCGCAAATCAGTGAAGATACGTCTCTGCTACTGAAACAGATCAAACTATGCCCAAACTGAAATTCAGCTCCGAATTCTTCAAACTCGCTGTGGTGGCTTGCGATTTGGATTTGGGAGTGACCGAGACCTTCCAGGGAACCCCTCTGGTCAGCTCGGATGCAGTGGAAGTGGAGCACAGCTGAGTTCGCTGAATTCGGATAGCAAACTGCCGAGACCTCGCGCAACTTCGCTATTGAGCAAAAATCAACTCTGAAACTTCACTGAGATCATCTTTTCACTAACCTAACCCTTGCTTTGATGATGGATTGAGGGATCGCGCCTCCTTTGATGAAGAAACAAGCTAAGAAATGGAAGAACAGCTGAAGAAGAAGATGACTGCGGCGGAGACGCGACGCTGAGAACTGCTGCCAATTTTTCCTTAAGTAATTAAGTTTGGACGGCTCAGATTGATTGGAGGAGATCCAACGGCTTATCTTGCTCTGATTGGAGCCAAACTTTGATGATGATGATCTGGGGTCAGGATCTGCATCGTGGTAGCTCGAATCCTCCAGATGTGCGACGGATGGTCCAGATCAACTCAATCTGTGAATGGACGCTCTAGAGCCCTCCTTGCTTGATCCAACGGTTGATTGAGCTCTGATTGGGATGAAACCTTCAGATCTTGATCATAGAGCTTGATCAACCCTAACCCTAGCTCGGATTGCTTCAGATCGTCCCGGATGGCTCAGATCTAGCCGCTCTTGAATCGGACGGCCCGGATTAATCGTAGGCTTGATAATTCGATCCGGTTCACATCCGACTCAGGTTTGACCCAGTATGCCCTAGGTCCAGGATCCTTTCATGCCTACAAAAATATATCAGAAAATTAGTGGCCAAATAATCCAAAAATTGTGTAATTTTGCAATTAAGTCCAAAATAAGATAAAGTTCCAAAACCTAGGGTAAAATCATAATTAAGCAATAAAAACATGGATCAAACATGGATTTTAGCAATTAAAATAATCAATAAAATGGTGCTTATCAACTCCCCCACACTTAACCTTGAGCGTCTCGCGAAACAACTAAATATGTATCCCTTAGATTTTCTTAAGCATAATTAAAAGCAAATGAAAAGAAATTACCTAAGGTTGTTAATTCTCATAAATCTAAGCTCTATGGATTAGTATCTTGTCCTTAAATCAACAACTTGGCCTTTTCATCTATCATGAGTCATTGAGATGAATCTAACTCATAGCCTTTCAAGGAAAATTTTGGTGGCTCTCTCCTTAAGTTCTAACTTGATGATGGAAGTGGAGCTCACTCAAACACATATGATTCTTGCACTACCATAGGCTTGCTTATTATCTACTCTCCACCATTATTCATGATTGGAATCAACAACTATAAAAACAAAGGAAAACATGAAAAATGGTGAGAAATGAAATAAAGACTAAGAAAATAGAAAATTTTGATGGAGTGGAGGACTTGGTTGTTTAAAAATGTTTCCAATGTGCTTTGCCCCTCTTTACAGTCCTCTAGTGATATCCAAAAGTGTGGTGAAGTAAATCTTGAGTAATTCCTTTGATTTGGATGAAAAATAACTCCATTTGATCTCAATGTGCCACTTCTTTGATTTACTTGTGCCAAGTTGACTTTTGTGTGCCCACTTTGCTTTCTCCATTCTTCTTTTCTGATTTTTTTTTCTACTGAAATCAGAAAGATGGAGCAAAGAATTGATTTGAATGAAAGTATCTTCACTGATTTATGGTGCCAAGTCAATGGTGTGCCACTTTTGCCTCATTCTCTTTTCTTTCTTCTTCCAACTATGTTCTGTTTTTTTTTCTTTTTTGCATTTGGTCTCAGATCTGTCCATCTACACTTTACTTATTAGTTTGCACAATAATTTTCAGCACCTTGCAGCTTACTCATTTCAGTTTATATCCATGCAATTCAGCTTTACAAACACAATTTCTGATTTATTCCAGCAAGGCACAGCTGCATTTCAGCTTCCAGCAAGTTGTGTTCTGATTTCTACAGCAAAGAGTAGCTGCAATCCAATGCAATTCTGATCAAAACATGCTATCCATCCGACCAAAACAGATTTGTTGTTTGTTGATGTTTTTACTCTGCCGTGAGCTTCCAAGGAGTTTCCATTTCCTGTTTTTGCATCTGCCTTCATATGTTTCTGCATTAGTTAGTTTCTGAAATTTTTTTCTTTTTCACAGCAGTCAATTGATTTCAGAACTGGCACTCTCTGATCATGTGTAAGATTAATAAACATAATCTCTACTTGAAGCTTTGGCACAGTTTTCTCACTTGACACAGATTTTTTTCTTGTTATTGCACAGATTTTTTTTTTCTTCTTGAATCTGATTTGTTCCTTGCCGCCCTTCAGACTTTCTAATGGTTGGACCTTACCATTTAATTCCTGTCAAGACAACCCAACTAAATCCGGCTTCACTTGGCACAAGTTTTCTTCATTTATGTGTCATTCCCTTTCTTCATTCATTGCAGATTTTTATGTTGCATGCCATTTGTTTTCATTGGATCTTCAAATGATGAACAAGAATCTAGATGCTTCAATTTTTGTCTTCCTTAACTACTTCTTCTTGCTTGATTTTGATACCAAACTCAACTAAATTGGCACATGAAATTTTTTTTTTTCGAATTGAAGTGCCTCCTTGATACCAATTCTTTCCAAAAAGCTAGTCACTCCCCCACACTTGAATCTTTGTCCGTCTCGGGCAAAATAACATCAAGAAACATTCCAAACAACAAGTCCAATGAAAAGTGAGGGTAAGAGTAAGAAATAAGTAAAGAAAAATGGAATGAACATGATTTTTTTTTTAAAAAAATTGATATGGAAAGGGAAACAAATGGATTAGCCTCTATAGATGTGATCCAATCATTGAAATATGATTTTGAAAGAACCTAAGCAAGTTCTAGAGTACAATAACATAGGTGTGTCACAAAAATAAGGCTAATTCTCACTAGGTCAAAATAATTTATCCCAAGTCCTCAATTAAGAATCTAAAGCAAGTAGTACTCAAGCATCCAAGAATTCATCCATTAGCTCAAACCTTAAGTCTTAACAACCAAATTTAATTTATTTTCCAAAAGACTCTAAAATGCTATGGAATAACCTAGAGGGATACTTTTATTTCTACTCATGCAAGAGAAAGTGACAAAAGAAATAACATGCATTTATTTACAAGGACTCAGTTCAAAGGAAAATTCTAATTCTAGGAAGCATGAAAATGAAAAATGAAATAAAAGAAAATACAAGAAAAATCAAACTCCCTTTATTCTGGTGGACGGAGTCTATCCAAAAGTAGCCTCCACCGTGGTAGTGGAGGAACATGAGTGGCTGGGAGATCTCCCACACACTTGAACTTCACAAAAAATTGCTCTGGTGGCCTAAGGCGATTCAGGTTCAAGAGCCATTCAAGGGATAGAGTGCTTTTAATTAAAGTCAGATCATCTCCTCCTTCTTGATGCCCTTTAGAAGTCCTTCCAGGAGGCTGGAGTCTGTTCAGTTGGAGTACCCACTCTGGAAGTCTTCTGGACCCTGCAAAACAATGTAATACCTCTCTCAAGCGTTCAGGGTCAGAAAGAAATGAAATAATATCAGTTTCTGCATAAAATGAATCCAAAACTGCATCATGTCCAATTAAATCAAATTCTGGTATCTCAATGAAATTTTCAAAATCATTTCCTACAAAATTTGCATCCAGAGACTCATCACAAATAAAGAAATCAAGTTCTGGCACATCAATAGAAATTTCACAATTATTTTCCATCAAGAGTGTATCAAGTAATGTGTCACAGCCAATCAAATCAATCTCAGATATTTCCATAAGTTTCTCACATTCAACCTCAGCATATGACATAGCAAGAGATTCATCAAAATAAATAACATCGAATTCAGGCACTTCTAAAAAATTTTCACTATCCATATTCACAAAAGATGTATCTAAAGATTCATCATAACAAACTACATCAATTATGGGTGCCTCTAAAATTATTTCGCAATTCATATTTACAATGGATGTGTCAAGTAATGCATGATGATCAATAAAATCAATGTTTGGTACCTCTATTGGATTTTCACAAACAATTTCTACACAAGGTATATCAATAAATTCATCAGAATCAATAAAATCAGTACTAGGTACCTCACTGCATTTTTCTGAACAAAGAGGAGAAATACTTACCTGATCAGGCTTTGACGGGGGCGCCCGGGACGCTGGGGGCGCCCGGGTTGACCGGGTCAACTCTTATCTGTTGGCTTCGCTGGCTTCTACTTCGTTAGCTTGAACTGGGGGCGCCTGGACCATCCGGGGCGCCCGGGAGCACTGGGGCGCCCCGCCCATGAGCTGTCGAAGCACTTCTTTTGCTTCATCTGTTTTGTATTCACCTTGGGGGTGCCCGGGACACTCCGGGCGCCCTACTCAGCTACTGCCTCACTCCTTTGAGGCTGTTTGAGCTGCAGACACTCGTTCCTTCGGTCCTGCATCCAAGGTTAGTCCAAAACAACATAAAGCAATAATATGTTAGTTTTATACATCCTTAGCTGTCTTGGTTCTGACTTTGGGTCTCCAAAATAGAGCCCTAGGTCGAACCGACGCCTACTATTCCCTCGACGGGGAACGCGTCCTCACCTACTCCTCTCGGGAGAATTTACCTGATGCCAACCGGCTCCTCCGGTTGGACTTTTGCCCAGCGGTCCTTTGCCAGGTCTTGGATACCAAGCTATCCTTCGCCCGGTGCCTGGCAGTCCTTCGCCAGGTCTTCGGATCCTGACAGTCATTCGCCAGGTGCCTAGCTGTCCTTCGCCTGGTGCCTAACAGTCCTTCGCTAGGTCTTTATATCCTAGCATTCCTTCGCAAGATGCCTAGCAGTCCTTCGCCAGGTGTTCAGTACCAAGCTGTCCTTCGCCTGGTGCCTAGCAGTCCTTCGCTAGGGCTTTGTATCCTGGCATTCCTTCGCCAGGTGCCTAGCAGTCCTTCGCTAGGGTAGGGCTTTGTATCCTGGCATTCCTTCGCCAGGTGCCTAGCAGCCCTTCGCTAGGACTTTGTTTCCTGGCAACCCTTCGCCAGGTGCCTAGCAACCCTTTGCTAGGACTTTGTTTTCTGGTAGCCCTTCGCCAGGTGCCTAGCAGCCCTTCGCTAGGACTTTGTCTCTGCACAATTGAGTAACTTTAGTAGATCACAAATAACACTTAACTTTGAATCCTTTGCCAATATCAAAACAAGGTTCGATATGGTGCTTCCTGCACCAACACTCCACCCATTTATAAACATAATTAACAGCAAGTAAAATATACAAATATCCACAAGATGCAGGAAAAGGTCCCATAAAATATATCCCCCATACATCAAAAATATCACAAAAAACATAGTTTGTTGGGGCATTTCATTCCTAGCTCCTATGTTGCCCGTTCTCTGACATCTATCACAATTTTTATAAAATAGATATGCATCATGAAATAATGTATGCCAATATAATCCACACTTTAACTCTTTCCTAGCTGTTCTCTGTGGTCCAAAATGTCCTCCACAGGCTGATGAATGGCAAAATGTAAGAACTGAATAAAACTCATGATCAGGTATGCATCTTCTAATTATTTGATCACTACAAAATTTCCACAAATAAGAATCATCCCACACATAGAATTTAGCATCACTTTTAAATTTGTCTTTCTGAGCCTTAGTAAATTGTGCAGGAAAAACATGAGCTACTAAAAAGTTAACTAGATCTGCATACCAGGGCGACTCACCATGTGCCAATAAAAGGTGTTCGTCTCTGAAATCATCATCAATAGTGGTAGGGTGTCCATCTCCCTCTATTCTGCTCAAATGATCTGCAACTAAATTCTCTTTGCCACTCCTATCTCGGATTTCCAAGTCAAACTCTTGAAGTATAAGCATCCATCTAATTAATCTGAGCTTAGCATCTGGCTTCTTCAGAAGGTACTTCAGAGCTGCATGATCAGAAAACACAATAACGTGAGAACATAATAAATATGATCTAAATCTATCTAAAGCAAAAACAATAGCAAGGAGCTCTTTTTCTGTGGTGGTGTAGTTAGCTTATGCAGCATTTAGGGTCTTGGAAGCATAACAAATGACATGTGGCGCTCCATCCACCCTCTGTGCAAATACAGCTCCTACAGCAAAATTAGAAGTATCACACATTAGTTCAAAAGGTAAATTCCAATCAGGGGGTCTAATAATAGGAGCTGAAGTAAGAGCCTCCCTTAATCTCTGAAAAGCTTCTTGGCATTTTTCATCAAAACAAAATTTCACATCTTTCTGTAAAAGTCTAGTCAAGGGTCGGGCAATCTCACTAAAGTCTCTAATAAATCTCCTGTAGAATTCTGCATGGCCAAGAAAAGCTCGAACATCCCGTACGCATACGGAGTAAGATAAAGAAGATATAACACTTACTTTAGCAGGATCTACCTCAATGCCTTTCCTAGAGACTATATGACCTAAGACAATACCATGCTCTACCATAAAAATGACATTTTTCAAAATTAAGAACAAGATTAGTTTCACTGCATCTATAGAGTACCCTAGACAAATTATCTAAACAAGATCAAATGATGTGCCAAATACAGAAAAATCATCCATGAAAATTTCCATGCAGTGTTTTAATAACTCATCAAAAATACTTACCATACACCGCTGGAAAGTCCCTGGAGCGTTGCAGAGTCCGAATGACATGTGTCTATAAGCAAATGTGTCAAAAGGACAAGTGAAGGTGGTCTTCTCCTGATCCTCCGGGTTTTTGCAAATCTGAAAATATCCTGAGTACCCATCTTGTTGGAGCAATCGACCCTAAGATGGTCCGGAGTGACCATGTGTTTTGATGTTTGGGCAAAGGATTTAAGTTAGGTTTTCCCTTGTATTCTTATATGTGTATGTTGAGTGTGCAGGTTGTACAGGTTACACATATGGACTTGACTGGACGGCCTCGGTACGGTGAAGAATGGCATGGAGGCAAGCTGGAGGCTTGCGTGCGCATCTGAGGGACCATGGAGTGCAGGGACGATGAGCTGATGGGCGCGGACTTCGAGGCGTACGTGAAGGGTGGCATGGAGGCAAGCTGGAGGCTTGCGTGCGCATCTGAGGGACGAGGGCCGAAGATGAAGAGGGCGCGAAGGCAACAGTCGAGGTTGCGAAGGAGGAGTCAGTTGAGTCGTGAGGGTACGAGTGTTGTGTGATTGTACTCGGGAAATCCTAGGGTTCGAGTGCGGAGTGGAATGTACTCGAGGAGTGTAACCCTAGGATCAGCAGGGTACCAGTCGACTGCCCTGGGGGCAGTCGACTGGTAGGTGGCTGGTGAGCTGGTAAATTCGAACGTTGGGGGTGTCAACGGTCGAATTTGGCTGGCACCAGTCGACTGCCCTGGGGGCAGTCGGCTGGTAGCGAGAAATCAGCCCCGAGTCCTATTTAAAGAGTACTTCGTGGTGGCTGAGTTTCTTGACGAAACTTGCTTGGATAGGGCAAGTTAGTAGTCTTGTATACTCAGGAAGTGTCCTTGGTGTTGTGGCAAGGTTTCTCCACCCACAAGGAGCGACGAGTTCTAGCCGGAGGTTATCCGGGGATTGATCCACCGACGGATTGTTGGATTAGTCACCCGACAGGGGTGGATACCAACTAAAATTGCCGTGTTAGCATTGGTTAGTGATTTTATTATTGTTTTACTATTGTTTCCGCTGTGCAAACTAACCGTGTAGGAACAAGAATTCGGCAAAACGCTATTCACCCCCCCTCTAGCGTACGGAACGATCCTAACAATTGGTATCAGAGCGAAGGACCGCTCTTGATCGGACTAACCGCCGAGGGAGCACACGCTAGAGGAAGAAGAAAATGGAAGATAAATTTGGAGAAGACATTTACACTCCACCGCCCTACGATCATGAAGACTTCGACTTTTGAAGGGCAAGGATCGAAACTTGGTTCGGAATGAAGTGGGCATGTAGAATTGCGCTTGAGGAGCCCTTCGAGATTCCAAAGGATAAGCACGGGAAGAAGCTTAGGCCTAGATATTGGAATCAAGAGCAACAAGATCAAGCAAGGGCGAATAAAAAGGTAATTGATATATTGCTTAACATCTTGCCTACTAATGTTTTGAATGGTGTAGGAGCATACGAAAATGCACACGATCTATGGAAAAAGGTAGAAGAAATCCATAAAAACCCTACACGAGATCAATTAGTGGAAGAGGCCGAGGAAGTAAACTCAATAGCCCAAGAAGAGGAGAAAAAGGAAGAAGAATCATCTACCTCCTCAAGTGAAATGGAAGAAGAAAGTGAGAGGTTCTCCACCTCATCTAGAGAATAAGAAGAAGAAGTATCAATTTCAAGAATTGAGGGGGAGGAGAGATCCATTTCCATACCGAAGCAAGAAAAAGCTCCAACCTCCACCAAAGCCAAGACCAAGGACCATATCACATGCTTTGGATGCAACGAAAAGGGGCACTACAAGGACAAGTGCCCGAAAGGTAAGAAGGAGGTACTCTTTAAACCCGGGTCCATTCAATTTAGATCTAACATGAATTGTAGGAATGGAGAACCCCAAGAAAAGAAAAAGGAGATTCGATGCTTCACATGTGGAGAGCTAGGGCACTACCACACCAAGTGCCCTAGAAAAGGTGAACTAAAGAAAATGGAGCACTTGAGGAGATGGGAGAAAGAAGAAAGGAAGAGGAGAATAAGCTTCCATCAAAGGGGAACTTCAAGGGTAAGGGAGGTAATTCCTAACCCTAGATTGAAATGTAATTCATATTTAAGTTCCTCTATCCATGATAGAAATAGAATTAATCATTTATCCACGCATGATAGTTTTCATGAAAAATGCTTAATGGTGCATAACTTTGGATTTAGATATAATGATAGGACTAGGGTTAACAATGTTGATCATAGCCCTAGGAAAAGCATGCATCATGAGCCCAAGACCTCTAGACCTACGAATAATGGCAGTAATCCCAAAAAGGGGAGGAATGTGCCTAGAAAGGAGGTTAGGCCTAGGAATGTCCAAGGTGGACATATGGGTTCTAGGGTTAGAACTCTAGAGAGAGAAAATCAAGCCTTGAGGGCGAGACTTGATACATTAGAAAAGGCCCTAGATAGATTCACGGTTGGATCTAAGGGCTTAGACATGGTGTTGGGTAGTTTAAAACCCAACTATGATAGATCGGGTTTAGGATACCGATCTAAAACTTCCAAGGTCAACAAAAAGAAATATGCTGGGAAGGCATATAATCATGACAAGAAGGAGAAGTCCAAGGATGGCAAGGGGGTATCATCCAAAGGGAAAGAGAATGACCTAACCAAAGACAAGGTGTCTAGGGTTAAGAGAGTTCGTTTTGTAGGCCAAGAATCATCGGGGGCTCACCGGTGTGGTCTAGTACAGGTTAAGTCACCTAGGGAGGTGGCTAGGGCTCAAAGCTCAAGAGGGAGCTCTAGGAGCCTTTGGGGTCCATGGTAAATGGATCTCAAAAGTTTCTCTCCTAGGAAATTGGGTGAAATGTGCCAAAAAGGGTTGGAAGACTTGGCTAAGTCTTAATCCTAGGTTTTGGCACATTAGATGGAGTTTTTGAGAGAAAATGGTAATGATAAGATTATAATTGGTAAAATTGGGTTTTAACGTGTAAATACCATGTAATTGGTTGGTAGAAATGAATTGTGATCAAGCATTGGAAGATACATTAAGAAGAAGTCGAAGTTAGAACTTTTGGGTTGAGTTTAAATGATACGTTTTAGAGTAAGTTGAGTTTCATGCCAAACTTGGGATATGAAGTATATTTATTTGGAAACATATTTTTCCCAAATAAACATAGGCTTTACAAATCTCTCCACAAAATTTCAGATTTTTTGGAGATTTGTAGAATTATTTAGGCATTACTGAAGTTGGGCTGAAAAACTTGAAAATCAGGTATCAGTCGACTGCCATGGGGGCAGTCGACTGATCTAAAAACCAGGAACCTTCTGTGAGTTTTCGGAGTCGACTGCCCTGGGGGCAGTCGACTGGTCAGTAAGGATAGAGAGAAATGACTTTGGATCATAGGAGATGGTATTAAAATTAAAATCCTTGGTTATATTCCTTGAGTTAAGGTGTGCCTCATGGGTTAATGGTGATTATATGAAATAAGGTCATATGGAAAGTTCAAGGAAGTTTGATAAGTTTCTCCTGTGTATCTAGGATTTAGAGATAAAAAAAAGGGGAAAACTTTCATCATATTAAGGATATGGATAAAGAAATAAATTGAGGACAATTTCATGTGTCGAATTATGATGGTTAGCTTTGACAAACACATGGAATTAGAGATACATTTGCAAATTAATACGAAATGTCAATCTTTTGAGGAAATTAGGAATTGTACCAAAAGTCAAGCACACTTGACATTTTCATGAAATCATATTTTTCTAGGATAGGGTATATCCTAGCAAGTGTGTTTGCCAACCATTAAATTGTTTTAGGTCTTTGTTGAGTTCTTTTTGGCACTAGGGATAAGGTTGCTTGGGACAATCCTTAAAGGTGTCCAAGGGAGAAGAACTTGGAAGTTGAGTTGGGTAGAACTTAACTTGGTGTTAAGGTGTAAAGTTGGGAAGAACTTCACCTAGGTAAATGAAAATTGGGAGAAGGCATCAGTTAAGAGGGAGGTTACCTCCTTGGTTGCCTTAATTTTCATAACAAGAAAAATTTTGGGATATATGGTGAATGGATCTTAGGAGGGTTGTTCCTAGAGGTCTAGATGGACCATGAGATGTGCCAAAAGAATTGGAGACGGACTTGAGTCTCAATTCTTGGGATTTGGCACGTTAGATGTAGGTTTCATGCATGGAAATATGACATTTGGATCATATAGCATGAAAATTGATTTTTGATATACAAATGTCATGTCAATCAATGCTAGGGATGCATTGTGGGGTGGCATAGGCAGAGACATCAAAGGGAAACCAAAACTATGACCTTTTGGGCAAAGTTTGAGTGAACATTTTTTAGCTAGTTTTGGGTTTTGTGTCAAACTTGGGAATTTTGATAGATACATTTTGGAATGTATTTTTTCCAAGTATGTATGGGTACCACAAATGTCTCCACAAAATTTGATAATTTTTGGAGATTTGTGGAATTTCTGGCGCATTTCTGAATTTCGTCAGAAAGGCTGAAATTTTGATTTTCAGAGTATCAGTCGACTGCCCTGGGGGCAGTCGACTGGTCAAGGCTGAATTTTGTTTCAACAGCTGGGTATTTGTCCAAATGATGAAAAACAAGTGTATGGGGGGCTAGTACACATTGTTTATAATCATTGGGGATTGAAAGAACCAATAATTGGGATATTATTAGGGTCTTTTTGATGTATGACAAAGGGGGAGAAGATTGGGGTTAAGTTGGGAAACCATACTTACCTTTGCTAGAAACCCTAAGTTTAGGGGGAGCTGAGATTGAGAGGGAGTATGGTTGCTCCATTCTTGGCGTAAGGGGAACCTGGGAGAGGTTCTTAAAAAGCCTTTGTAAGTCCAATGCAGGGGGAGCTTGGGAGAAGCTTTAAAAAGCCCATTTTGGTGAAAAAGTCCTAACTTGGAGAGTTAGGTGTAGGATGCCTTGGGATAGGATCCATTCATGCATTGCATATGCATTATTTTTGCCATTGACTACTGTTTTGTTTTCCCTAACTTAAACGGATTGCCAAACATCAAAAAGGGGGAGATTATTGGAGCAATCGGCCCTAAGATGGTCCGGAGTGACCATGAGTTTTGATGTTTGGGCAAAGGGTTTAAGTTAGGTTTTCCCTTGTATTCCTATATGTGTATGTTGAGTGTGCAGGTTGTACAGGTTACACATATGGACTTGACTGGACGGCCTCGGTACGGTGAAGGATGGCATGGAGGCAAGCTGGAGGCTTGCGTGCGCATCTGAGGGACCATGGAGTGCAGGGACGATGAGCTGATGGACACGGACTTCGAGGCGTATGTGAAGGGTGACATGGAGGCAAGCTGGAGGCTTGCGTGCGCATCCGAGGGACGAGGGCCGAAGATGAAGAGGGCGCGAAGGCAACAGTCGAGGCTGCGGAGGAAGAGTCAGTCGAGTCGTGAGGGTACGAGTGTTGTGTGATTGTACTCGGGAAATCCTAGGGTTCAAGTGCGGAGTGGAATGTACTCGGGGAGTGTAACCCTAGGATCAGCAGGGTACCAGTCGACTGCCCTGGGGGCAGTCGACTGGTAGGTGGCTGGTGAGCTGGCAAATTCGAACATTGGGGGTGTCAACGGTCGAATTTGGCTGGCACCAGTCGACTGCCCTGGGGGCAGTCGACTGGTAGCGAGAAATCAGCCCCGAGTCCTATTTAAAGAGGACTTCGTGGTGGCTAAGTTTCTTGATGAAACTTGCTTGGATAGGGCAAGTTAGTAGTCTTGTATACTCAAGAAGTGTCCTTGGTGTTGTGGCGAGGTTTCTCCACCCACAAGGAGCGACGAGTTCTAGCCGGAGGTTATCCGGGGAATGATCCACCGACGGATTGTTGGATTAGTCACCCGACCGGGGTGGATACCAACTAAAATCGTCGTGTTAGCATTGGTTAGTGATTTTATTATTGTTTTACTATTGTTTCCGCTGTGCAAACTAACCGTGTAGGAACAAGAATTCGGCAAAACGCTATTCACCCCCCTCTAGCGTACGGAACGATCCTAACACATCTAAGAAGCAGTAATGAGACTTCCTTGCCAACCTCTCTAGCATCTGATCAATAAAAGGCAAAGGATAATGGTCTTTCCTCGTGACTTGGTTCAACTTTCTGTAGTCAATACAAACTCTCCATGAATTCTTCACTCTAGTGGATACTAACTCATTGCTCTCATTTTCCACTACTGCCACTCCTGATTTCTTAGGCACCACATGGATAGGACTAACCCACTTGCTGTCAGAAATAGGGTATATGATACCTGTAAGAGTCGAGTCACCTCCTTCTTTACAACATCTAATATCAGTGGATTTAGTCTTCTCTGTGGCTGCCTGACTGGTTTGACATTTTCCTTCAAAAATATCCTGTGCATGCAAATGGCTGGGCTAATACCAGGTATATCAGCTAAAGTCCACCCAATGGCTCTCTTGTGTTGTCTTAGAACTTTCAATAATTTGTCTTCTTGCTCTGAATCTAAGTTCTGGGCGATGATGACAAGTAAATTCTGCTCCTCTCCTAGATAAGCACACTTCAAATGATCTGGCAATGACTTCAACTCAATCTGTGCCTGCTCAGTAGATATGGGTGATCCCTGGGGCTCAGTGCAATCCCCTACACTCTCACACCTATCCTCTGAATCTCCTAAAATATCAATCAAAGTAGGTGATCCCTGGGGCTCAGTGTAATCCCCTACACCTATAAAATCCTCTTCAGCTGTAAGTAAATCTGATACACCCTCCAAATCAGTCTCCTCTATAGCAAATGTCTCCTCAGCCTCCTCTGAACTAAAATATCCTCTGGAAATACCAAGTGGAGCTTCCTCAGCAAATGAATCTGCATCAACCAACTCATCTAGAATGTCAATGCTCATAATAGAATGATCTTCCTTGGGGTGCTTCATAGCGTTAAAAATACTGAACTGTACTACTGTGTCTCCTATCTCCATGGAAAGTGTGTCTACATATACATCAATTTTTGTCCTTGCAGTCTTCAAGAATGGCCTCCCAAGAATGAGTGGAGATCTATGTGCTAGGTAGTCCCCCTCCATGTCCAAAATATAGAAATCCGCAGGAAAAATCAGCTCCTTCACCTTTACTAGTACATCTTCAATAATTCCAGCTGGGTGGGTCTGACTCATGTCTGCTAACTGAATAACCACTCCTGTAGGCTGCAGAGGTCTAATACCAAGCATCTGAAAAGCTGATTTAGGCATCACATTAATAGAGACTCCCAAGTCCAACATAGCATCATGAAAGAAAGTCCTCCCAATCTCACAAGACACAGTAAATACCCCTAGGTCTTCACATTTCTGAGGAATAGAATGGATAAGGGCTGAGACATTCTTCCTTAAACTGACTAACTCATTTTCCTTCAGCTTCTTTTTGTGCACACACAAATCCTTGAGAAATTTAGCGTACTTGGGAATTTGTTTGATCATGGTCAACAAAGGTACATTAATCTCCACCTTACTGAAAAGTTTAACAAGCTCATTATACTCCTTTGCTTTCTCCTCCTCTACATGCTTTTTGGCTTGAGTCTTACGCTGTGGAAAAGGTAAAGGAACTCTAGATTCCTCCACTTGAGCCGAAACCTTTGGAAATAAGTTTTGAGCTGGAAATTCAAGTGGAGGAGCTGCTGTTGGATCACTTTTGCCACTGATTTCTCCTTCATTTTCCACCAAAATCACAGGATCTATTGAAGAATGAGTTAGGCCTGAACTAGAATTACAACCAACTGATTTATAAGACAATTCAGGGTTGTTTTGAGCTGGAAAACTAGCTGCTGATCGATTTTCAAAAAATTCAGCCCTTGGAGTGTTTTGACTTGAAGCAACCTTCCCACTCCTCAATGTGATGGCACTAACATTTCCTTTTGGATTAGGAGTAGCTTGAGAAGGTAATTGACTTGATCCTTGGGCTTGCATTTGATTCATCCCACTAGCTAATTGTCCAATGTGTCTCTCAATGTTTTGTAAGGTAGAATCATTCTTTTGTTGCCCTTGTTGTTGTTGCAAAATTTGTTGTTGTTGGAGAATTTGTTGCATCATCTCCTCTAGCCTTTGTTGTTGAGCATTCACCCCACTAGAACCTCCATAGCCTCCTTGATTAGCATGGGTCATTGGTTGGCCTTGAAATGAAGGTTGAGGTTGCTGAAAATTGTGACCTTGCTGTGAATTCTGAAAATGGGGCTGTTGGGGTTGATTAAATGGTTGAAATTGCTGTTGGAATTGCTGAAAAGTGGGCTGGGAACTAGGTATATGTTGTTGAAAATTGTTGCTCTGAAAATTCTGATTTTGAGGTTGAAATGTTGTTGTGAGGGCTGAAATTGTAGAGGCTGAAAACTCTGATTGAATGGTTGAAAAGCATGCTGTGAAAGCTGGAATCCTTGCTGAAAATTCTGGAAACCTTACTGAAATTGCTGTTGTGGCTGATTCAAAGGTTGGTTTTGCTGAAAATTCGAATAGGGTTGCTGAAATGCTTGAGAATGTTGGAATTGTGGCTGGAAATTTTGAATAGGCTACTGGAAATTTTGGAAAGTAGGCTGGTTTTGATGTAAGGGCTGTTGTGAGGCATGTTGTTGATAAAAAAGAGTTTCCATATTTCAAGTTAGGGTGGTCTCTCCATCCCGGATTATAAGTAGATGAATAAGGGTCATTCTTTGCTTGAAATTGTTCCCTAGTCAAAGCGGCTATGGATTCATCTTGTTGTAAGTTAGGACACAAATCCGAGTTATGTTCTTGACTTGCATAAATGCTACACAACCTCATCACTTGATTTGTAGGTGAAGGTACCGAAAAATTCTGATTTTGGCTCACATTGTTCAATGTCATTTGCTTTACCAAAGAGGTAAGCTCCATCAAAGAACTCTTGATCTCCTTTTGTTCATTAGAAACCATTTGGACCTCATTCACTCCTCTAGTGGAAAGAGCTCTACTTCCAAATTGTTGTGCATTTTCTGCCATGTTTGAAATTAATTCCCTAGCCTGATCTGGAGTCTTGTTCACTAAAGCTCCTCCAGCTGCAGCATCAATCATAATCCTATCCATCTGAAGTAGACCCTCATAGAAATACTGAATAAGGAGCTGCTCACTGATCTGGTGTTGTGGACAACTTGAGCACAGCTTGTTAAATCTCTCCCAATAATCATATAGGGTCTCTCCCACTACTTGCTGAATACCACAAATATTTTTTCTGATAATAGCTGTTCTGGAGGCTGGAAAGTACTTCTCTAAAAAGGCCTTTTTCATGGCTATCCAACTTGAAACATGTCCGATAGGCAAATAATAAAACCAATCTTTAGCTGCTCCAGTCAAAGAAAATGGAAATGCCCTCAACTTGATATCCTCTTCAGAAATCCCCTGAGGCTTCATGGTGGAGCATACTATGTGGAACTCATGCAAATGTCGGTTTGGATCTTCTCCATACTGTCCTTGAAATTTAGGCAGTAAATGAATAAGGTTTGACCTCAGCTCAAAGTCACCAGCTAACTCTGGGTAGGCAATGCATGAGTACTGGAATGCATCATCAGGGGCTGCAAGCTCCTTCATAGTTTTCTGGTGTTCTGCCATATGACTGTTTGAATGAGTAGAAATGAACTGAGTAGAAGTAATCTCAATAGCTTCTGAAACTCTGGGTAGGCAATGCATGAGTACTGGAATGCATCATCAGGGGCTGCAAGCTCCTTCATAGTTTTCTGGTGTTCTGCCATATGACTGCTTGAATGAGTAGAAATGAACTGAGTAGAAGTAATCTCAATAGCTTCTGAAACTCTGCCTTGGTTTCTCCTTGCTCTGAAAGTCCTCTCAATTTCAGGATCAAATTCCTCAAAATCACCACCTGCAGACCTGGTCATAAACCAAACAAGAAATGGTAGCAAATGTATATAGAAGAATTAAGTAAATGAAATAGATCACAAAATATGGAAATAAGCACACAAGCTAAAATTAAAAAAACTCAACTAGTATATTTCCCCGGCAATGGTGCCAAAAATTTGATGACTAGCCCACAATTAAGTGTCACGAATGAGCCTCAAATTTAGATATTTATAAATTTAAAACCCTAGCTCACAAAGTTAAAATGAAGTATAGGGGCTTCAAGTCGTATTTTTCCAAGGACTAGTTGTGAATGTTTAACTCAAGCTTGAAAATTGTCGTTTAGGTTTTTGGGTTTTCAGATTAAATCGGGGGTTTGTTTTGCAATAAGGAATGAAAATTCAAGTTGGAATGAAATAGGCTTAACTAAAGCAAGATTAAACTAGGAAATTACAACACTAAACTTAACCTACTTGGAAATTGAGCAATTCAATACTAAATTGTGTAATTGAAGGACAAAAACTAATATCAAATGCAAAACAACAATATATCTATAACTAATTGCAGAAATGAAATGTTGGAACAAACTAAATACAAAATTAGAGTTGAATTGTTGCAGAGATTTTGCCTGATCGGTCGATAGACCGATCAGATACAAGTCTGATCGATCGAACAAATCGGTTAGAAGCTCTCCTGATCGGTCACACAGACCGATCAGTTTCTGAAAGTAAACTGATACAGAATCAAACAATTACAGAAATGAATTCAAAATCAAAATCTAAACTACAGATCAAGTTCTTAACCAAGGATTCCATCTTGTCGTCACACAAGAGTCGAGCGAAGAACCCCCTAGCTCGAAAATCAATAAGAAACCAATTCCCACGATCAATCTACGTAGGTTTGGTGCGCAGCTAAACTCCTCTTCTGATCTCCTCCTTCTCGATGGATTAGATGGTGATTGTGGCTCTGGAGTGCTCCAAACTCTTCAGAGGACCCCTCTGAATGCTCAGAGAACTCCGATCGATGAAGACATTCAATCAGGAGTTGATCGGACGAAGCAATCTCTGGCGAAACCCTCACCGGAGCTTGGCAGCAACGAGATGAAATCACAAACTTCTTGGGAATCGATCTTGTGATTTGAAATCTGGAAAAGGACTCGGATCTGCAGTGGCCGCACAAGGAAATCGAAGAAGAAAGCTCAAGAACACGAAGAACAGAGAACACGCGACGACCCCAGCTCAGGCGGAAAAGTTTGTTTAAATTAATCCCATTTGAAATTGGACGACTGTGTTCATCCTCGCCTCATCCGAAGGTTGGATCATCTCAGATCTGAACCAAACTTCCCAGATCTCCATCAATGGCCAGGATCTGCTCCTCCTCAGCTGGGATCAATCAGATCTGCAATGGATGGCTCAGATCTCCTTGCCTTTGAATGGATGGTCTAGACTCCTATTAAGCTTGATCCAACGGTCAGATGGACTCTGATTTGGCTCCAAGCTTCAGATCTTGATCTATGGACTTGATTAACTCTATCTTGGGCTCGGATTGATCAGAAGCTAATAGATGGCTCAGATCTCACCGTTTCTTGATCGGACGACCCATATTAATCCAATGCTTGATCATCTTGATCCGAATCCAATTCTGGCTCAAACTCGATCCAATCTGATCCAGGTCCATGATCATTCAAAGCCTACAAAATTAGTTCAAATTTTAATGCCACAATATCTCGAATATAGAAAGAATTGAATTCAAAAGCTAAAATAGACATATATCATGGAACCTAATGTAAATACAAGATTAAGTATATGAAAATGAATCAAAACATGGATTTGAGAGCCTAAAATGATTAACAAAATAGTAATTATCACACATGCCCAGCTAAGAGCTGAAAAACCCTACTACCTCTCGGTGAGTAGGCTTGGCCTCGGTGCTGCACATGCCCGGTCAAGAGCTGAAAAACCCTACTGTCTCTCAGTGAGTAGGCTTGGCCTCGGTGTTGCACATGCCCGGACAAGAGCTGCAAAACCTTACTACCTCCGCGGTGAGTAGGCTTGGCCTTGGTGCTGCACATACCCGGCCATGAGCTACAAAACCCTACTCCCTCTCGCTAAGTAGGATTGGCCTTAGTGCTGCACATGCCCGGCCAAGAGCTGAAAACCCCTACTGCCTCTCGGTGAGTAGGCTTGGCCTCGGTACAGCACATGCCCGGTCAAGAGTTGCAAAAACCCTTTTGCCTTTCGGTGAGTAGGCTTGGCCTCGGTGCTACATATGGTCGGCCAAGAGCTACAAAATCCTACTGTCTCTCGGTGAGTAGACTTGGCCTTGGTGCTGCACATGCCCGACCAAGAGCTGCAAAACCCTACTACCTCCGTGGTGAGTAGGCTTGGCCTCGGTGCTGCACATGCCCGACCAAGAGCTGAAAAACCCTACTGCCTCTCGATGAGTAGGCTTGTCTTCGGTGCTGCACATGCCCGGCCAAGAGCTGCAAAACCCTACAACCTTCGCGGTGAGTAGGCTTGGCCTTGGTGTTGCACATGCTCGGCCAAGAGCTGAAAAACCCTACTGCCTCTCGGTGAGTAGGTTTGGCCTCGATGCTGCACATGCCCGGCCAAGAGCTGCAAAACCCTACTACCTCCGCGGTGAGTAGGCTTGGCCTCGGTGCTGCACATGCCTGATCAAGAGCTGAAAAACCCTACTGCCACTCAGTGAGTAGGCTTGGCCTCGGTGCTGCACATGCCAGGCCAAGAGCTGTAAAACCCTACTGCCTCTTGGTGAGTAGGCTTGGCCTCGGTGCTGCACATGCCCGACCAAGAGCTACAAAACCCTACTACCTCTGCGGTGAGTAGGCTTGGCCTTGGTGCTGCATATGCCCGGCCAAGAGCTGAAAAACCCTACTGCCTCTCGGTGAGTAGGCTTGGCCTCGGTGCTGCACATGCCCGGCCAAGAGCTGTAAAACCCTACTGCCTCTTGGTGAGTAGGCTTGGTCTCGGTGTTGCACATGCCCGGCCAAGAGCTGTGAAACCCTACTGCCTCTCGATAAGTAAGCTTGGTCTCGGTGCTGGACATGCCCGGCCAAGAGCTGTAAAACCCTACTGCCTCTCGGTGAATAGACTTGGCTTTGGAGCTACACATGCCCTGCCAAGAGCGAAAAAACCCTGCTACCCTTGCAATGACTAGGCCGGGGCCTCGAAATATTGATCGGTCATCTTGTCTCAGTGGCCAGAACAAGAACATTTGTTTCTTTAGACCTAGTTGTTTGCCCCCTCACCACTTAGGGCAGGTGGGAACCTCGGTTCTCACTTTGAACTAGGTGCTGGTTGGGGACAAAGCAAAACATTTGAAAGGGGGCAAGAAATTGCTTAAAACATAAGCCCAGGGATGCTTGCATTCACGGCTGAAACGGTTACATATCTAGCCTACTGAAAAAAAAATTGAAAAAGAAGAAGAAAGTGTTGTGGGCGAGGAGCGACCAAGGAGCCAGGGCCCAGGTCGGAGAGGATTCTATAGTTTCTGCTCTTCAGGAGTGAGCTCGTTCCAAACTCGGCTGACAGTTATAGCGCTTAAGTTTGAACCTGGTTTCAACAGTTGATCCTTCTCTAACTGGTTGATAGCACCATAGAAGCCCTATTTGAGGCGCTTCAATTCTTGCCCAGCCAAAATATCGGCGTACTCGTTTGGTTGCAGGAACTTAGCCTTGAACTCCGCCTCGGCCTTGGACAGTTGGCCTGCATGGTCAATCTTCTACTGTTGTAGCTTAGCCTCAACCTCCTCCTTGGCGGCCTTCAGCGTCACCACCTCTCCGAGCAGACTATCCTGAGCCCCCAGTATTTCTTGGAGCTTCTGGGTAGCTGCGGAAACTTGGTTCTGAGCCTGGGTCACCTTGTCCTAGCGGTCGGTAGCATAAGAGGCTGATAACTCTAGGTCGTATTCTTTTAGAGTCAGCAAGCACTCTCGTTCCTCATTCCGATCCTCTAAGGTTTTCTTTGAAGATTCCAGGAGTCTGACCTGATCGACAGCTCCCTCGTCTGAGTCTGGAGCTGCTCCCGCTCCTGGGATAGTTTCTGCAAGCCCTCAGTAAGGGATTGGTTCTTCTCTGACCTAAGGCGTTCCCGGAGTCTATAACCGTGTAAAGTATTCTCAAAAGCTAGTAAGGTACTGAGATAATGCTCAATCTTCACCCGAAGTGCTCGGCTGACCTCCAACTGCAGGAGGCCAGTTTCGCGGGCACGGCCAGCCTCCACCTCTGCTGTCGCCACTCGCTGGAGAAGGTCTTCAGTGACTCCCCCGGAGCACAGTAGACGGCTCGTAGCCGCACAATTAGAGGCAACCTACGATGCGAACCAAAGATAGTCAAGGCAAGACAACAAAATAGAGAGGAAGAACTCAAGTGTAATCACCGTCAGTAGAGACTGATGTAGCATGCCCAGATATCGAGCTGATCCAGCTAACCGCCTCGGCCAAACAGGAGGAGAAAGAATTTCCTCAGCAGGGTGCCCTAACTGACTGGGAACGTCTCTAGGGTCAGGGACGCCCTCCTCCGAACTAGAAGCCAGTTGCGGACCATCAGAGGGGACCCCCTTTATCCGAATGGATTGGGAGCCCTCTGTCGCCGTCTTCTTTGCCATAGGGACCTTCCGGTGGGAGTTGGGCACATCCTTTGACACCTCCTTACCATGTGGAGCAGCGGGAAGGTCGTTGGGGGGACCAAGTTGTGGGCGAGGGGAGCGGTGACCGCCGCAGTAGGAGAAGAAGGTTCTTCTCGAACCCTCGGGGATCGGGGAGTTGCATCCTCGTCAGTAATAGAACATAGAAACTCTGAAGATATGTCGTTCATCAACCTCTTCAGGGGCGAGCCTTATGGGCTAGTTGCTTCCACCGTCTTTTCTCGGTAGCTTGGGTCTCTGAGGGTGCGACAGAGGAAGGGGGTGAAACTTCTCCTTCTGGCACCTTGGCAGAAGAGGCAGTTGAACCCCCTTCAGGGCCCGTCGGCAATTCTGATGCTCCAAGATCCTGGGAGCCTCTGAGGTTTCCCGACCTCCTGAGGGTCAGCCACTTCCTCGCAGCCCTCAACGGAAGCGCCCACAAGGGTGGAAGAAGCTGAAGCGGGAACCAGCGCTTGTTTGTTGGCCTGGTCCTACTTCAGGATCCGGTTCATAGCTTGGGAAAACATAACGTCGTCTACAAAATAGAGACAAAAGGGCATCAGTTAGCATTAACAAGGAAACATACAAAACAAAAGGTAACTTACGAAGACTGGGGCTAAGGCTCGTGACTTTCGGACTAAGCTCGGTCCGATAAAGGAGCTCCTTGCATTGCACTAGTTGGAGGTCGTGGAACTCCATCCCTGCCTGGATACCCCTAGCCCTCTAATATCCCACGTCCTGCTGGAAGTCGCCGAGGTCTGGGATAGGGGGCAGGCTTTCTGTCTAGTGGATAGGACTGAAGGGACGCTTAGGGAGCTGGATATAGAAGTGTTGGAAACGAGATGGCTATAGAGGGGGGGGTGAATATAGACAATCACTTGCCCCTTGAGAACTTATCACAATTTCTGCAACTCAAATATCAGTAGCACAGCGGAAAGAATGGAAAACAGAGTATGCAGAAAAACAAATGAGAGCAAAGCACACACAACTAGCAAGATCGCTAACAAGGAGGGTTTACAAGGTTCGGGGATAACTTGCCCCTACTCCTTGGCGTGCCCTTGAGGTGGGCGATCCCTTGATCGTCGGCAGATCAAGCCCCGGTTAACACCGGATATGAAGCAACCTCCTTCTCGGTGGAGAAACCTCTCCACAGTGTGTTTCAAACAATGATATATAATGAGCACAATGAAACAACAACAAGAAAGATCTTACTCAAACACTTAGCAAGGATTAAACACAGCAAGCTTCCCGAGGTCCACCCAGTGGCGATCTCACGCAGACCCCTGTCTGCTTCGTGTCTTCCCACTGTCGGACTCCCAGCTTCTTGTTTTCTCCTTCAAGCGCTCAAGTATGATGAATGCTTCTCAATAGCTTGCTTAGAATGGATGAAGAACTCAAGAACAGCAAGCTTCTATCAGTAGAACGCAAGAACACACAGGTTTTCAAAACTGAATCTGATACTGAACTCAACTCTCGCGTTCCTTTTTGTTTCTCCGCCAAGCGACAGGTGACACCATCTCTGTAGCTCCCAGCTACTCCTCTGCCAACGCCAGCCTCTACTGAGCTATCTCTGGACTCACTGACCTCCTCAGTCGAGCTCCAGTCTTAGCTCCAGTCCGCAGCTCGCCGTTGCAACCTGAGATGGGAAAAGGGACAAACCTGCTCCAAGGAAAGCACTCTTTGACTTCTCCTTGAGTGTTTGAATCCTCCCCTGTCACCTGAAACTCAATCAGAGCATTAGAGCAGAAGATCATAAAGCATATCACATACATCAGCAAATCGGATACGATCAGACGCTCTGACGACGTCTGACAGTGAAATTTGAATTAAAGTGATCGGTCACCGGACCGATCCAGGGTGTGTGGATCGATCACCAGACCGATCCACTGCTTTGCTGGGATTCCCAGCTCTCGCAGCTATACACGCCTGATCGGTCACCGGATCGATCAGGGTGAATCCTGATCGGTCACCAGACCGATCAGATTGGATCCTGATCGGTCACCCAGACCGATCAGGCAAGATGAACAGTTGTTTTTTAATCAATTCCAAGATCCCTGATCGGTCACCAGATCGATCCAAGACTCTGATCAGCAAGGGAACTCACTCACTGTTTGCTCCCTGATCGTTCACCAGACCGATCAGGAGCAAGACAGTAAGGAAGCAGCCTGCTCCCTGATCGGTCACCGGTCCGATCAGAAGCCACACAGTAGATTCCCAATCTCACTGTGCGCTCCCTGATCGGTCACCAGTCCGATCAGACATAGCTGGATCGGTCACCAGACCGATCCACTAAGGAGCAGCGTGCCAACAGTCCCTGATCAGTCACCAGACCGATCCAGTGACTCTACCCAGCCCTCCAAGCTAGGGATTCATCCACCTTAGCCCTCCAAGCTAAGGATTTTTCATCTAACTCTCCAAGTTGGGAATTTGCACCTAACCCTCCAAGTTAGGACTTTTCACCTAGCCCTCCAAGCTAGGACTTTTCACCTAGCCCTCCAAGCTAGGACTTTTCACCTAGCCCTCCAAGCTAGGACTTTTCACCCAACTCTTCCGAGTTAGAACATCATCCAACCTAGCCCTCCAAGCTAGGCACCTGACCCTCTAAGCCAGGACTTTTTCACCTAATTCTCCAGGATGGGAATTTGCACCTAACCCTCCAGGTTAGGACTTTTCACCTAGCCCTCCAAGCTAGGACTTTTCTCCCAACCCTTCCGAATTAGGACTTTCCAACACCTAACCTCCCAGGTTAGGATTTTCAACACCTAGCCTTCCAAGCTAGGATTTTCCACACCTAACCTCCCAGGTTAGGATTTTCCAACATCATGCCTAATCCTCGATTAGGACTTAATCATAATCATCACAATCATCACACCTAACCTCCCAGGTTAGGGTTTTCCATATCATGTCTAATCCTCGATCAGGACTTAATCATAATCCACCTAACCTCCCAGATTAGGATTTTCCATATCATAATCATCCTCCTAAACTAAAATCGTTGTCAACACCAAAACAACAATCAGGGCCAGACTGCATCAACAATCTCCCCCTTTTTGTTGTTTGACAACCCGATTTTAAGTTTAGGGATTCTCAATCAATTTTCCAACATTATGAATCATAGGGGAATCCAGATCCTCCCCCTACAACATGGTCATTCTAAACTTAACCAATCACACTCTCTCCCCCTTTGTCGAACACCGAAAAGGGGTAAGAGGGACTGTTAAGATAAACTCCCCCTCAAACCTAGAGGGTCCCAACTCAAAAATGTGATAATTTGTGGATTAATCATACGAACACATGTGAAAAGATTAAGGTAAGACATAGCAGTCACATGTATCATATGAGATAAGACATAGCAGTCACATGNATCTCCGGACATCCCAATGTCACCAGCCAGTGAGAATCAGCTGATTAGAGAATAACCCATGCTAGTCTCAACAGAATTGATAGTGTCCGTATTTATCAATTCATTGACAAGGGATATTTTCAATACTTCACATTTGCACATTTAGAGATAATCACTAGTTGTGATTCCATCACAAATTCTCTTATGCTGTGAGTTGTATTGCGGATATTCAGTAGATGAGTTTAAGATCTCAATCAAATACAAACATGTATACTCGAATAGTGAATTATCATTTATTAAAATAAATGTTTACAATCATAAGGCGATTGCCTTAGGACACTTCTCTCATATCACTAACAACGTGGCAGGGCGCCCCCGACGTCCAGGGCGCCCCTGGGTGCTATAAATAGCACCCAACGCCCAAGCCTTCAACATCAACTTCGTACCAAAGCTTCCACGCTCTTCTGTGCTCACGCCTTGTTCCAGAAACTGCCCAACTCGAGCGACGACGTCCTGCTGCTCCGGAAAGTCAACCTACAACCGGACGTCGGTAACAGAAGAAATTTTTTATTAAAAGTTTATAGTGCTATACTTGTAAATCTCTTTCTGTAAACTGATTTTGCGTTCATATAGAATTGCCCAAAGTAAACGATCAACGATCGTGGGCCTTGGAGTAGGAGTCAACCTAGGCTCCGAACCAAGTAAAAAATACTGTGTTCGCGTGTCTTAATTTCTTTCCGCTGTGCAAATTGCTCTCTCCATAAATTCGAAAAGTTTTGTCGATATTCACCCCCCCCCCCTCTATCGACTCTATCGATCCAACACAATGGAGTGGAACCTTCGGATCACGCTTGAAGAGCCCTTCGAGATTCCAAAGGATAAGCACAGGAAGAGGCTTAGACCGAGGTATTGGAATCAAGAGCAACAAGAACAAGCAAGGGCAAATGAAATGGTAATGGGTATATTGATTGATATTTTGCCTAATAACATTTTGAGTTGTGTAGGTGAATATAGAGATGCACATGAATTATAGAATAAAGTCGAAGAATATCATGAAAATCCTACACAAATTCAAGAGCCCAAAGAAATCAACTCATCGGTTCATGAAGTGGAAGAAGGAAGTGAGAGGTCATCCATCTCATCTAGAGAAGAGGAGGAGGTCACCACCTCAAGGATTGAGGGGGAGGAGAAACCCTCATCTACACAAGAACAAGAGGAGGCCTCCACATCATCCAAGGTTGAAGAGGAAGTAGAAAACGCTCTTCAGACGAGCAGCACTTCGACACTGTATGGAACCATACCGCCCACGTGCAAAAAGGTGCTCCTTTTGTAGGAGAACAGGACAAACTCGGAGTCTGTCCAGCCCCGTACCAGTCGACTGCCCCAAGGGCAGTCGGCTAGTCTAGCATTAATTGCTAGCCAACGGCTAGTTTTCGGGGTATACCAGTCGACTGACCTAGGGGCAATCGACTGGTCCGAGGCCGAAAACTCTCTGTGAGTTTTGGCAGTCGACTGCCCCTGGGGCAGTCGACTGCCCTGCCTCTCAGCTTATTCCCAAGCTTTGTTCCAGCCACTCCGGACCATCTCCATCACGTATGTCTTCATGTCTTCTCCCTTGGCTTGCCTCTTGAAGTCTTCTTCTTCTGGCTATCGTCCCTCGGATGCGCACGCAAGCCTTCCCTCGGCTTGCCTCCATCCATCCTTCATGTGTGCCCTTGAAGTCCACTTCCCAGCTTGCCCTTGGAGCTCTCCTCCCTCGGCTCTCATGCCTCGGATACGTCCACCATGTGTGATTCTCCAAGTCCTGCAAACTCAACCACACACACACATCAAAACCATGATCTTCCAATCATTAAGGGTCGATTGCCTCAACAATCTCCTCATTTTTTATGCGTGACAATATGTTTAAGTTTAGAGATAAATAACAGCCAATTAACAGCAATAACAATAGATAACAATTGAAAAAGCACAGGACATAGTAACCCTAAGAGGTAATCACCCCCTTAATCCATGTCTTTTCCCCATTTTCAATTCTAAACATAGTCCAAGTTAAATTTCCACTTAACACTTAACATCATTAAAAATGTATGACATATTAAAACCAAAGAGGTAACCTCCCCCTTAATCAATGTCTTCTCCCCATTTTTAATCATTCAAGGTCTAAGTGAGAAAGAAAATCTTTGTAACACCCCAAAATTTTCCCCATATGAAATATTATGAATTCATGAAACATTATTATTATGAAATTTTATGATGGGCTTGGCTTAATGGGCTTGGATGTGGATTAGTGCAAAATGTGATAAAAAGAAGATGTAGAAAGGAGGAGGCAAGGATTGAACCTTGAACCTCCTAGTTGCACTAACAATGTCTTAACCATTGCACCAAGCCATGTTTCATGTTGAGAGAATAAGAAACATTCTCGTTAAAGCTAGGGAAGTGAAGAGACATGTCCCTTCATGATAAGAGTATAAATAAGAGAGGGAAAAGAAGTTCCATTTCTTCTTCTTCTTCCCCACTTCAATTTTCGAAAACCTAGAGCCTTCTTTCCCTTTTTCATTTTCGAAAAGTGCACCCTAGGGTTCTAACCCTAGGGAATTGGAAGGAAAAAGAACCCTTCAAGGATCTTGCCCTCTACTAGGGCCAAGAGTGCTAGAGAAGTCCAACAAGGGAAATTCTCACCCTCTTCTTCAACCAAGGGTACCCTAAGGAGTAAGAGAAGGAGAAATTCAAGCGAAAGGATGTAAGTATCCCCTCGCCTGCAGTGTAATGGTTATTGTATGTTTTTTTTCTCCTTGATTGTTTCGAAAATGGGGATTTTCCCCTTGATGAGTTTCGGCCACCCCTTAGGGGAAGGCCTTGGTTACTCCTTGATGCATGAGAAGACCCCTTGGAACTTAGGGTATATGTATATGTTGTTTCCTTCAAAATGTTGTGAACAAAACCTAGGGTTTACCCTTGTATAGGTTTCGGCCACCCCCAAGGGGGAGACTTTGGCTACTCCTTGATGCATGAGGAGACCCCTTGGGACTTAGAGTATACACATATGTTGTGTCCCTTCATTTTGTGATGACAAAAACTAGGGTTTAGGGTTTGGATGGGTTTCGGCCAAGGCATGGAACTAGGGTTAGTGAGGGTTGAATTATCCTATAATATATTCATGCTTAGTATATTGTATGATATTGTATACAAGGTGTTTGTATAAATGTCTGTGTGAATGTTTCATTGCAAAAACCCTAATTTTCCCTACCCTATGACTTTCGGCCAACCCCCTAAGATTAGGGTTTGTGAAGGTTAAACTACCCTATGAGATATGCTTATGTTTGGGGATGATGATATGTATATGCATGTGATGTTTAAATGGAATGTTTGATTGGAAAACTTTAACTCCCCCCTAGCATGACTTTCGGCCCAGGGCATGAACCATTAGGTTTGTGAAGGTTGAGTATCCCTTGATGTATGCTATGCTTAGTACGATACATGATATATATATATATGTGATGCTTGTATGGGATGTACCCTAGGAGATATGCTTATGTTTGGGGATGATGATATGTATATGCATGTGATGTTAAATGAAATGTTTGATTGGAAACCTTAATTGTTAGCATGCTACCACTTCCTATGATATGAGTATGATCTATGTGGCCAAATCTTGTCATATCTAAAGTATGTTTAAGTGGTTGAATTATGATGTATGTATGAGCATGTCTTATAGCCCATGGGGCACCCTTATGAGATTGCATGTGATATGTATGATGAAATGCTTGAAAGGATACTCCACTAAGTATGGGATCAAGAACACCCTTATGTTGTGAGGTGTGTCCCTATGGGATCAGAAACACCCTGGAAGAGTGGTGTGTCCCTTGAGAAGTGAATTTGGAGTACTCCTTAGCATATATGTAAAGACATGATAAGTATTTTACTTTGTAAGTTGTGTACCCGACTCGTAAGGGGGTCGTTAAACAAATCCGGGGTGCATGTTAACTTAAGGTCATGGCTCCGGTAGGACGTAAGGGTCCTGCTCTAATGGGATTGGTGGCTCGCTACCCCAACTCATTAGGGAACGCGCATCATGTGGTACACAACTGGGCCCTATATGATATGGATGTATTTTTAAGTAATACCTATATGGAATTGTTTTGAAAAACATTTATTATATGTGATGGGTATGCTTAGGATACTATATACTGCATGCTTAGAAACTTTGATGTTTAGTATGCTATGATGAACTCATGCTTATGATTTATTATGTGTACATGTTGTATGCTTTCGTAGGGATTTTGCGAGTAGGACAGGATCCTTACTAAGCCTTTGTGCTTACTAGTTTATGTGTTATCTTATGCTGCAGATAAGGGTAAGGAACACTTAAACTAAAGGAAGAGGCAGGAGGCTGAAGATGTGTGGGGTGGTGGCTCGGGAAAGAAAGATTCTTATATCTACTTTATTATGCTCATGTTTATGTTCCTTGACAATGAGTGTTAGTGATTAGGATTGATATTGCATGATAGTGATTACCCTTGGATGTCTCTTATACTTGATTATGTTATGAGTTGAATTACTGGTGAACTTATCATGTTATAGAATAACTTTGATAGTTTTAAACAAGCATGCTCAGTCCTTAGTCCTTGAACTTTTGTTCTTATGTTATGTTAAAATTTTATGAATGACTAGTACGTAACCCCGCCCTGAGAGTAGATATAAGGGCGGGCGTTACAGGTTGGTATCAGAGCAGATTTCCCCTCCACCACACACACATCAAGCTTCATCCTGCCGCTTCCAAGTAAGAGATCCTAACCTCGCTTTACTTTATTTCATGTACAGTAATGATATATATAGAGATGATTTATGCTTGCATAACAAGAGAAAGTAGCGTTAATTCTTATGTAGCTTATTTATCACCTGTATGATAGATAATAACCAGTAATTGTAAGATATGTTAACATGAACGATAGTTCCTCTTATATATATGGATTCATTAATAATTTAGAATTTGGGGTAAGAGGGTGGTTACATATTGTAATCACTAGGGTAAACTACACCGATTGGGTGTGTGTTTTCCTCTGTATATATTTGCGAATTGAAAAAGGAATGGTTTAGTACTAACCATGTCATTTTCTTTTCAATTCCAGATGTTGCATGAGGACTACACTGAGAGGTGCCGCGAGCTGATGGAGCGGATAGAGGCAGTTGAGTATTGTCCGACCCGGGGAATTCAAGGCAACATAGGGTTTTTGGATCGGCTCTTCTGGAAACTGGAGCGGGAAGGGTTTCCAGTCATGGACGATCATAGGATCGGAGCTTTACTTCGTTCATTGCCCAACCGGGCAAGAGAGGTTGCACATCAGATCTGGGGACAACACAGATGCTGTATCTCATATGCGGACTTATGTAGGCAGCTTCTCCGCCATGAGTTCCCAGAAGATCTGGGAGACTCGAGGAGGATCCCGAGCCGTCCGAGGAGGACCCCGAGCCCTTTGAGGAGGGTCCCGAGCCCTTCGAGGAGGATCCCGAGCCCTTTGAGGAGGATCCCGAGCCGTTCGAGGAGGACCCCGAGCCCTTCGAGGAGGATCCCGAGCCCTTTGAGGAGGATCCCGAGCCGTCGAGGAGGACCCCGAGCCCTTCGAGGAGGATCCCGAGCCCTTCGAGGAGGATCCTGAGCCCTTCGAGGGGGATCCCGAGCCCTTCGAGGAGGATCCAGAGATGCTGGAGATGTTCGAGGAAGACCTTGAAGCGGACGAGGAGATTCTCGTGATCGAAGAAGACGACCCGATGGGAACAGTAGAGGATCCTGAGGCGGACCAAAGGGAGATGAGCGAGGAGATAGTAGTCGTCGCTACGATGTTCTTTATTTTGGGCCTAACGGCAGCCCATCTGGCTCGCTGAGTTGGATTAGTTTTGTATGTAGACTCATAAGAATGAATAAAAATAAATTTTGGGTGATATAATAAATAAAAAAAATCTCATTTACCATTATTGATCATGCGACACATAAGGACGAATATTACGGAAACATAATATGAGTTGGGTTTAACCGAGATAGATGACCTGTTCGATTAACTGAAGGGATCCACGGTTTTCTCTATGATTGACCTGAGATCGGGTTATCACCAAGTCAGGGTGAAAAAGGAGGATATACCAAAGACGGCTTTCCGAACCAGATACGGACATTATGAGTTCGTAGTTATGCCATTTGGAGTTACCAATGCTCCAGCTATGTTTATGGACTTAATGAATCGGGTATTCTCGGCATTCCTCGACAGATTTGTCATCGTCTTTATCGACGATATCCTTATATATTCGAGAACTCCCGAAGAACATGCTGAGCACCTGAATATAGTACTACAGATTCTTCGGAAGGAACAACTGTATGCTAAATTTTCCAAATGCGAGTTCTGGCTCGATCAAGTATCATTCTTGGGACATATTATCTCCAAGGAAGGAGTAATGGTGGACCCAATTAAAATTGAAGCTGTGAGTAACTGGACCAGACCCAAGAATGCCAGCGAAATCAGAAGTTTCCTCGGGCTAGCAGGCTATTACAGAAAATTCGTAGAGAACTTCTCTCGGATTGCAGCCCCTATGACAGCTCTTACAAAGAAAGACAAGAAATATGTATGGACCGAGGAATGTGAGAAGAGCTTTACTGAACTGAAAAGGAGGCTGACTAGCGCTCCAATATTGACTCTTCCAGAGAGCGACATGGGTTTCGATATGTACATCGACGCATCCAAACTTGGACTCGGAGCTGTGCTTATGCAAAATGGGAAGGTAATTGCCTATGCCTCTAGGCAACTGAAGGAACATGAAAGAAACTACCCTACCCATGACTTAGAGTTAGCAGCGATGGTCTTTGCACTGAAAATATGGAGGCACTATCTATATGGAACCCAGTGTAAAGTTTATACAGATCACCAGAGTCTGCGGTATTTCTTCACCCAGAAAGATCTGAATATGAGACAGCGCAGATGGCTCGAATTGGTCAAGGATTATGACTGTGAGATCCTGTACCATCCGGGAAAAGCCAACAAGGTAGCCGATGCTCTCAGTAGAAAATCATGTGCTGCTTTGATGTCTCTATCAGCTTTGTCACAACCCTTAGGGGAAGAAATTATGAATTACGGGATTGAAATCATATCAGGACAGCTGTCCACCCTGATGATTGCGCCGACATTGTTCGGCGATATTCTGGAAAAGCAGAATCATGATCCGAGTCTTCAGAGAATCAAGCAAGAGGTTCTCGAAGGCAAGGACGATGGATTTAGGATTTCGGACAGCGGAGTTTTATATCTTCGGGACCGATTATGTGTTCCCGACGACTCCGGCTTACGGACAAGAATCCTAGAGGAAGCTCACGGAACACCTTATGCGATGCATCCTGGGTCTACCAAGATGTATCAAGATCTGAAGAGCAAATTTTGGTGGTCCGGTATGAAGCGGGATGTAGCCCACTATGTCAGTATGTGTTTGACCTGCCGGAGGGTCAAAGCAGAACACCAGAGGCCTGGAGGAGTTCTACAACCTCTGCCGATTCCCGAGTGGAAATGGGAAGACATCTCTATGGATTTCATCTCTAGGCTGCCTAGAACGACGAATGGATATGATGGTATATGGGTTATTGTGGACAGACTCACCAAGTCTGCCCATTTCCTGTCTATCAGGATGACCTACTCAGTAGAGCAGTTGGCTCAACCGTACGTCAAGGAAATTATCCGACTACACGGAGTTCCCAAGACCATCATCTCTGATCGGGATGGTCGATTTACTTCAGATTGTTGGGGACACGTGCAAAAGGCTCTTGGCACGAAGCTGAAATTTAGTACGACCTTTCATCCCCAGACTGATGGGCAGACTGAAAGGGTGAATCAAATATTAGAAGACATGTTACGAGCTTGTGCCTTGGACATCAAGGGAAGCTGGTGTCGATACCTGAGCCTGGCAGAGTTTACTTATAACAACAGTTATCAAGCTACTATCAGGATGGCACCGTACGAAGCACTATACGGAAGAAAATGCAGATCTCCTATATGCTGGCTTGAGAGTGGTGAAAAGAAGGAGATGGGACTCCAGACTGATATTATAGATGAAACCACTCAGGCTATAAAGAATATCCGCCAGAGAATAGAGACTGCTCAGAGTCGGCAGAAAAGCTACGCTGACAAGCGACGCAGACCACTAGAGTTTGATGTTGGGGATTCAGTATTCCTTAAAGTGGCCCCTATGAAAGGGGTGATGAGATTCGGGAAGAGAGGGAAACTGAGTCCGAGATATGTGGGACCGTATCAGATCCTGAGAAGGGTAGGCAAAGTGGCCTACGAACTGGAGCTGCCGCCAGAAATGTCGGCTATCCACAATGTCTTCCATGTATCAATGCTCAGGAAATGTACCCCAGATGTGAATCAGATGATAGAGCCCCAACCAGTACAAGACCAAGAGAACCTAAGTTCCGAACGCCGACCTATTCAGATCCTAGATCGGGAAGTCAAAAAGCTAAGGAACAAGAAAGTACCCTTAGTAAAGGTTCTATGGCGGAACGAACAAGTCGAAGAAGCCACCTGGGAACGAGAGGAGGCAATACGATTAAAGTATCCGGAATTATTTTAAAGTTCGGGATGAACTTTTTATAAGGGATGGAGGATTGTAACACCCAAAAATTTTCCCCATATGAAATATTATAAATTCATGAAACATTATTATTATGAAATTTTATGATGGGCTTGGCTTAATGGGCTTGGATGTGGATTAGTGCAAAATGTGATAAAAAGAAGATGTAGAAAGGAGGAGGCAAAAATTGAACCTTGAACCTCCTTGTTGCACTAACAATGTCTTAACCATTGCACCAAGCCATGTTTCATGTTGAGAGAATAAGAAACATTCTTGTTAAAGCTAGGGAAGTGAAGAGACATGTCCCTTCATGATAAGAGTATAAATAAGAGAGGGAAAAGAAGTTCCATTTCTTCTTTTTCTTCCCCACTTCAATTTTCGAAAACCTAGAGCCTTCTTGCCCTTTTTCATTTTCGAAAAGTGCACCCTCGGGTTCTAACCCTAGAGAATTGGAAGGCAAAAGAACCCTTCAAGGATTTTGCCCTCTACTAGGGCCAAGAGTACTAGAGAAGTCCAACAAGGGAAATTCTCACCCTCTTCTTCAACCAAGGGTACCCTAAGGAGTAAGAGAAGGAGAAATTCAAGCGAAAGGATGTAAGTATCCCCTCGCCTGCAGTGTAATGGTTATTGTATGTTTTTTTTCTCCTTGATTGTTTCGAAAATGGGGATTTTCCCCTTGATGAGTTTCGGCCACCCCTTAGGGGAAGGCCTTGGTTACTCCTTGATGCATGAGAAGACCCCTTGGAACTTAGGGTATATGTATATGTTGTTTCCTTCAAAATGTTGTGAACAAAACCTAAGGTTTACCCTTGTATAGGTTTCGGCCTCCCCCAAGGGGGAGACTTTGGCTACTCCTAGATGCATGAGGAGACCCCTTGGGACTTAGAGTATACACATATGTTGTGTCCCTTCATTTTGTGATGACAAAAACTAGGGTTTAGGGTTTGGATGGGTTTCGGCCAAGGCATGGAACTAGGGTTAGTGAGGGTTGAATTATCCTATAATATATTCATGCTTAGTATATTGTATGATATTGTATACAAGGTGTTTGTATAAATGTCTGTGTGAATGTTTCATTGCAAAAACCCTAATTTTCCCTACCCTATGACTTTCGGCCAACCCCCTAAGATTAGGGTTTGTGAAGGTTAAACTATCCTATGAGATATGCTTATGTTTGGAGATGATGATATGTATATGCATGTGATGTTTAAATGGAATGTTTGATTGGAAAACTTTAACTCCCCCCTAGCATGACTTTCGGCCCAGGGCATGAACCATTAGGTTTGTGAAGGTTGAGTATCCCTTGATGTATGCTATGCTTAGTACGATACATGATATATATATATATATATATATGTGATGCTTGTATGGGATGTACCCTAGGAGATATGCTTATGTTTGGGGATGATGATATGTATATGCATGTGATGTTAAATGAAATGTTTGATTGGAAACCTTAATTGTTAGCATGCTACCACTTCCTATGATATGAGTATGATCTATGTGGCCAAATCTTGTCATATCTAAAGTATGTTTAAGTGGTTGAATTATGATGTATGTATGAGCATGTCTTATAGCCCATGGGGCACCCTTATGAGATTGCATGTGATATGTATGATGAAATGCTTGAAAGGATACTCCACTAAGTATGGGATGAAGAACACCCTTATGTTGTGAGGTGTGTCCCTATGGGATCAGAAACACCCTGGAAGAGTGGTGTGTCCCTTGAGAAGTGAATTTGGAGTACTCCTTAGCATATATGTAATGACATGATAAGTATTTTACTTTGTAAGTTATGTACCCGACTCGTAAGGGGGTCGTTAAACAAATCCGGGGTGCATGTTAACTTAAGGTCATGGCTCCGGTAGGACGTAAGGGTCCTGCTCTAATGGGATTGGTGGCTCGCTACCCCAACTCATTAGGGATCGCGCATCATGTGGTACACAACTGGGCCCTATATGATATGGATGTATTTTTAAGTAATACCTATATGGAATTGTTTTGAAAAACATTTATTATATGTGATGGGTATGCTTAGGATACTATATACTGCATGCTTAGAAACTTTGATGTTTAGTATGCTATGATGAACCCATGCTTATGATTTATTATGTGTACATGTTGTATGCTTTCGTAGGGATTTTGCGAGTAGGACAGGATCTTTACTAAGCCTTTGTGCTTAGTAGTTTATGTGTTATCTTATGCTGCAGATAAGGGTAAGGAACACTTAAACTAAAGGAAGAGGCAGGAGACTGAAGATGTGTGGGGTGGTGGCTCGAGAAAGAAAGATTCTTATATCTACTTTATTATGCTCATGTTTATGTTCCTTGACAATGAGTGTTAGTGATTAGGATTGATATTGCATGATAGTGATTACCCTTGGATGTCTCTTATACTTGATTATGTTATGAGTTGAATTACTGGTGAACTTATCATGTTATAGAATAACTTTGATAGTTTTAAACAAGCATGCTCAGTCCTTAGTCCTTGAACTTTTGTTCTTATGTTATGTTAAAATTTTATGAATGACTAGTACGTAACCCCGCCTTGAGAGTAGATATAAGGGCGGGCGTTACAATCTTAAACCATCCATTCCAAGTTGTAATTCTAACTTAAACCACCCATTCTCCCCCTTTGACACCATCAAAATGATTGCCTTAAGCAACCCAACCCTATGACATCAAATGAAAGAGATTTTGATTTCTGAAAGAAAGTTTCAGAATCTGAAACCAAGCGTGCCAGTCAACTGCCCATGGGGCAGTCGACTGATACGCTATCAGTCTGAATTTTCAACTTTTCTGTCGAATTTCAGAAACTTCCAGAAAATTTCAAAAAATTCTAAAAATAGACATGTTTGAAATGATATACTTTATCTATGAAAAATATTAGTCTATATAAAATTTCAAACATGCATGACTTTTGATAAAAATCCAAAAATCTTTGAAAACCACTACATTTTGTATCAAACTAACAATCTAATTTTACAATCATATGACTTTTAAAAGCATGGCAAAGCACATAAAGCATAAAATGGTTTTCAAAGGTTTAAAATGTCCAACTATGATCTATGGGCAAAGTGTCCATTGATTAAACACTTGTCTTCCCCATAGTTGGTCTAGTTTTCATATTTTGATACTTCTAATGGTTCAACAATGTGTCACAAGCACAAGTGAGCCAAATGTATCACCCTAATGGATCAAGCACCCTTTTTCAAGTTTAAAATCTCAAAGTTCATCCTACACTTCTACAAAACACATTCTAAGGCCTCTTCTTAAAGATGTAAACTCCGATTCGGGAAGAGGCTTGGTAAAGATGTCGGCTAGGTTAGACTTTGATTCAACATAGTGTAGTTCTATGTCTCCCTTTGCCACATGGCCTCTAATGAAGTGATGTTTCACTTCAATGTGTTTTGTCCTAGAATGGTGAACCGGATTTTTGGTCAAGTTGATTGTACTTACATTATCACACAAGACTTTGACCTTAATGTAATGTAACTCATAATCCTCTAAGGTGTGCATGATCTAAAGGAGTTGGAAAACACACCCACCCATTGCCACATATTCCGCCTCCGTTGTTGATAGGGCAACGCATGGTTATTTCCTACTACTCCAACTAACTAAGGAAGACCCAAGGAATTGACACCCTCCACTAGTACTCTTCCTATCTAACTTACAACCCGCATAGTCTGAGTCGGTGTTTCCAATTAGATCAACACTAGGGGTTCTTGGATACCAAAGTCCATTATTGAGGGTACCTTTCACATACCTTAGGAACCTCTTGACTACAACTAAATGAGACTCTTTGGCACACTATTGGTACCTTGCACACATACCTACCACAAAAAGTATATCGGGTCTACTAGCGGTTAGGTATAGGAGGCTACCAATCATGCTCCTATATTGCTTGGATTCTACCATTTTCCCTTCAAGGTTACTATCCATTTTCACATTGGTTCCTATGGGTGTAGATGCTACCTTAGCATTTTCTAAACCAAATTTCTTTAACATTTTCTTAGCATATTTGGTTTGGAATACATGTGTTCCTTCATTAGTTTGCCTAACTTGAAGGCCTAAAAAGAAGGTTAGTTCTCCTACAAGATTCATCTCAAATTCATCTTCCATACACTTGATGAATTCTTATAGGAAGTCATTATTTGTTGCCCCAAAAATGATATCGTCTACATAGACTTGGGCAACAAATATGTCCTTGTCCTTAGATTTTACGAACAAAGTAGGGTCAATTGTTCCTCTCATAAACCCCTTAGACACTAGAAATGAGGAAAGTCTTTCATACCAAGTCCAGGGAGCTTGTTTCAATCCATATAAGGCTTTTCTTAATTTATAAACGTGTCTTGGATAATTAGGATTCGCAAACCCGGGGGGTTGTTCTACATAGACCTCCTCCTTAATGATCCCATTAAGGAATGCCAACATCACATCCATTTGGTGAAGTGTGATACCCATGTGAGCGGCATAGGCTAGTAGAATTCTAATAGATTCTAATCAAGCTACGGGGGCATAAGTCTCATCATAATCCAATCCCTCAACTTGGTTAAACCCCCTAGCGACCAATCTAGCTTTATTCCTAGTGATTTTGTCTTGGTCATCTAGTTTGTTCCTAAAGACCCATCGTGTGGTTACAATGGTGCAATCAGTGGGCCTAGGAACTAACTCCCAAACTTCACTTCTCTCAAATTGATTTAGCTCTTCTTGCATGGCTAAGACCCAATCAACATCTCCCAATGCTTCATCAATGAACTTGGGTTCTAATTGAGAGATTAGAGCTATTTGACTAGTTTGATCCCTAAAATAGGACCTAGTCCTTACTCCTTGAGTGACATCACCCACTATTTGGTCAATAGGGTGCTCATGGTGATGTCTTAATGGCCTAGAAGTTGTGGGTTCATTTACTCCTTCTTCCTCATCCTCTAGGGTACTTCTAGCTCCCCCTTCACCATTGCCCTCCAAATGTAGGTCTTGGATTCTTTGGGCAATGGGTTGGACCTCTTCTATATCCTTATCAATTGAGGCTTTTCTAGGGTAGGTACTTGTTTCATCAAATTTAACATTCGAGGACTCCTCAATTACTTTTGTTCTCTTATTGTAAACTCTATAACCCCTACTAGTTAATGAGTACCCTACTAGAATTCCTTCATCGGCTTTTGACTCAAACTTCCTTAGGTCATCTTTGGTATTTAAGATGTAGGCTTTACATCTAAAGACCCTAAAGTAGTGAACTTGTGGTACCCTTCCATTCCATAACTCAAAAGGTGTTTTTCCTAGGAACCTATGTACCAATACCCGATTTTGAATATAGCAAGCGGTGTTAACCGCTTCGGCCCAAAAATATCTAGGAAGGGAGTATATATTAAGCATAGTCCTAGCAGCTTCTTGTAGGGCTCGGTTTCTCCTCTCAACTATCCCATTTTGTTGAGGAGTCCTTGGGCATGAAAATTCATGCTTGTATCTATTTTCAACACAAAATTGTGTGAAACTTATATTTTGGAACTCCCCACCGTGGTCACTCCTAATTCGGTTTATTTTGATATGTTTTTCGTTTTCTACCCTTTTACTAAATCCTATAAAAATCTCTAGGGTATCATCCTTATGTTTCAAAAAGTAAACCCATGAAAACCTAGAAAAGTCATCTACTATGACTAGACAATATTTACTCCCTACAAGTGAGGGAGTACTATGGAAATCAAATAAATCTATATGTAAAAGCTCTAATGGTAAAGAGGTAGTGGTTAGGGTTTTACCTTTGTGTGATGATTTTGATTGCTTACCCTCTTGGCATGCATCACACAATTTGGTCTTCTCATATTTGATCATTGGAGCCCCTTCACCAACTCTTCCTTAGCCACTCTTGCAATGCTCCTCATGTTGACATGTCCAAGCCTCCGGTGCCACAACCATCCTTCTTCTTCTTTAGACATGAGACACTTAACAACATTGTTAGTAGCATAGGCAAGATCAAGATAATATAAATTTGTCTCTCTAAACCCTTCTAATATGACATTATTTGATTCATCATGTTTAATTATGCACTTCCTAACATGAAATTCTACCCTAAAACCGGCATCACATAATTGACTCACACTTAGTAAATTGAATTTCATTTCTTTGATTAGGAGTACCTTATGTATAGAAATCATGAGAGATACCTCAATGGTGCCCCTACCAATGATTCTCAATTTTCCACTATTTACAAAGGAGACCGTCCCTTCTCTTAAGTAGCTAATAGTAGTGAACTTGCTCACATCCCCGGTCATGTGTCTTGAGCATCCACTATCTACTATCCACATAGTTCAAGCCTCCTTCACCTTTACCTATACAACATGGAAAACATACTCTTTTGGTACCCAAATCTTTGATCCATAAGCATCATTTAGAAATCTTTTAGGTACCCATGCCTTCTTTGTGTTTCCCTTAGCCCCTAGTCTCCTAGATGCACCAATCCTATCGGTGAGTGAGACAAAGGCTACTTCCTTTGTCTTTGGCCTATATCCTAAGCCGGCCTTGTTATAAACTGTTGGATCGAGAAAACCGATAGAGGGGAGGGGGTGAATATCGGAAATCATTTTTCGGAATACTTAGAGCAAGTACGCAGTGGAAATTTAAAATAACAACACAAAGACCCAGTCGATTTTACTTGGTTCGGAGCCTGTGTCGACTCCTACTCCAAGGCCCACGGTCGTTGATCATTTACTTTGGGCAATTCTATATTAGGCGCAAATAGTTTACAAAAAGGTATTACAGAATTAAGTACAGAAAACTTAAATCGCTCTTTTACCGACGTTCGGGGTAGATCGACTTTTTCGGAGCAGCGGGACGTCGTCGACTCGAGTTGGAAGGATTTCGAGGCGAAGCTCGAGAGCAGAAGAGCGTAGAAGCGTTGATTAGAAGTTGTGTCCTGAAGCCTTGGTCGAGGGTCCTTTATATAGGGCCTGGGGGCGCCCGGGACGTCGGGGGCGCCCCCCACGTGGCCTTTGATCCGCCAACTCCTCAGTCAGCGTCTGATCCCTTTATCTTCGGGATCCGCTTTGACCGGGGTGCCCGTAGCGCTCGGGGCACTCGTGTTGACCGGGTCAAATCTCATCCCCTCGCTTCGCTGGCTTCTGGTTCGAGGCTTGCGCATGGGGGCGCCCGGGAGCAGCGGGGGCGCCCGGGAGCACCGGGGCGCCCGGGAATTGTACTGTCGAAGCCTGTTTTTGTAACTTGTGTTTTGTGTTCACCATGGGGGCGCCCGGGACACTCCGGGCGCCCTGGTTAGCTGTTGCCTCATTCCTTTGAGGCTCTCTGAGCTGCAGACACACGTTCCTTCGGTCCTGCATCCAGGGTTAGTCCAAAACACACTAAAACAATAAAATATTTATTTATACAGCCTTAGCTGTCTTGGTTCTGACTTTGGGTCTCCAAAATGGAACCCTAGGTCGAACCGACGCCTACTGTTCCCTCGACGGGGAACGCGCCCTCACCTACTCCTCTCGGGAGAATGTACCTGATGCCAACCGCTCCTTTGGTTGGACTTTAGCCTGACGGTCCTTTGCCAGGTCTTGGATACTGGCAGTCCTTCGCCAGTTGCCTAGCAGTCCTTCGCTAGGGCTTTGATACTGGCAGTCCTTCGCTAGTTTCCTAGCAGTCCTTCGCTAGGACTTTGATACTGGCAGTCCTTTGCCAGTTGCCTAGCAGTCCTTCGCTAGGGCATTGATACTTGCAGTCCTTCGCCAGTTGCCTAGCACTCCTTCGCTACGGCTTGGATACTGGTAGTCCTTTGCCAGGTGCCTAGCAGTCCTTTGCTAGGGCTTTGTCTCTGCACACTAGAGTCACTTGTTAGAAAACAAATAAACTTAACTTTGAATCCTTTGCCAATATCAAAACAAGGTTCGATATGGTGCTTCCTGCACCAACAATCTCCCCCTTTTTGATTTATGGCAACACAATTCAAAGTTAAGTAAAAACTTATAATAGTTAATAAAAGAAGGTAAAAACACAATGAAGTATAGGAAAAAACACAATGAAGTATATCAAAAAAACTTTATCAAAATTTTTTTTTTCTCATACTCCCCCTAAACCCCTGAATACTTACAAAATACTTAACTTTGACCTTTCCTCCCCCTTTGACATATATCAAAAACAAACATGGGTGTTCAAGGTATCTAACAGGGATTTTTCAGTTTTCCTAAGTGCTTCATGTCTTTAACAATGTCTTTTTCAAAAAATGGAGTAAAAGTATTTTCACTAACAAAACTTGTTTCAAATTTTAGGCAAAATTTTTCAAAATTTAGTCGAAATTTTGAAGCTAGATTTCCTTTAAACAAAGTTTCAAATTTTGAGAATTGGGAATAAATTTGTTTACTAAGGAAAATTTTACTTAGGAGAAAAATATGTACTCAAAAAAATTTGAAAACACTTAGAAATACTTCGAAATTTTTGAATCACTTGTTAAAAAAAATTCCTTTCTCTCTTTCATTTTTCTCCCCCTTAATGTGAAATTCTTCTCTTAATGTTTTAGACCATTCTAAGAAACACTTTCTTTGTAAAGGGGGAAAAAAATTTTAAGAAAGAAATTTTTAATTTCACTTTTTCTACTCTCCTCCTTGGTCTTATATCAATAAAAAATTTTGTAAAATATATTTTGAAAGAAATTTAAATTTGTGTATCAGAGCTTGTGAAAAAAATTGAGCGAAGTAATGTTAAGTGTTATGATAATTTAAAAAAAATTTAGAAAGATTGAAAAATTTATGTTCAAAATCATAATTGGAGTCAAGTGTATATGATAAACAATAAGTTTACTTGTTCTGAATAATTTAAAAAATGCACAAGAATGCAAGTACTTTATTGAGCTTTTGAAAGGCATAAGTATTTTGAAAGATATTATGAATTTGAAAAACATAAGTACTTTTAAAATATTAAAGAAAATTACTAAAATTATTTGACTTATCTTTTTGAAAGTACTTACACATAATCTTTTACTTGATTTGGTTTCTTTTCCAGTCTGACACAATCCTAGGAAACTTTGTTAACTACAAGAAAATTTCCTTAAGTGTCCTGGAAATTTTCCAACTCAAGTAAATATTATTTCCAAAAGAATTTTGATAAGCCAAAATGATAGTATTTTGAAAATATATGCAAGTATATTTTGAAAAATGTATCAACTTTGGAGGCACAATATTTTACTAGTCTTGGTTTATTTTCCAGTCTAACACAATCCTAGGAAGCCTTGTTAACTACAAGGACCTTTCCCTAAGTGTCCTGGAATATTTTCCAAAGTCAAGTAAATATTAATTTCAAAAGTATTCTCAATAGATTTTTAAAAGTATTCCAAAGTCACGTAAAATTTTGAAAGTGATGATATATATAAGCAAAATGTTTTTACAGGATAGTATTTTGAAAGAGTAATTATTTAGGTTTTCAAAAGGATTTTAAAAGTGCAATGCATGAAAATATATAATTTTGAAAATGCTCAATAATTCTTTTAATTTGATCTCCCACTTAACTCGACCCAATCCTAGGAAGCTTGTTGACTACAAGCGATCTTCCTCTGAGTCTTAAGGATTGATTCAAATTATACGAATTATCTAATAATTTCAAACTTGTTAGAAATAAGTTTTTTTGATTTAGACTCCCCCCTAAATTTGACACATCCTCGGAGTCTTTGTAGATCATTATGTAGACCTTCCTTTGTGTCTTTAGGGTTTACTAAAATCAAAAGAATAGTTTTGAATACTAGCATGGTAATATAATTGTAGAAAATTCAATTTGAAATGAAGATAATTTTAAAGCATAAACCCCATTTTTGAAAAATATTTTGAAATGATAATGGTTTTTGTAAAGCACAATTTTCGAAAAATATAGTGATTATTTGAAAACATAATTTCATTCTCCCATTTAAAAAAGTGAATATAGAGGACTGAGAAGGGGTAATGATTTCAAAAAATAGAAGTTTTTTTTAAAAAAATAAATATCTAAGCCCGGACTGTAGACAAAAAGAAATATCCTAAGTAATCCCCAAGGTAACTTTTTGTCATACATGAATAAACTAATTTTCAAAAAAAATGTTTGTATAATGGTAAAGGAAAGAAATAAATGTTATGAAATAAATTTCGGGTTAGTGAACAAAAGAGACTTGATTTTAATTACAATGATTTGAAACATTGACTCTTAGTTAAAAAGTTAAATTTGATTTTTGTGAAAATGAAAATTTAGAGGGTTAAGTTTGTTTAGTTGAATTAAATTTTAATTTTAAATTTGAATTTGATTGAATTAAATTTAATTAAGATTTAATTGAATTTAATTGGTTTAATTAAGATTTAATTGAATTTAATTGGTTTAATTAACATTTAATTGAATTTAATTGATTTAATTAAGATTGATTAATTTGAAAGATTTGATTGAATTTAATTGATTTAATTAAGATTTAATTGAATTTAATTGATTTAATTAAGATTTAATTGAATTTAATTGGTTTGATTAAGATTTAATTAATTTGAAAGATTTAATTAAGATTTAATTGAATTTAATTGGTTTAATTAAGATTTAATTGAATTTAATTGGTTGGGTTGGACTCAACTTTTAGGTCCTAAGCATCTCACCCATTTCTAATTGACAAAATAGGATATCCTTAACTGTTTTGTGAGATGCATATTTTAATAGAAGGATTTATTTTGAAAAGTTAAATTAATTTTTAAACCCAATTTGAATTTATTTTGGATCAAAAGTTAACTGAAAATTTGTGTTAGATTCGAATTTAACAAAGAGTAAATTGAATTTGAATTTCAAAAATTGGCTTCCAGGTCTTGGCGAGGCACAATGCCTTCTTTGGCTGTAGCCTTATTGGATCATCAACCCTTTCCTAGACAAAGTCTTTTAGTGAAATTTCATCTTCAAAATTACTTTATGGTAACTTCTGGTCTAACTAGTTTGGGTCTTGGATCGGTAGCTTCGGCTAGTTTCACCAGTCTAAAGAGACCAAGTATACTTGACCATATTAGAGTTGGTTTCCCTAACGTACTATCATCTCATTGCCACCCAATACTATGTTGTTCAAATTTCAGTTAAGTTGGTTCAGTCCTTAAACTAATCAATCCTAATTCTAAGCAAAAAGAAAAAAAAATTAAATAAAAAGCAACACACAATTTAAAGCAAACAAGACAAAAATGATTTAAGTTATACCATAATCGAAATAGAACTCTGGGTTTTTAAAATCAGCATGACTGTGAATTAAGTTTTCTAATGTATTGACCTTAACTAATTTACACGAATTAATCATGTTATTCAAGGTAAATATTGGATTTTTAAATACTGTAAATTTACCTTTTGATTTTTGGTTGGGTATCTCCCCCTTGATTCTAGCCATCTCTCTTTTGCTTGATTGTTTCTTCGGCATTTTGTAGCAGTCGCGAGCCAACCAGACCAGTTTCCAAGGATCCCTTCCTTCGTCGTCGGATTCTGAGTCTGAGTCTGAGTCGGACTCAGGTATTGGTTGAGGCTCCTTCTTTGGTGGTTCTTTAAGATTTTTCCCTGCAAAAGAATTTACACCTTCCTCGACCATTACAGTACCTGTTTGATTATTTAATTCAAATTTTGAAAAGAATTCAAGATCGGTTACCGTCTCAGTCAATTCATCGTCTGATTCTGGTTCGACTTTGGATTCGGGTTCAGACTCTGACTCAGCTGTTTATGCTTGGACTGAAAGGGCAAGATAACTTACCTGATCTTCTTCTTCATCTGAGATCTCTTGATGAAGATCAATTAGTTTTTCCCAGATTTCTCTGGCACATCTGATTGGACCTACTAGTTCGAGTTGCTCCTTAGTTAGGCCACATTGTATGATTGCAGTTGCCCTTGCATCGGTCTCGATTTGATTGAGGGTGTGTTCATCCAGTTTATCCCACTCGATTGATGACTCATCTTCTACGGGAAAAGAGAATCCCGTTTGGATGATTCGCCATAAGTCCATGTGGACCTTCAGAAGGTACTCCATTTGACATCTCCAAAACTTGAAGTTGTCGCCGGAGAATAGTGGTGGACGGGCACTGTTCCACTCATGGTTGGCCATTTAGTTTAATCCTTGAACACAAAAGAAATAACAGAAATGTACCAAGACTTGGTCTTGGATTAGTAGTGCGGGAGAAGAAAAAAATAGCCCAAAATAAATGTTGCACGAATTTCGAGGTGAAATAAGAATAAAATAATAAAAATAATTTATGATAAATTTTTGAAAATGTTGATTTTGTCAATTTTGATTAATGATGAAAAAGTAGAAATTTAATGTTTAGAAAAAAATTTGCTTAGCATGATTTTCGAGAAAAATATTAAAATAATAAAAAAGTTTATGATAAATATTTAAAAATTGATTATTTTAACAATTCTAACTTATGATAAAAAATGAGAATTCAAAATTGATTATTTTAAATCCACCTACAGATATTTTTTATTTTAAAATAAAAGGCGAAAAAGATCGAGTGGTGTTGATTAACTAGAAAGGAAAGAAAAAAAAAAATTTGTAAACCCGAAAAACTTTCAAACTGGTGGTTGCACCAAGTTTGAACTACCCCGCTCTGATACCACTTGTTGGATCGAGGGTCCTTTATATAGGGCCTGGGGGCGCCCGGGACGTCGGGGGCGCCCCCCACGTGGCCTTTGATCCGCCAACTCCTCGGTCAGCGTCTGATCCCTTTATCTTCGGGATCCGCTTTGACCGGGGCGCCCGGAGCGCTCGAGGCGCCCGTGTTGACCGGGTCAAATCTCATCCCTTCGCTTCGCTGGCTTCTGGTTCGAGGCTTGCGCATGGGGCGCCCGGGACGCTGGGGGCGCCCGGGAGTTGTACTGTCGAAGCCTGTTTTTGTAACTTGTGATTTGTGTTCACCATGGAGGCGCCCGGGACACTCCGGGCGCCCTGGTTAGCTGTTGCCTCATTCCTTTGAGGCTCTCTGAGCTGCAGACACACGTTCCTTCGGTCCTGCATCCAGGGTTAGTCCAAAACACACTGAAACAATAAAATATTTATTTATACAACCTTAGCTGTCTTGGTTCTGACTTTGGGTCTATAAAATGGAACCCTAGGTCGAACCGACACCTACTGTTCCCTCGACGGGGAACGCGCCCTCACCTACTCCTCTCGGGAGAATGTACCTGATGCCAACCGCTCCTTTGGTTGGACTTTAGCCTGACGGTCCTTTGCCAGGTCTTGGATATTGGCAGTCCTTCGCTAGTTGCCTAGCAGTCCTTCGCTAGGGCTTTGATACTGGCAGTCCTTCGCCAGTTGCCTAGCAGTCCTTCGCTAGGGCTTTGATACTGGCAGTCCTTTGCCAGTTGCCTAGCTGTCCTTCGCTAGGGCATTGATACTAGCAGTCCTTCGCCAGTTGCCTAGCAGTCCTTCGCTAGGGGTTGGATACCGGCAATCCTTCGCCAGGTGCCTAGCAGACCTTTGCTAGGGCTTTGTCTCTGCACACTAGAGTCACTTGTTAGAAAACAAATAAACTTAACTTTGAATCCTTTGCCAATATCAAAACAAGGTTCGATATGGTGCTTCCTGCACCAACATAAACGACCCTTTGATTGTTGATTATCATGTCTAGGTTACTAGATCCTACTTGGAATTTCCTAAGGGCCATTGTGAGGTCATCTACCTTTTTCCTTAATTCCCTATTTTCATTTTCAAGATTTGAGCCATGTGATGAAATAGAACTAGCATGCAATTCTTCAAGTTTGGTAGATTCTACTCTAAGCATGGCAATTTCTTCTTTTAGATCCTTAATCTTACTTCTAGCATTAGCTAAGTCCATGTTAGTGCTAGAAATGATCTTTACTAAAGTAAAGGAGGGTAAGTGGTATACCTCACTTACCGAAGCTTCTGACTCGGATGATGAGGTGGAGGAGCTCTCATTATCACTACATGAGCTTCTTTCATCATCTGATGAATCTGAGTGGTCTTGTGCCATAAGAGTGAAGTGGGAGACATGCTCTTCTTCTTCCTTTGAGGATGATGGATCATCCCAAGTTGCCTTGAGGTGTGTGGCACTCTTCTCCTTTCCCTTTGACTTCTTCTTGTCACCTTTCTTCTTCTCCTCCTTCTTGTCGTCTATTCTCTTTAATTGAGGGCACTCGTTCTTCATGTGTCCCTCTTGGTGGCAGTTGTAGCATATGATGTCCTTGGCCTTACCCTTACCTTTGGACCCTTTCCTAGCATAGGATTTGTTAGACAAACTTTTAAAAGCTCTATGAAATTTTCATACCATGAACCCCTCTTGATCGCTATCCAAGGAGGCGTTGGATTCCTCTGAGCTAGATGAGGAGGAGTATACCACCTTCTTCTTCTCCTTCCTCTTCTTCTTCTCCTTTTCTGCAACAAAAGCAATACCTTTCTCTTTGGCAGAGGCATTAGCTTGCTCGTGTAGCTCGAATTCACAGAATAAGTCATCTAATTTTACAATGGGCAAATCCCTTGATACCTTGTATGCATCAACCATGGATGCCTACAAGGTGGTTCTCGGGAAGGCTTGTAGAACGTACCTGACGATGTCCCGATTCTCGATCTTCTCTCCAATCACATGGAGCTCATTGATTACCTCCTTCACCCTTCCATGTAGCTGGCTGACAGTCTCGTTGCTCTTCATGGATAGAGATTGGAGTTGGGCCACGAGCAAGTCCTTCTTGGCTCTTCTGGACTTGTTTGACCCCTCGTTCAGTTCCACCAACTTGTCCCACAGTTCCTTGGGCTCTTGAACGACCCCACCTTGTTCAGTTGCTCCTTTGAGAGCTCGCACTGCAGTGTGGTGGTGGCCTTGGCATTGGATTGCACCCTCTTCATTATCTCCTTCGACCAGGATCTCATCGGTGTAGGTTCTCCTCGTTCATCGACGGTTAGTGTCCATGGGGGGCAGTCGACTGGTCTAGTCTAAATTTTGTTTCAGCAGCTGGGTATATGTCCAAATGATGAAAAACAAATGTATGGGGGGCTAGTACACATTGTTTATAATCATTGGGGATTGAAAGAACCAATACTTGGGATATTATTGGGTTGTTTTTGATGTTAGACAAAGGGGAAGAAGTGTTGGGTTTAAGTTGGGAAACCAAACACTCCTTTGCTAGAAACCCTAGGTTTAGGGGGAGCTAAGATTAAGGGGGAGCATGGTTGCTCTATTCTTGGCGTAAGGGGAACCTTGGAGAGGTTCTTAAAAAGCCTTTGTAAGTCCAATGTAGGGGGAGCCTGGGAGAAGCTTTAAAAACCCCGGTTTTGGTGAAAAATCCTAATTTGGAGAGTTAGGTGTGTAAAAGTCCTAGCTTGGAGGGCTAGGTGTGAGAAAGTCCTAGCTTGGAGAGCTAGGTGTGAGAAAGTCCTAGCTTGGAGTGCTAGGTGTGTGAAAAGTCCTAGATTGGAAGTTAGGTGTGTGAAATTTCCTAACTTGGATGGTTAGGTCTGGGAATTCCTAACTTGGAGGGTTAGGTGTGGAAAATTCCTAACTTGGAGGGTTAGGTGTGAAAAGTCCTAACTTGGAGGGATAGGTGTAGGATGCATTGGGATAGGATCCATCCATGCATTGCATATGCATTACTTTTGCTATTGACTACTATCTTGCTTTACCTAACTTAAACGTATTGCCAAACATCAAAAAGGGGGAGATTGTTGAGGCAATCTGTGGCCCGGAGTGACTAAGTGTTTTGATGTTTGGGCAAAAGGTTTAAGTTAGGTTTACCCTTATGTTCTTATATGTGTATGATGAGTGTGCAGGATGTACAGGTACACATATGGACTTAACTGGACGGCCTCGGTACGGTGAAGGGTAGCATGGAGACAAGCTGGAGGCTTGTGTGCACCTGAGGGACCTTGGAGAGCAGGGACGATGAGCTGATGGGCGCGGACTTCGACGCATGCATGAAGGATGGCATGGAGGCAAGCTGGAGGCTTGAGTGCATCCGAGGGACAGGAGCCGAAGATGAAGAGGGCGCGAAGGCAACAGTCGAGGATGCGGAGGAGGAGTCAGTCGAGTCGTGAGGGTACGAGTGTAGTGTGATTGTACTCAGAAAATCCTAGGGTTTGAGTGCGAAGTGGAATGTACTCAGGAAGGGTAACCTTAGGTGGGTGAGCAGACCAGTCGACTGGCCTGGGGGCAGTCGACTGATGGAACTCACAGAAAGGTCTCAGCCCTGGGACTAGTCTACTACCTTCGGGGCAGTCGACTGGTAGGTGGCTGGTGAGTTAGCTGAGAATTCGAACGTTGGGGTGCAACAGTCAAATTTTAGTGGCACCAGTCGACTTTCCTGGGGGCAGTCGACTTGTAGCGAGGGTTACAGCCTGAGTCCTATTTAAAGAGAACTTCGTGGTGGCTGAGATTCTTGACGAAACTCGCTTGGGTAAAGTGAGTTAGTAGTCTACTATGATCAGAGAGCGTCCGAAGTGTTGTGGCGAGGTTTCTCCACCCACAAGGAGCGACAGATCAAGCCGGAGGCTATCCGGGGGTTGATCCACCGACGGATTCTTGGATTAGTCACCCATCCGAGGTGGATACCAAGTAAATTAGGTTGTTATCATTGTTTATTTTACTTTGCATATTATTGTTTCTGCTGCGCTAATGACTTTGTAGGGAAATGAACAACAAAGTGCTATTCACCCCCCCTCTAGTACACCGAAAACGATCCATCAGGTACATTGAACAAGGGAAGGGTGAGTGAAGAAAACTAGACCAAGGTGAACCAAAGTCCTAGTTAACCTAGGCACGAAGTTCTGGATCGAAGAATTGGTCACTAAGACCTGGTTCAAAGAATTGGGCACTAAGTCCTGATCATGGATTGGCCACTAAGTCTTCGAAAAGGGCTGGGCACCGAAGACCTAACCGGAAGTTGGGCACGAAGTCCTGGTCGTGGACTGGGCAAGAAGACCTGCCTGAGGGTTGGGCACAGAAGACCTGGTTCGAGGAATTGGGCACGAAGACCTCGCCGAGGGTTGGGAACCGAAGTCCTGGACCTAGGGTTTGGGCACGAAGTCTTGGTCCGAGGGATTGAGCAACTTAGCTGAGCGATGTCTAAGAACAGAAGTAGAGACGAGTCAGGGTTCGGACGTCTCGAGATCCAAGAGTATCGGAGGCTAAGCAAAAGTCCACCCGAAGGACTGGGTGACAACCGTCTCCTGAAAGGAGATGGTGAAAGGCGCGTTCTCGGGGGTGGGAACTTGCGTTGGTTTGACCTAGGGTTTCGTGGAAATCCGAAGTCATAACCAAGTCCTTAAGGTTAAGAATATGTGTATATTTGCTTTGTATTTGTGTATCTTGCAGGTACCAAGAATAGAAGACAAAGCAGGAGAAAAAACTGGGCTGGAACCTAGCCAAGCTAGGCGCCCCCATTGATGGAGGCGCCCAAAAGGATCCAGGCGCTCCTCTTGATGGGGGCGCCTAGGTCAAAGAAGAAAAAAAAGGTAAAGCGAAGAAGGTAGAACAGGCTTCCATTCAGGCGCCCGGGATGATACAGGCGCCCAAGTTGAAAGCTATATTTGCTGCTTCGAGTTCGAAGCAGAGATAAGCCTTCACTCAGGCGCCTGGGAGGTCCAGGGCACCCTGGTCAAAGGTTCTATCAGCTGCGGCGAGTTCGGCGCGGAGATGAGGTTTGACCATGGCCATTGGGGCGCCCCGGTGATGACAGGCGCCCATATGAACCTATAAAAGGGGCTTCGACACCTCAGTTTCAAACACAACTTCCAAGATCCATTCTGAGCATTCTGATTGACGACAAAGTGCTAACGACGAGGCTCTATGACCGGGAGGCTCCAGGAGGAAGTGCGCGGCACTTCGGACGTCCAGATCGGCCGAGTCTTCAACCATTTCATTTTTGGTTTGCTTTAATTATTCTGCACTTAAATTTCTATATTTTTTATTGTAATTACTGCACTGTAAGACGGGTTTCTCCGCCTCCGAAAAGTCTGGAAAGGAGACCAATAGTGGACGGGTGTTCCCGTGCATAGGCCTTGGATGTACTGACCCTGGGGGGTCGGGAAACAAGTAAAAATCCCGCGTACAATCTGTGTCATTTATTCTATTCTTTATTTTACTATTTTTTTCACTGCTACTAACGCTCTATTTTGAACGAAAAGTTTACGATTTACCGCGAAGATTTTTGAGTCGATATTCACCTCCCCTCTATCGATGGCACCGGTCCTACTAGTGGTATCAAAGCCAGACCGCTCTTCACCAGACTAACCACCGACGGAGCAAAGACGCCAGGAGTTGAGGGGGAGCCCACGGGTTAATCAGGTACAATTTTTTTTAAAAATGTCTATTTTTAAGTTCCATATTATATGCTTCACGTGCAGGGAGAGAGGACATTACAAAAATCAGTGTCCTACTCATAAGAATCGTTCCTTACCGGCGACAAAGGATGCACTAGCACTAGAAGTTCGGAGGAACAAGGACCACATCAGATGCTTCAAATGCGAGAAATACGGACACTACAAGAATAAATGTCCGGCAAAGGTACATAAAATTTATGTCCCGAAAAATTTTAGAATTCCTGCACTTTCTTATGTAAATAAGTTAGATAATTTTTCTGAACAATTAAATTATGTAAATAGTCAAGTTAATGTTCTGCATGACCAGCTACAAAATACCAATAATGTTAAAATATCAGAAATCAACGGTTTAATCCTTAAGGTTAATTCATTAATTTCTAAAATCAATTGTGAAAATAGATCTGATAATTTTACTGTTATTACTGAAATTAATTCTAAAAATAGATCTGATAATTTTACTGTTATTACTGAAATTAATTCTGAAATTAGATATGATAAAATTACTAAAATTAATTCAAAAAATAGATCTGATAATTTTACTGTTATTACTTAAATTAATTCTAAAATTAGATCTAATAAAATTACTAAAATTAATTCTGAAATTAGATCTGATAAAATTACTGAAAGTAATATTGAAAATTCTGACAATTTTAATACTCATAATCCAGAATTTAATCGTTAAATTCTTAAGGATAATATTGAAATTATCTCTGATAATCTTAAGGATAATCCAAAAATTAATTTTGAAATTCTTAAGGATAATCATGAAATTAATTTTGATAATCTTATGGATAATCCAGAAATTAATTTTGAAAATCTTAAAGATAATTCTGAAAATTGTGAGATTAATCCCGAAAATATTGAAGATATTTTTGAGGATATTTTTGAGGATAATAGAGATGAAATTTTCTTAGATAATAATTTAATTATCAAATCTTTCGATAATATTAAAGATTATTACAAGAAATTAACTAGTGGCACGAATTACTCTACCTACTGTGAGGATATTAAAGGATGTGATTTTGAGGATGAGGAGGAGATGGAATTTTCTGAGATCAAGACCATAATAAATAAAAATCACAAAGATTCAAATAAACGAGAATTATTGGAAAAACTTAAAAAGATAAATATAGAAATAGTAGATGAGTCTGAAATTTTCGAAATAATGAAAATTATGAACTTAAACCCACAATTATTAATTAATCATTTCAACCATAATTATTCAAGTCTTAATTAATTCTTAATTAATTCAATTAAATCTTAATTAATGTAAATTCAAATTAATTCTTAATTAATTCAATTAAATCTTAATTAATTCAAATTCAAATTAATTCTTAATTAATTCAATTAAATCTTAATTAATTCAACTTCAAATTAATTCTTATTAATTCAATTAAATCTTAATTAATTCAAACTGAAATTAATTCTTAATTAATTCAATTAAATTTTAATTAATTCGAACTCAAATTAATTCTTAATTAATTCAATTAAATATTAATTCAATTTAATTCTTAATTAATTCAATTAAACCTTAATTAATTTAATTTTAATTAATTCTTAATTAATTCAATTAATTCTTTATAAATTTAATTTTAATTAATTCTTAAATAACTTAAACTCAAACTAAATAAAATCCTACCCAATCTGGAACAATTAATTTAATAAAATTAAATATGTCAAAGTGGGTTGGCATATTCGCGGGTTCACATGACATGTATCAAATCGGGAATTTGATACATCTTTAGAAACTTAATAAAAAAATTTTTTTGACTTGTTTGAATCATGCATTAATGCCATGAACATGCATTTGCTATTTTCTTAAAATATATGTCATGTCATTCATGTCTAATTTTATGCATAATTTAGAATGGCTATAGGAAAAAGAATAGTTGAAACTTGAACAACCTAGTATTAGGTGGAGGTGAGATGATAGTACGTTAGGGAAGCCCTTCTAATAAGGTCAAGTATATTCTACTTAGTTTGTTTAGTCTAGTGGAAATAGCCGAAGCTACCGATCCAAAACCTAAGCTAGTTAGACCAAAATTTTTCAAAAAGTAATTTGAAAATGAATTTTCGATAAAAGGCTTTATCAAAGAAAGGGTTAATGATCCAATAAGGCTACGGCCAAAGAAGGCCTTGTGCCTCGCTAAGACTTGGAAGCTGATTACCGAAAATTAAATTCACTTTACTATTTGATAAATTTGAATCTAACATAAGTTTCAATTAATTCTTAGATTTAACATAGAATTAAGAAAAATGTTTCAAGCATCTCACAATACACCTATAATGCAACCATGCTTGCTGTATTGAGACATCTAAAATAGGTGAGATGTTAAGGATTAATAAATTGAAAAATATTTTTCAAAATTATTTTTAAAAATGGTTAGAATATTTTTCTAAAAATATATTTTCAAATTAGTGCTTCAACATAATAATGTTTTTATGAATTTCATGATTGTCTGATTGCTTATACATATTATAGATTTTCAAAAAGTATATTTCTTTTGAAAAATTATTTGACTCACACAATTAGACACAAGCCTTCTAGGACAACACTAAAGTTCCTTAAGGTACTTAGATAGAGTCAAACGGTGTCGGGTACAGGGGGAGTGCTTTTACTCTTTTGAAATATTTTCCGAAAAATTGTACTTTAAAACATCACTATCATTTGAAAATATTTTCGAAAACTGTGCTTTAAATTGCTATCACTAGTGTTTTCGAAAAAAAAGGGTTATGCATTAAAAAGTTATTGTCATTGCAAGTTGAATTTTCTAAAACCTTATCTTCTTAAAAATTATCATACTTCAAAGTTACTCTTTTGATTTTGATAAACCATAAAAGGACTCCAAGGATGTGTCAGATTTAGGGGGAGTCTAAATCAAAAAGAAATTATTTCTAACAAGTATTATCTTTGACAATTACTTTTTGGAATAATTAGATAATTCTTTTGGTCTAAGACAAACCCTAAGGACTCAGAGGAAAAGTACTTGTGGTCAACAAGCTTCCTAGGACTAGGTCAAATTTAGAGAGAGGTCAAATTACAAAGAATTATTTAATATATTTTCATACACTGCACTTTTGAAAATATAATTTTTTAAAAAATATTGTTTTTTATCATTGTCAAAATAATTTTTTTTGGAAATAATATTTACTTGAGTTGGAGAATTTCCAGGACACTTAGGAAAATGTCCTTGTAGTCAACAAGGTTTCCTAGGATTGTGTCAGACTGGAAAAGAAACCAAGTCAAGTAAAATATTATGTTTTAAAAACAAGACTTTTCTGAGTACTTATACTTTTTCAAAAAAAATCTAATAATTTTCTAAGTACTCATACTTTTCAAAAATTTTAATATTTTTCAAAAGTGCTTATACTCTTCAAAATTTACTAATATTTTTCAAAAAGTACTTGCAATTTTCAAAGATCATAATATTTTTCAAAAAGTGCTTGCATTTTTCAATGATCATAATATTTTTCAAAAATAAAGTACTTGTATTTTTCAAAGCTCATAACATTTCTTATAGTACATGCACTTTTCAATGCTCACAGTATTTTCTCAAAAAGTACAAAATATCATTCAAAATACAAAGCTCTTACACTATTTCTCAAAATGCACTAGTGAAAATCCTTCTATGAGTAAATCTTTGTGAATTTTTTTTCTCAAAATGAAAGTTTTTCTAAAGCAATATTTTTTAAGTGAGAAGTTTTTTTTTATTATAAAATACTTTTCAAAGTGAAATTCTTTTTGGGTGCAATTTAAGTACTTAGTCCTATGCTATGCTTTCAAAAAGTTATACTAAGTATTTTCAAAAAGAACCAAATGTTTTCTTTGTTTGTGCAAATATTATTGGTGATTTTTGATGTATGACAAAGGGGGAGAGGTGCGCTTAAGTTAGAAAATTTTTGCTCTCTTACCAAAGGATCAAAGAGGAAAATCAAAATGTTTTTCAAAAAGGGGAAAAGTAAGCCTAAGTTAGAAGTTTTTCTTTTTCTCTCAAAAGATCAAAACGTATTTTCAAAACTTAGAACTTTTTTTTAAAGGTTTAGCCCTTTCAACCAATCTAACTTAAGATATTGTCAAATATCAAAAAGGGAGAGATTGTTGGTGCAAGTTGCATCAGTGATGTCCTCCTCTAAGTGTTTTAATGTTTGACAATATGCTAAAGTCAGTGATACATTGAACAAGGGAAGGGTGAGTGAAGAAAACTGGACCAAGGTGAACCAAAGTTCTAGTTAACCTAGGCACGAAGTCCTGGTTCGAAGAATTGGGTACTAAGACTTGGTTCGAGGAATTCAGCAGTCCTAATCAGAGATTGGGCACTAAGTCCTGGCAAAGGGCTCGACACCGAATACCTGACCAGAAGATGGGCACGAAGTCCTGGTCGAGGACTGGGCAAGAATACCTGGCTGAGGGTTGGGCACCGAAGACCTGGTTCGAGGAATTGGGCACGAAGACTTAGCCGAGGGTTGGGCACCAAAGTCCTGGACCTAGGGTTTGGGCACGAAGTCTTGATCCGAGGGATTAGGGATTTTTTCGGCTGCGTGCGAGAAGGGGGCGAGGGAGGGGCTGCGAAAACAGAGGAAGCCAAGGATCCTTCTTCTTCTTCTCCTTCCCCTTTAGTAGAGAGAATCTAGGGTTTCTCCCTAGGGCCAAAGAGTGGAGGTTTCTCACAAGGAAGAAGAGAGGAGTTCTACGCTAGGTTTATACCTCGATTTAGTGAGTTTTCTTCAAGATACCGGTAAGTAGATCACTCACCTGCAATAGAAGTAGTTTCCGTTATATAGTTTTCGATGTAGAACCTTGATTTTATGATCTAAGTGCATGTTTTAAGTTTATGCTAATTGCGTGTCTTAAGTTTATAAAGAGAACATGTTTATTAACCTAGAACTTGGTTTTAATTAAGTTTTGGTTGTGTGACCTAAGTGTGATAAGACTAAATTCTTGAAAAGTCCCAAAAATGAGTTTTGGGTTAAGGGCACGCAAGGTGCTCGATGAAAGTTCCATGTAAGAAAGGTAAAGTTTTGTAGTGCAAAAAGTTATGCAAAAAGGAAAGATAGCTTGATAATTATAAGCTTTATGACTAAGAAAGTATTTTACTTTTATAAAGTGATATGTACCGGGCAAAAGAGAGGCCCACAGAAAGTTAGAAAGAAGCTCTAATAGAGTGCGGTGGCTAGCTACCCCGAAACCTATTAGAGAAGCGCGCAATTGGTACATTGATACCATGGTACAATGTCAAGGCCTAAAGAAAGTTGAATATTATTTTCAAGTATATAAGTATTTACATGTGTTTTAGCTTTGAGTACATGTCTTTATTTCAATATAGTTCACATTGATACTTTGCAAGCATGATAAAGGGTAAGAGTAAAGAAGTTAGTGTTTTTAACGTATGAGCATGTTAAGTTTGCAAATGTTTTATGCAAGTAATATTTTCATCATGATTGAGCATGATAAGTATATGTAAGTTTCCCATGTGCATGTATTTTGGAAGTAAGCATTCCTTGAAAAAAAAACATGTTTATCCCTTATCGTTGGATTTGTGAGTTAGGATTTACTTACTAAGCATTTTGCTTATTAGTTGCATTTCCTTCTATTGCAGACAAAGGTAAAGAAAAAGCATAAGTTAAGGAGGCGAAGGGACTTGCATTGATGTTCAGTGGCGGTGGAACCGTGGAAGAGATCTTTGGGCTAAGTTTTGTAGAACATGTGTTTTGGTGTTTTGAAGTGGTAGAATGAATGACCTTGTTTAAACTACGCATAGAAGTTAAGTTTGGTACAAACTCTAGAGTGTTTTGCTTATATTTTGATAGTTTTGTTAAATCTCGCAAAGATCCTAATTTCAAGTTAATGGATTCGTTTTGAGTTGCTAAAATATTTATAAAACTAGTATAGAGTATAGAAATGGTGTTATGTCTTTGTATGGCTTGAAAGTATATGTTTGGTGGACTTTTGAAACAAGTTTTCAGGTCTGAAATGCAGGTTTTCAGGCGTGCCAATCGACTGGTACAGGACCAGTCACCTGCCCTATCGAACAGTAGCTTCTGTTCGGTGCACCAGGTGCCTGCCAAAAGGTCAGTCGCCTGGTACCAGTCGACTGCTATATAGCAGTCGACTGGTACCATTAAAGAGAAGTTGTCTAGTGTAGTTGGTTAGTGCTTTAGTGTTACAACGAAGAGGTCTAGGGGTCAAATCCTGGCCAAGCTAATAAAATTAAAGTTGTTTTGTTTTTTTTGGAAAAAAAAGAGAAGGAAGGAAAAAAAAATTAGCGAGTTAAGGGAAGTCAAGTAGTAGTAACTTAAAGCTAAGTAAGTAACGAAAGGTGGGTCGTCACAGAGTGGTATCAGAGCAAAGTTCCATCCTTCCGCCACACTGATATCTAGCATCAATCCTGCCGCCTGCCAAGTAAGAAGTTCATATGTTATAGTTTTGCATGCTTTTCATTATTGACTGCTAGTATCAGTAAGTGCATGATGAAGAAGTTCATATGTTATAGTTTTGCATGCTTTTCATTATTGACTGCTAGTATCAGTATGTGCATGATGAAGAAGTTCATATGTTGTAGTTTTGTATACTTTTCATTATTGACTGCTAGTATCAGAAAGTGAAAGATGATAAGAAAGTATGTTAGTATTATTATATACTAATATGTGCATAGAGATAGTGAAGTAAGTTAGTAAGAGATAATGAGCATTTATTTCTTATTTATTTTCTGTACACCATAGAGCAAGAGAGATGGCAAGAGGACGTCCCAGAATTATCCACAACGAGGAGCAAGCTCCTAGAGAACAGGAGTCAACTGAGTCAGTACCACCCACAGATCTTCAAGGAGTGGTGGCCCAGCTTCAGAGGCAACTTGCTGAGCAGCAGCAAGTCATTGCTGCCTTGATGGCTAATCAGCAAGCCACCCCTGTTGCCATGCCAGTGGCGCTAGTGGCACAAGTAGTGGCACCAGCGGTGACAGAGACTCCCCCAGTACCTCTGACAAGAGAAGTGAGACAGGAAGCATATCTGATCCAGTGGCAGAGACTGAAGCCCGAGAATTTTTCTGGCACAAGTGAACCATGGGATGCTCAGGGATGGTTCAAAACGGTGGAAAGTATAATGGAGTTACTGGACTGGCCCGAGGTGGAGAAGATAAAGTGCACATCCTTCTGCCTTACTGGAGATGCTAGGATGTGGTGGGAAAGAGTGAAAGCTAAGAGGAATGTGAATCAGATGACCTAGGCTGACTTTGAAGCAGAATTTCTGGAAGAGTACTTTCACATGAAAGTGACAAACAAGCACTATGATGAATTCACTGAGTTCCGTCAAGGAGATCTATCTGTAGATGAAGCAGTGAAGAAGTTCAATCGACTAGCTCGCTTGTGCCCGGAGTTAGTTAGCACTGAAAAGGAAAGGGTCAGGTTGATGCTCAAGATGTTGAGGCCTCAGATAGCTTTGAATGTGGCCGGCAGTGGTAATAGACCACAGACTTCAGAAGAACTAGTAAGTAGTGCTTTGATCACTGAGCACTACTTGAATAGTATAAAGGCCACACGTGTGCAACAACAACAGGCAGCAGCCCAGAAGCCCCAAGGGAATCCTCAGAACCAACAGAATTGGAAAGGAAATTCAGGCAAGAGGAAGCAGTGGGACCAGAAGACTTCTGAGGGCAACAATGGGGGCTCGTCAAGCAAGCAGCTCAAGTATTCTCCTTGCCCAAAGTGTGGGAAGACACATCCTGGAGCATGTCGTCAGGGCATGAGCGGATGCCATATTTGCGGAGCAGAGGGGCATATGATGAAGGCTTGCCATAATAGGTCAAGCGTTGGTGGATGTTATATCTGTGGAGTAGTAGGACACCTGGCCAAGGCTTGCCCTAAAGCCAAGCCGCCTCCACCACAGCTTCTTCAGTACGGAGGTGGACCTGCTCAGTTACACCAGATGCAGCCAGTTATAGAGGGACCTTATTTTAGTCAAGCAAGAATGGAAGCCCCACCAGCCACGACCAACGCCAGAGTTTTCGCTATCACCAAGGAAGAAGTGGCAAATGCTCCTAACATGGTCACAGGTCGAATACTCATCTCATCTCAATATGCTATTGTGTTATTCGATACTGGGGCAACCCATTCTTTTGTATCCATGCTTTTCTCTAAAAAGTTAGGGATCCCACCAGAAAGTTTGGGTCAGAAATTTTTGACAACCTTACCGTCAGGGGAAGTAATGGCCTCTACTCAGAGGCTAAGGGCAGTACCAATCTGGATTTCCAACCGAGAGCTCTACAGTGACTTGGTAGTCCTTGAGATGAAGGATTACGATGTCATTCTAGGGATGGACTTCTTGAGCAAGTACAATGCTTCTATAGACTGCCGCAAGAGAAAAGTCAAGTTCATACCAGAAGCAGAACCTTCATTTGAGTTTATTAGAGACCCAAGGAGAAAGACAAAGAGGTTCCTATCTACCTTGCAAGCTCAGAGAATGTTAGAGAAGGGGTGCTCTGTTTTCTAGCTCATATAGTGGATGCAAGTCAAGGAGAAGGATTGAAGAGAGAAGAAGTGAGGGTAGTCTGTGACTATCCTGAAGTGTTTCCTGAAGAGTTACCAGGACTCCCTCCCAATCGGGAAAATTGAGTTGGCCCCAGGAACCAACCCAATTTCGAAGGCACCTTATCGCATGGCGCCAGTAGAACTGAAAGAATTGCAAGAACAATTGCAAGAGCTGCTCGACAAGGGTTTCATCCGCCCTAGTCATTCACCTTGGGGAGCTCCTGTACTGTTCGTCAAGAAGAAAGATGGATCTATGCGAATGTGCATAGATTATCGAGCTTTGAATAAAGTAACCATCAAGAACAGATATCCTTTGCCAAGGATCGATGATTTGTTTGATCAGCTGAAGGGAGCTACAGTGTTCTCCAAGATAGATCTGCGATCAGGTTACCATCAGCTCAGAGTGAAGGAGAGTGATGTGCCAAGGACTGCTTTCAGTACAAGATATGGGCACTATGAGTTTGTGGTTATGCCCTTTGGAGTGACAAACGCCCCTGCGACGTTTATGGATCTAATGAATAGAGTGTTCAAGGATTTTCTGGACAAGTTCGTTATTGTCTTCATTGATGATATCCTAGTGTATTCAAAGACTCAGAAAGAACATGAAGAACACCTGAAGATAGTGTTGCAAACCTTACACCAAAAGGAGTTGTACGCCAAATTCTCAAAGTGTGAGTTTTGGCTTGATCAGGTGGCCTTCCTAGGCCACATTATTTCCAAGGAAGGTATTATGGTAGACCCAGCCAAGATTGAAGCAGTTAGTAACTGGAGTCAACCAAAGAATGCTAGTGAGATCAGAAGTTTTCTGGGTTTGGCAGGGTACTACAGAAGGTTTGTGGAGGACTTTTCAAGAATAGATTCACCACTTACAGCCCTTACCAGAAAGAATAAGAAGTATGAGTGGACTGAAGACTGCGAGCAGAGTTTTCTTGAGTTGAAGAAGAGACTGACAAGTGCTCATATTCTTACAGTACCCGAAGGTGATAAGAGCTTTGATATATACAGTGATGCATCAAAGCTAGGACTTGGAGCAGTCCTTATGCAAGAAGGTAGAGTCATAGCTTATGCTTCCAGGCAACTCAAGGACTATGAAAAGAATTACCCCACTCATGATCTAGAGTTGGCAGCTATAGTCTTTGCTCTAAAGATATGGAGGCATTACTTGTATGGAGTGCAGTGTAAGATTTATACAGATCACCAGAGTCTGAAATATTTCTTCACTCAGAAAGACCTCAATATGAGACAGCGAAGGTGGCTCGAGTTAGTAAAGGACTATGACTGTGAGATTCTTTGCCACCCTGGTAAGGCAAATAGAGTTGCAGATGCACTGAGTAGAAAGACTTGTGCCACTTTGATGTCCTTATCATCATTGGCACCACCATTACAGAAGGAGATAGTAGAGTATGGAGTGGAGATTATTGATGGACAGCTAGCCCTATTGACACTAGAGTCAACTTTGCTTGAAGAGATACAGAAGGAGCAAGCTGAGGATTCTGATATCCAGAGGATCAAGCAGGAGATGCAAGAAGGAGAGAGTAAGGAGTTTAGAGTATCTGACAGTGGGATACTCTACTATGGTGACCGTTTATGTGTCCCCAATCATGAAGAGCTGAGAAAGAAGATTCTTGAAGAAGCCCATGGAACTCCCTACTCAATGCATCCTGGTTCCACTAAGATGTACCAGGATTTGAAAAGAGGATTTTGGTGGTCAGGGATGAAGAGAGACATAGCTAAGTATGTCAGCACCTGCCTGACATGTCAGAGAGTTAAAGCAGAACACCAGAGACCAGGAGGTGTTCTACAGCCCATTCAGATTCCAGAGTGGAAATGGGAAGACATAGCCATGGATTTCATAGTTGGTTTACCAAAGACAACTAATGGCTATGATGCTATTTGGGTGATAGTAGATAGATTGACCAAGTCTGCCCACTTTTTGGCAATCAGAGTGTCTTACTCAATTGAAAAGTTAGCTCAATTATATGTGCAGGAAGTGATCCGACTACACGAAGTCCCGAAGACCATTATCTCTGATAGGGATGGTCGTTTCACTTCACACTTTTGGGAGTGCGTACAGACAGCGTTAGGCACCAAACTGAAATTCAGCACAGCTTTCCATCCCCAGACTGATGGACAGACAGAGAGAGTAAATCAGGTTTTAGAAGATATGCTCAGAGCTTGTGCATTAGACTTCAAGGGCAGTTGGTGCAAGTATTTGTGTTTAGCTGAGTTTGCCTACAACAACAGTTACCAAGCCACTATTGGTATGGCACCCTATGAAGCTCTTTATGGTAGGAAGTGCAGATCTCCCCTCTGTTGGTATGAAGGTAGTGAGAAGAAAGAAATGGGGTCACAGACTGATCTCATAGATGATACCACAGAAGCTATAAGGAGTATCCGCCAGAGGATAGAGACTGCTCAGAGTAGGCAGAAGAGCTACGCCGATGTACGCCGTAGGCCGTTAGAGTTTGAAGTTGGGGATAAGTTTTCCTCAAAGTAGCTCCTATGAAGGGTGTGATGAGATTTGGCAAGAAAGGCAAGCTAAGTCCTCGATACGTAGGGCCCTACCCAGTGACGAAAAGAGTTGGCAAAGTAGCTTATGAGTTGGAGCTACCCTCAGAGATGTCAGCAATACACAATGTGTTCCATGTCTCAATGCTAAAGAAGCATATCCCAGATGCCAACCAAGTGATTGAGCCACAGATGGTACAAGTGCAAGAAGATCTCAGTTATGAAAGTCGACCTATTCAAGATAATAGATCGAGCAGATAAGAAGCTGAGGAACAAAGTGGTACCATTAGTGAAAGTCTTATGGCTGAATTCAGAAGTATGAAGAGGCAACTTGGGAATCAGAAGATAGCATGAGGCAAAGGTATCCAGAGCTGTTCTAATGTTCGAGGACGAACTTTTTATAAGGTAGGGAGGATTGTAACACCCAATAATTTCCTGATATTATTAGAGATTTTTAGGAATTTTTCTAGGCATTTTTGGAATATTATAGCATTTTTTCGGATCAAAATAAGAAAAAAAAATATATAAGAGGTCGGCAGATTTGATCCGCGACCTCTCAAGTTCATGGCTAAAGCAGAAACCAACTGGGCTAGGGTATCAAGCACAGAAAAAGGTGGAGAGAAATAATGTTATAGAGTAGTTAGGCCTTTTCATTAAGAGGTATATTAACCCGCTTAAGTCACGTAAGGGGGATTAGGGATTTTGTCGGCTGCGTGCGAGAAGGGGGCGAGGGAGGGGCTGCGAAACAGAGGAAGCCAAGGATCCTTCTTCTTCTTCTCCTTCCCTTTAGTAGAGAGAATCTAGGGTTTCTCCCTAGGGCCAAAGAGTGGAGGTTTCTCACAAGGAAGAAGAGAGGAGTTCTACGCTAGGTTTATACCTCGATTTAGTGAGTTTTCTTCAAGATACCGGTAAGTAGATCACTCACCTGCAATAGAAGTTAGTTTTTCGTTATGTAGTTTTCGATGTAGAACCTTGATTTTATGATCTAAGTGCATGTTTTTAAGTTTATGCTAATTGCGTGTCTTAAGTTTATAAAGAGAACATGTTTATTAACCTAGAACTTGGTTTTAATTAAGTTTTGGTTGTGTGACCTAAGTGTGATAAGACTAAATTCTTGAAAAGTCCCAAAAATGAGTTTTGGGTTAAGGGCAACGCAAGGTGCTCGATGAAAGTTCCATGTAAGAAAGGTAAAGTTTTGTAGTGCAAAAAGTTATGCAAAAGGAAAGATAGCTTGATAATTATAAGCTTTATGACTAAGAAAGTATTTTACTTTATAAAGTGACATGTACCGGGCAAAAGAGAGGCCCACAGAAAGTTAGAAAGAAGCTCTAATAGGGTGCGGTGGCTAGCTACCCCGAAACCTATTAGAGAAGCGCGCAATTGGTACATTGATACCATGGTACAATGTCAAGGCCTAAAGAAAGTTGAATATTATTTTCAAGTATATAAGTATTTACAAGTGTTTTAGCTTTGAGTACATGTCTTTATTTCAATATAGTTCACATTGATACTTTGCAAGCATGATAAAGGGTAAGAGTAAAGAAGTTAGTGTTTTTAACGTATGAGCATGTTAAGTTTGCAAATGTTTTATGCAAGTAATGTTTTCATCATGATTGAGCATGATAAGTATATGTAAGTTTCCCATGTGCATGTATTTTGGAAGTAAGCATTCTTTGAAAAAAACATGTTTATCCCTTATCGTTGGATTTGTGAGTTAGGATTTACTTACTAAGCATTTTGCTTATTAGTTGCATTTCCTTCTAGTGCAGACAAAGGTAAAGAAAAAACATAAGTTAAGGAGGCGAAGGGACTTGCATTAATGTTCAGTGGCGGCGGAACCGTGGAAGAGATCTTTGGGCTAAGTTTTGTAGAACATGTGTTTTGGTGTTTTGAAGTGGTAGAATGAATGACCTTGTTTAAACTACGCATAGAAGTTAAGTTTGGTACAAACTCTAGAGTGTTTTGCTTATATTTTGATAGTTTTGTTAAATCTCGCAAAGATCCTAATTTCAAGTTAATGGATTCGTTTTGAGTTGCTAAAATGTTTATAAAACTAGTATAGAGTATA
>JAGFNQ010006384.1:0-34306 GCA_024364735.1 Boesenbergia rotunda
GCAGAAACTGTATGTAGAAGTTCAACAACAAATCTAAGCAAAAACAAACAAAGCAAATGAATTCAACTGCTCCAATCTAATATTCAGATAAGATGTAGAAGATCTAAGGCTCGCTTGACACAAACTTTAGAAACTAATAACCGAAACTGACAGAATTTAGACTGAAATTGATACGCAACAGCTGAAACAAATTGTAGAAATGAAACTCAGTACAGAAATGATTCAAATGCAAGGTAAACTGGAATCAAATGCATTAGCACTCTAAACGTGATGTCTAATTTTCAGGAATTAACACACTGAAGCAAACTGACTTAAAGTAAGTGCAGGAACTAAGTTGACACGCAGATAAAGAAAACAGAAACTAATATGCAGAGACAATTCTGAAACGCAAGGATTGAAACAAGAATTGAACTGAAATCGCAGCTATTGTTCACTAAACAAACTCCCTAACTGATTAGCTTGCAAAATGGAACCTAATTAATGCTGGAAAAATTCAAAAAATGAAAACGAATCAGCTGATACAAAGACAGAACAGTAATGAATTGCAGAAATTGAAATTACAGCTAAACAAAAGAATTACAAAAGGAAACTAAGTCTCGACCATTCCCTTGTTTCAAGACCTCCTTGCCGTCACATAAGAGCAAGCCAAGAACCCCTTCAACTCGCAAATCAATGGAAAAATAGCTTCAATTTCAGATCTGCTCACAGATTTCACTCGGCTGGAGAATTCTAATCCGATCTCCTAGATCTCGTGAGGTAGAATTGCTATGGAGATTTGGTGTTGATCAGAAACCATCAGAAGACCCTTCGGACAACTCCGATTGAAAAGAATGGCACGCGATCGCGATTTAGTTGATCAGATCATAGAAATGGACGAAACCCTCAATCCACTCTGCCCCGGTGAGAATCCGAGCTAGAATCTCAATGGAAACCTTCTCCCAATGATCTAGATCGTGTTCCAAGGTTGTGATCGAGATGGCCACACCTCCGGATGGAAAAATCGCCGAAGAAATGAAGAAAAAGTGAAGAAATGAGAAGAACTCAGCTAGAAATTTGGCGAAGACACGACACTGATCCGAAGCAGAGGAGGCTGTTTAAGTAGTTAACCCGTGAACGGCTGAGATAATTTCACTTCCATCCAATGGCTGATCTTCGTCCGATTTGGCTCAAACTTCCCAGATCTTGATCAAGGGTCAGGATCATCCTCGGGGTAGCTCGGATCTGCCAGATTTGCAACGGATGGTTCAGATCCCCTTGATCTTTGAACGGATGGTCTAGATTCTCCCGAGATTGATCCAACGGCTAGATGATCTCTGATTTGGACAAAACATTCAGATCATGATCTGATCGCTCGATTAGCCTTAATCCCAGCTCGGATTGATCAGAAGTTCTCAGATGGTCTAGATCTAACCATTCTTGCATCGGACGGTCCATATTAGTCGATGCTTGATCACTTGATCCAGTCCACTTTTGACTCAACTTTGACCCAACATGACCTAGGTCCATGATCCTTCCAAGCCTACAAAAGTAGATCAACAATTTAGTGACAAAACAATTCAAATATATCAAAATTTGCAATTAGGTCCAAAATGAATGTAAATCCTAGAACCTAGGGTAAATCCACAATTACGCAAGTAAAATATGGGTCAAACACGGATTTAAGCATATGAAATGATCAATAAAATGATACTTATCAATATGCCAACCCACTTTAACATATATAATATTATTAAATTGATTGTTACAGTTTGGGTAAGATTTTATTTAATTTGAGTTTAAGTTATTAAGATTTTAATTTAAGTTATTTAAGATTTTAATTTGATTTTAAGTTATTAAGATTTTAATTTGAGTTTAAGTTATTAGGATTTTAATTTGAGTTTAAGTTATTAGGATTTTAATTTGAGTTTAAGTTATTAAGAGTTAGAGTTAACGTTTAGGTTATTTAGGAGTTAATTTGAATTAAATTGATTAAGAATTAAATTAAGGTAAAAATAATTACGATTAACTTAACTAATAATTAATTAAAATAAAATTAATCAAGTATTTGTTAATTAATGATTAATTAAAATTAAACTAATTAAGAATTAATTAAAATTTAATTACAGTTGAAATAATTAAGGTAAAAATTAATTAAAATTTAATTAAAGTATTTAAGATTTAACTTGATTTATGTTTCAAAATTTTTGGGTTAATTAAATGTTGTGGGTTTAATTTCATCATTTTCACTATTTCAAAAATAGCTGACTTATCTACTATTTCTTCTTTATTTAATTTTTTAAGTTTTTCTAACAATTCTGATTTGTTTGAATTTTTGTAAATTTTATTAACTGTAGCCTTGATTCTAGAAAATTCAATTTCCTCCTCATCCCCATCATCAAAATCATATCCTTTTACATATTCATAGTAGGTGGAGTAATTCTCAGGGCTACTAGTTAATATTTTATAATTGTTTTCAGGATTATCCAAGAAATTAATAATTAAATTATTATCTAAAAAGATTTCATCTCCACTATTTTCAGAAATATCATCATTATCCTCAGACATATTTTCAATATTCTCAAAAATATCATTATTATCATCAGAAATATTTTCAATATATTCAAAGTTATCCTTAAAATTTTTAGAAATATTTTCAGAGTTATCCTAATTATCCTCAGAAATATTTTTAATATTTTCAGAGTTATCCTTAAAATTTTTAGAAATATTTTTAATATTTTCAGAGTTATCCTTATTATCCTCAGAAATATTTTCAATATTTTCAGAGTTATCCTTAGAATTTTCAGAATTAATTTTAGAAATTATTGCATTGACATTGATGATTAAACGATTAATTTATGATATTTTAATATTATCTACATTTGATAATTGGTCATGCACGATATTGATTTGACTATGCAATAATTCTAATTTTTCAGAAAAATTATCTAAGTTATCTAAGTTATCATATGACTGTGCAGGAATTTGAAAATTCTTACGAACGTAAATTTTTCGTATCTTTAACGGACACTGATTCCTGTAGTGTCCGTGCTTTTTGTTGGATCGGTGCCGTCGATAGAGAGGGGGGGTGAATATCCACCATAAATATTTCACAGAAACTTCCTATCGTATACTTACGAATATTCATTCTAAACAAAGTGTTAGTAGCACAGCGGAAAATAAAGCAGAAAAATAAAGGACGACACAACTCAGAATGCACGCGGGATTTACTTGGTTCCCAACCCCCCAGGGTCAGTACATCCAAGGCCTAAGCATGGGAATGCCCGTCCACTAATGGTCTCCTTTACGGACTTTTTGAAGGCGGAGAAATCTGTCTTACAGTGTAAGAGTTATAAACAAAAAGATAAATAAATTGAACTGTAGAATGTAAACTCAAACCGAACAAACAGAATTGAAACTCGGCCGATCTAGACCTCCAAAGTGTCGTGCACTTCCTCCTGGAGCCTCCTGGTCATAGAGCTTCATCGTTAGCGCTTTGTCGTCCCTTGGAAAGCTTAGAATGGTTTCAGAAAGTTGTGTTAAGTTGAGGGGTCGAAACCCCTTTGTATAGTACTCATGGGGGCGCCTGTGTTGAAGGGGGGGCGCCTCAAGAGGCTTGGCCAAACATCATCTCCGCACCAAACTCGCAGCAGGGATAACTTTTCCCTTCCCAGGCACCTATCTCATCACAGGCACCTGGGAGCCTTCAGGCGCCCCTATCAACAGGCGCCCTATAGCTCTGGGGCACCTGTATTAATACAGGCGCCCTGGATTCCTCTTCCATGTAGGTTTGTGTTCGCTTGCCTGCCCTGCTTCCAACTTTTAGGTACATGCAATACAATAACAAACAAGACAAACATGCAGATAATCTTAACCTTAAGGACTTGGTTCTGACTTCGAATTTCCGTGAAACCCTAGGTCGAACCGAAGCAAGTTCCCACCCCCGGGAACGCGCTTTTCACCTACTACTTTCAGGAGACGATTGCCACCCAGTCCATTCGGGTGGATTTTTGTTTACTTTTGCCTAGCCTTCGATACTCTCGGATCTCAAGACGTCCGACCCTCGACCCGTCTCTACTTCTGTCCTTAGTCATCGCTCAGCTAATTTGCTCAATCCCTCGGACTAAGACTTCGTGCCCAAACCCTAGGTCCAGGACTTCGGTGCCCAACCCTCGGCCAGGACTTCGTGCCCAATTCCTCGAACTAGGTCTTTGGTGCTCAACCCTCGGCCAGGACTTAGTGCCCAATTCCTCGAACCAGGTCTTCGTGCCCAACCCTTGGTCAGGACTTAGTGCCCAATCCATGACCAGGACATAGTGCCCAATTCTTCGAACCAGGACTTCATGCCTAGGATAACAAGGATTTTGGTTCACTTTGGTCCAGTTTTCTTGAATACCCTTCCATTGTCCAATGTATCACTGACTTAAGCATATTGTCAAATATTGAAACACTTAGAGCAGGACATCACTGATACAACTTGCACCAACAATCTCTCCTTTTTGATGTTTGACAATATCTTAATTTAGATTGGTTGAAAGGGTGAAATTGCAACCCTTGGGATCAAATGAAAAAAATGATCTAAGTTTTGAAAATACATTTTGATCCTTTGGGGAAAATAGGAAAGATTTCTAACATAAGTTCACTCTCCCTCTTTTTGAAAAAGCATTTTCATTTCATTTAGATCCTTTGGAAAGAGAAAAAAAAATTCTAAAAACTTCTAACTTGAGCATACTCTCCCCCTTTGTCATACATCAAAAAAATGACAAAAACATCCTTGCACCAACAATGAAAAAAAAATTCGTTTTGAAAGTATTTAGTATAAATCTTTGAAACCATAGCAGAGAGCTAGTTAACAAGAACAATTGCACCAGAAAATTACATTTTGAAAAGTATTGTGCATGAACTTGTACTTTGAATGATAATTTTACTTTGAAAAGTTTACACTTTGAGAAATTTGTACTTTGAAAAATATGTACTCTTAAAAAGTATATTGAACTTTTTGAAATATGCAAGTACCTTTCTGAAACAAATATATTGAACCTTTTGAAATATGCAAGTACTTTTTGAAAAGCATTTTTGAAAGATATAAGTACTTTTTTGAAAGACATTTTTGAAATATACAGGTATTTTTTGAACTATGTTTTTTTTTAAAATTATAATACTTTACTTAACTTGGTTTCTTTTCTAGTCTGACACAATCCTAGAAATCCTTGTTAACTACAAGAGCATTTCCCTAAGTGTCCTGGAAAAATTTTCAAACTCAAGAAAAATATTATTTTAAATTGATTCTATAAATTTACAAAGACTAGTTTTTGAAAATGACAATATTTTTAAAAAAATGATTTAAAATGATAGTATTTTGAAAAGGAAAATTATTTATGTTTTCAACAGGATTTTAAAATTATAGTGCATGAAAACATATTATTTTGAAATGTTTGATAACTCTTTTAATTTGACCTCCCCCTATACCTGACCCAGTCTTAGGAAGCTTGTTGACCACAAGTACTCTTCCTTTGAGTCTTTAGGGTTTGGTTCAAATCAAAGGAATTATTTAATAATTTCCAAAATAATTGCCAAAAATTTTTTTAGAAAAATACTTGTCAGAATATTTTCTTTAGACTCCCCCTAAATTTGACACATCCTAAGAGTCCTTGTAGATCATGAAGAAGCTTTCCTCTTGTGTCTTTAGGGTTTATCAGAATCAAAAGAATAGTTTTGACTGACATTTTGAGTATGATAATTTTCAACACGATAATTTTTAAAGCATAAGCTTTTTCGAAAACATAAGTGATAGTAATTAAGGCACAGTTTTCGAAAGACATTTTAAAAGATAGTGATTTTTAAAGCACAATTTTTGAAAAAAAAATTAAAAGAATAAAACACTCCCCCTGTACCATTTGACTCTATCTAAGTGCCTTAGGGGACTTTAGTGTTGACCTACGAGGCTTGTGTCTAATTGTGTAGGTTAAATAATTTTCAAAAAGATATAATTTTGAAAATGTATAGTATATCAGCACCCAGACAAGCATGAAATCCATAAAAATATTATTATGTTAAAGCACTATTTTGAAAATATATTTTTAGAAAAATATTCAAACAATTTTGAAAAATATTTTTCAATTTATTAGTCCTTAACATCTCACCCATTTTAGATGTCTCAGTACAATCAAGCATGGTTACCTTATGGGTGTGTTGTGAGATGCTTGAATCATTTTTCTTAATTTATAGTTAAATCTAAGATTTAATTGAAACTTGTGTTAGATTCAATTTATCAAATAGTAAAGTGAATTTGATTTTCGGTAATTGGCTTCCAGGTCTTGGCGAGGCATAGAGGCCTTCTTTGGCCGAAGCCTTATTGGAGCAACAGCCCTTTCCTTGATAAAGCCTTTTATTGAAAATTCATTTTCAAATTACTTCTTGAAAAATTTTGGTCTAACTCGTTTAGGTTTTGGATCGGTAGCTTCGACTTGTTCCACCTGACGGCTTCCCTAACGTACTATCATATCACCTCCATCTAATACTAGGTTGTTCAAGTTTCAACTAGTCTTTTTCCTATAACCGTTCTAAGTCATGCATAAATTTAAATATGAATGACATGACATATATTTTAAAGAAATAGCAGATGCATGGCATGACAGTTATGCATGAGTCAAACAATTCAGATCATTTTATTTACGTTTCTAATAATGTATCAAATTTCCGATTTCATACATGTCGTGTGAACCCGCGAATATGCCAACCCACTTTGACATATTTAATTTTATTAAATTTATTGTTGCGGTATGGGTAGGATTTTATTTAGTTTGAGTTTAAGTTATTTAGAGTTAAATTGAGGTTAAATTAATTAGGAATTAATTTGAATTTATTAAGTTGATTAAGATTAAGAATTAATTAATTGAATTAGAATTTAATTAGATTAAGAATGTTTAATTAGATTAATTAAGAATTAATTGATTAATATTTAATTAAGTTTGGAATAATTAAGGTTAAAATAATTAATTAATAATTGTGGGTTTAATTTCATCATTTTCATTATTTTGAAAATTTCTGATTCATTTACTATTTTAGTTTTGTCTAATTTTTCAAGTTTTTCTAACAATTTTGATTTGTTTGACTTTTTGTGAATTTATTAACTATAGCCTTGATCTCAGAAAGTTCATTTTTCTCCTCATCCTCATCATCAAAATCACATCCTTCTACATCTTCATAGTAGACGGAGTAATTTGTGTCACTAGTTAATGTTTTGTAATAATCTTCAATATTATCTAAAAATTTGAAAATTGAATTATCATCTAAGAAGATTTTATCGCCACTATCCTCAGAATTATCCTCATAGCAATCATCAGAAATATTTTCAATGTTATCCTTAAGATTTTCTGAGATAATTTCACTATTATTCTTAAGATTTTCTGAAAAATCATTGTTATCCTTAAGATTTTTTGAAAAATCATTGTTATCCTTAGAAATATTTTCAGGATTAATCTTAAGAATGTCAAAATTATCCTTAAAATTATCAAATTTAATTTCAGGATTAATTTCAGAAATAATTTTAGAAGTAACTTTATCAGAATTAATTTCAGAGATAAATTTATCAGAATTAATTTCAGAGATAATTTTATCATAATTAATTTTAGAGATAATTTTATTAGAATTATTTTTAGAGATAATTTTATTAGAATTAATTTCAGAGATAATTAAATTAACATTAAAAATTAAATAGTTAATTTCTAATATTTTAGCAATATCTACATTTTCTAATTTGGCATGCAAAATATTAATTGACTATTCAGTAAATTTGACATTCCAGAAAATTTATCTAACTCATCATACGATTGTGTAGGAGTTTGAAAATTTTTTGGAATGTAAATTTTCCGTACCTTTGCTGGACACTTATTTTTGTAATGTCCGTACTTTTCGCATTTGAAACATTTGATATGCTCCTTGTTCCTCCGGACGCCTGGTACTGGAATTTCCTTTGCCTCCGGTGGTGAAGTTCGAGTCTTACGTGTAGAACACTGATTTTTGTAGTGTCCTCTCTCCCTGCACTTAAAACATGTGATATGGAATTTAAAATTTTTCATTTAAAAAAATGTACCAGATTCACCCCTGGGCTCCCCCTCAACTCCTGGCATCTTTCCTCCGTCGGCTGTTAGTCCGGTGAAGAGCGATCTGGTTCTGATACCACTTGTTGGATCAGTGTCGTCGATAGGGGGTGAATATCGACCGTAAATCATTCGTGGAAACTTACGATTGTATACTTACGAATATTCATTCTAAACAGAGCATTAGTAGCACAGCGGAAAATAAAGCAGAAAAATAAAGGACGACACAACTCAGAATGCACGCAGGATTTACTTGGTTCCCAACCCCCCAGGGTCAGTACATCCAAGGCCTAAGCATGGGAACGCCCGTCCACTAATGGTCTCCTTTCTGAACTTTTCGAAGGCGGAGAAATCCATCTTACAGTGCAAGAGTTATAAACAAAAGATGGATAAATTGAACTGTAGAATGTAAACTCAAACCGAACAAACAGAATTGAAACTCAGCCGATCTGGACCTCCGAAGTGCCGTGCACATCCTCCTGGAGCCTCCTGGTCGTAGAGCTTCATCGTTAGTGCTTTGTCATCCTTTGGGAAGCTTAGAATGGTTTCAGAAAGTTGTGTTAAGTTGAGGGGTCGAAACCCCTTTATATAGTACTCATGGGGGCGCCTATGTTGAAGGGGGCGCCTCAAGAGGCTTGGTCAAACATCATCTCCGTTCCGAACTCGCAGCAGGGATAACTTTTCCCTTCCCAGGCACCTGTCTCATCACAGGCGCCTGGGAGCCTTCAGGCGCCCCTATCAATAGGCGCCCTATAGCTCTGGGGAGCCTATATTAATACAGGCACCCTGGATGCCTCTTCCAGGTAGGTTTATGTTCGCTTGCCTGCCTTTTTTCCAACTTTTAGGTACCTGCAATACAATAACAGACAAGACAAACATGCAGATAATCTTAACCTTAAGGACTTGGTTCTAACTTCAGATTTCCGTGAAATCCTAGGTCGAACCGACGCAAGTTCCCACCCCCGGGAACGCACCTTTCACCTACTTCTTTCAGGAGACGATTGCCACCCAGTCCATTCGGGTGTATTTTTGTTTACTTTTGCTTAGCCTTCGATACTCTCGGATCTCAAGACGTCCGACCCTCGACCTATCTCTACTTTTGTCCTTAGTCATCGCTCAGCTAAGTTGCTCAATCCCTCGGACCAAGACTTCATGCCCAAACCCTAGGTCCAGGACTTCGATGCCCAACCCTCGGCCAGGACTTCGTGCCCAATTCCTCGAACCAGTTCATCGGTGCCCAACCCTCGGCCAGGACTTAGTGCCCAATTCCTCAAACTACGTCTTCGTGCCCAACCCTTGGTCAGGACTTAGTGCCCAATCCATGAACAGGACTTATTGCCCAATTCATCGAACCAGGACTTCGTGCCTTGGATAACTAGGACTTTGGTTCACTTTGGTCCAGTTTTCTTGACTACCCTTCCCTTGTCCAATGTATCACTGACCTAAGCATATTGTCAAACATTGAAACACTTAGAGGAGGACATCACTGATGCATCTTGCACCAACACTTTTGACATTTGATGCACTTTATTTGACTTTTGTCCCTCTGGACTCCTAGTGCTGGTACTTCCTTTGCCGCCGGTAGTGAAGAACGAGTCTTACGAGTAGGACACTAATTTTTATAGTGTCCTCTCTCTTTGCACTTGAAACATATAATATGAAATTTAAAATTGACCAAAATTAAAAAAATATACCTAATTCACCCTTGGGCTCCCTCATAACTCCTAGCGTCTTTGCTCCGTCGGCTATTAGTCCGATGAAGAGCTACCAGGCCTTGATACCACTTGTGGGGATCGATGTCGTCGATAGAGGGGGCTGAATATTGACCGTAAAAACTTTTCTCGGAAAGCGTGCCTTACGATCGTTCTAGACAAAGAGTTGTGGGATCGGATTGAATCGATAGAGGGGGGGTGAATATCGATCGTAAAAATTTTCGGACAAATAGAGAAATTACGCAGCGAAAACAGTAAAATCAATCGCTAACACGATTTCTTTTTACTTGGTTCATAGTCGCGATCGGCTCATACTCCAAGGCCGACGGTCCTTGACCGTTTACGAGGGGTAATTCTATATTCGAAAAGAGTTTACAAGTTGGAGTATAAATATAGAACTGAAAATGAAATTACAACACTTAAAGAATTAAACTTTTACCGACGACCGGAAAGGTTGGATGTTCGAAGCAGCAGGTCATCGTCGGCGCTTGAATCGCGAGTACGGAGCTTGTCGGAGCGTAGCGCTTGAACGAAGGTGTTGAGAGCGAGATTTGCAAGTTGTACTGAAGCCTTGGGGGTGAACCCCTATTTATACTGGTCAGTGGGACGCCTGTGTTGAAGGGGGTGCCTGACACAACGCCTATCCTACGAGAATTCCGATCCGCAGACTCGGCCTGCACTTATCCCTTCAACTGGGGCGCCTGAGCTGACTGGGGCGCCTGTGTTAACACAAGCGCCTAGCTTGACTTGGTCCATGGCAGTTTGCTTCGAATGCTCTATTTAACCCTTCACTAGGGCGCCTGTCTCAATACAGGCGCCTAGCCCAGCTAGGGCGCCTCACTCCATTAAGGTGCCTAAGTGCAGAAAACTCCTTCAATTCGTTCTTGCAATCAGGGTGAGTTCTAAAGGCATACAAAGCTTACAAATGATAAGTTTAGAACATTATTTACAGCCTAAGGTGTCTTAGTTCTGACTTTGGGTGTCCCAAATGGAACCGTAGGTCGAACCGACGCCTAATGTTCCCTCTTATGGGGAACGCGTCCTCACCTACTCCTCTCGGGAGAATTTACCTTTTTTCCAACCGGCTCCTCCAGTTAGACTTTTGCCCAGCTTCACTCACCAGCTCTTCGTTCCCAGCTTCACTCACCAGGTCTTCGGTGCCCAGTCCTCGACCAGGACTTCGTGCCCAGCTTCACTCACCAGGTCTTCATGCCCAACCTTACGTCAGGACTTAGTTGCCCAGCCCGCGGCCAGGACTTAGTGCCCAATTCATAGAACCAGGACTTAGTGCCTAGTGTGCCTAGGACTTTCCTGCAAACTTACTAAGCTTGTTAGATCACAACCAAATCTTAACTTCTAAACCCTTTGCCATTATCAAAATATAGGTTCGACTTTGATATTTCCGGCACCAACAATCTCCCCCTTATTGATTTATGGCAACACGGTTCAAAAAGTTAAGTTAAAACAACATTTTATAGCAATCTAACAACAGTAAGTGAATAAATTCATTTATCTCCCCCTGAAAAGGTTCTCCCCCTGAAATTTCCAATGTCATGCGGGTTTTTGTAAAACTTTCTAAGTGCTAAGTGTTTTTCAAAATTTAGCAAAAAACTTTAAGTTTTTGACTAAAGGTTTTTCAAAGACGAGCAAAAAGCACTCAAGAATTTTTACACACTTTTTGAAAAGGTTTTGTAAGCCTAATACCTTGTACTTAAAAACTTTTGAAAAACAACATTTACATAGGCAAGACAAATTTTGAAAACTGATTTCCCTTAAAATGTTTCAATTTTGAGAACTTGGGAAAAAAATTTCAAACTTAGAAAGAGTTTGCTTAACAACATTTTTACCAAAAAATCTTTAACCATTATTTTTTAAACAAAATTTGTTTACTAAGAAAAATTTTACTTAGCACCATTTTCCAAAAAGTTTTTAGATAAATTTAGCTCAGACAAATTTTGTTTACTAAGAAAAATTTTCCTTAGAAATGTTTTTCAAAATATATTTAGAAATTTTTGAAACCTTTCAAAGTATTTTGAAAGCATCTAGAAATTCTTAAAAAATTTGACGTACTGAGAAACATTTTTAAGGCACTCAAAAATACTTAGAAAAATTTGAAAACATTTTTAAGTACTTAAAAACTTTAGGAAAAAAAAATTTGAGCTTGAGCTACTTAAAACTGAGCATATTTTTTGAAAAAGAGATGGAAAAATTGGGGAAAAAAAATTTCCTTCTTTCTTTCCTTCTTTCTTTTGTTTCTCTCTCCCTTTGCCATATATCAAAAAAAATGATAACACTTATTGCAGGTAAATTAGAGCTAGTCAAATAATTTGTAATTCCGTATTGAACAAACTCTAATGATAAGAAAAATGGACCAACCCAAATTAAACCAATCTTGTTCGGGTCCTGTCTAACCCAGTTAGCTACTTACTAACTGTTATAAAATAGTAGCTTTCATTAGGGTTAGTCAAGTTAAATGTTTTGATCATGTTAGAGTTTCTACGCTTGACACTTAACCTGATTGTTGTTCAACTTGTATTTATTGTCCCAATTACTGCAGATGCACTGACTTAAAGCATCTTGAATCAATGCATAGACCTAAACATCTCAACCCAGTCTAGGTTATCAATCAAAGTACCCTAAGGTGCTTGTGAGATGCTGGCTTCTAGATCTATAGGTGCATGCAGTTCTAGGGTTAGGGCCTAAGCTAAGTCCATTTGCGCAAAAACTCTAGTTTTGAAGGGGTAGTTTTTGAAAGAAAACTAAGTCGGAAAATCATTTTAAATTTCAAAAACTTGATCAAAGAAATGATTTTTCAAATTGCTAATTTCCTGAAAAAATAGGAAAATTTTTAAGAAAACAATATAGAACAGTCCTATTCTACTAAGCACAACCCTAACTGCCTTCTTAGTGAGCTAAACTCAGACTCAGGTAAGGGTTTGGTAAAGATGTCAGCTAAGTTGGATTTTGAGTCCACATGCTTAAGTATTATTTTGCCCCTGGCTACATGATCTCTTACAAAATGATGTTTGACTTCTATATGTTTTGTTCGGGAATGTTGAATCGGATTCTTAGTCAAGTTGATTGAACTAATGTTATCAATAAAGACTTGGGTTTGGGTGTAGTCAAGCTGAAAGTCCTTAAGAGTGTGCATCATCCACAAGAGTTGTGCTACACACTCTCCTAGGGCAACATATTCTGCTTCGGTTGTGACAAGGCTACGCAGTGTTGCTTTCTACTACACCAGCTGACTAGGCTGTGTCCTAGTAATTGGCAACATCCACTTGTACTCTTTCTATCTAATTTGCACCCAGCATAGTCAGAGTCAGAATATCCTGATAATTCAAAAGTGGAAGTCTAAGGATACCAAATCCCTACATTTAGGGTACCCTTAATGTACCTAAGTATTCTTTTTAGGGCTGCTAAGTGGGATTCCTTAGCACAAGTTTGGTACCTAGCACACATTCCTACAGAAAATAAGATATCAGGTCTACTAGTGGTTAAGTAAAGTAGACTACCAATCATGCTTCGGTATAACTTAAGATCTACAGGCTTACCTTCAGGGTCATTATCAATTTTGACATTTGTAGTCATAGGGATACTTAAGCTTTTGGAATTATCCATTTTGAATTTCTTTATTAACTCTTTAGCATACTTGGATTGGTGAACATAATTACCATCTTTAGTCTATTTAATTTGTAATCCTAAGAAAAAGTTGAGCTCACCTACCAAGCTCATTTCGAATTCACTTTCCATTATTTTTACAAATTCTTTTAGAAAGTTAGAGTTGGTGGATCCAAAAATTATATCATCAACATAAATCTATGCAATGAAAATATCTTTTTCTAATGTTTTAACAAAAAGTGTGGAGTCAATTTGACCTTGGTTAAATTCCTTAGAAATTAGATAGGTTGATAACCGTTCATACCATGCCCTAGGTGCTTGTTTCAACCCATAAAGTGCTTTTCTAAGTTTAAAAACATAGTCTAGTTTTTCTAGGTCCTCAAATCCTGGGGGTTGTCTTATATAAACTTCTTCTTTAATAAACCCATTTAAAAATACAGACTTGACATCCATCTGATATAGCTTAACCCCTCTATGGGCTGCAAAGGCTAACAACATTCTAATTGACTCAAGTCTGGCTACTGGGGCATAGGTTTCATCATAGTCTAACCCTTCAACCTCACTAAACCCTTTAGCTACTAAGCGGGCTTTATTTCTAACAATTTCTCCTTGATCATTTAGTTTGTTTCTAAACACCCATTTAGTATCTATAATAGATTTGCCCTCCGGCTTAGTACTAGTTCCCAGATTTGGTTTCTTTTAAATTAGGCTAACTCCACTTGCATAGCTATGATCCAATCAGGGTCAGGTAGGGCTTCCTCTATAGTCTTAGGTTTAATTTTTGAAATTAATGCGATCTGACTAAGATTTCTATAGGAAGACCTAGTTCTGACTCCTAAGGTTGGATCACCCATAATTTGATCAGAAGGGTGATTGAGTCTGGGTTTCTTGGTTCTTCTAGAACTAGGTTCAGCCTCAGGTTCGACTGGATGGTTTGGTTCAGTGTTTGGTTCAACTACTTGGGTCGGTTCAGTTATTGGTTCAGTTTATACCGTAGTAGTTGGTTCAAGGGTTAGTTCACTTGTGGGTTCAATCAGTGGTTCAATTGATGGTTCAATTGTTGGTTTACTGTGTTCCTGATCAATATTTGATTGGTTCAAGTTTTGATTATCAGTTTTTGGTTCAATTTCCTCATCAAAAATTAAGTTAGTAGTTTCTTCAATTTTGTGTGTTTGTTTATTATAAATCCTATAGGCCCTACTAGTTGTTGAATATCCTAAGAAGGTCCCTGGGGTTGACTTAGATTGAAACTTACCTAGGTAGTCCTTAGTGTTCAGGATATGGACGTTGCACCCAAAGACCCTTAGGTAGTGTAGGTTAGGCATTCTATGATAATATAGTTCATAAGGGGTTTTATTATGTCTTTTGTTAATTAGGACCCTATTTTGGATGTAGCATGTTGTACTTACTGCTTCTGCCCAAAATTGGTTAGCTAAGTTATATTCATTCAACATGGTCCTAGCGACTTCCTAAAGGGTTCTATTTTTTCTTTCCACTATCCTATTGATTTTGTAGAATTCCTCAAACCTTTGATTTTCAAACTCTCCCCCGTGATCACTCCTAAGTCTCTTAATTTTAGTATCATTTTGGTTTTCGATTATTTTGCATAAGTCGATAAGTAGATTCAAGGTTTCATCCTTAGTTTTCAGGAACCTAACCCAGGTATATCTAGAGTAATCATCGATAATTACTAAGCAATACCGATTCCCAGTTAGTGACTTGGCTACCTATGAATCAAATAGGTCAAGGTGCAGGAGCTCAAATATGGTTTGGGTTAAGTCTAATTGAATTGGTTTATGAGTAGACTTAGTTTGTTTACCTTGTTTACATGAATTACATATTGTGTTTTCAAAATTTTTGATTTTTGGTACAAACATGTTAACCTAGTCTGGCGTTATCAAACATGTTAACCTTATGGGTTTTGTGAGAGCCATGTTTTCAAAAATAAATATTTTATTTTTGAAAAACATGGTTAATTTTGAAGACATTAAATTAATTTTGAAAATTTTATAACGTTAAGTTTATTGACCTTGAAAAATGTGTTGAATCTAAGATTAATTGAAATTTGTGTTAGATTTAAATTTAACAAATAGTAACTTGAATTTGAATTTCGAAAATTGGCTTCCAAGTCTTGGCGAGGCACAGAGGCCTTCTTTGGTCGTAACCTTATTGGAGCAACAACCCTTTTCTTGACAAAGCCTTTTAACGAAATTTCATTTTCAAAATGACTTTTTGAAAAATTCTGGTCTAACTAGTTTGGGTCTTGGATCGGTAGCTCCGGCTAGTTCCACCCGACTAAACAGACTAAGTAGGATACACCTTACCTTACTTGACCTTATTAGAAGGGCTTCCCTAGCGTACTATCATCTCACCTCCACCCAGTACTATGTTGTTCAAATTTCTGTTAAGTATTTCGCCCTTAATCTAACCAATCTTAAGTCTAAGCATGATAAAAAAATATTGCAGAAAGAAAATAGACAAGCAAGCAAGCAATTCTGTAAAATTATCTAACTATAAATATGGTTTTTATATTGGCTTCCCCCGGACTATAGCCTTGATAAGGGTTAGGCTAGATGTGAATCTTGTCCTTGGGGATCCAATACTGGTTTGGTCCAGCTTGTTTATTTAAACATAGCTTGGGGACCCATGCTTGGACTCAGGTTCTAGGTTGGTTCAATACAGAATAATATGAGCGTTGTCTTGACTTGGTTCAATAACCGAGTCCGGATCGATTGAGTACAGACTTCTGCTTTCCATGGATCATGTCAAGACCCTTGGAACCTGAAGTAAACTGTTCCACGGCAACTCTGAGCTTCTTGACTTGAGTTTTTAGGGAGGAATTCTCCTCCTCAAGTTTTTGGACTTGAGTTGAGTTTCCTTCCTGAATTTGCTCGGTCAAGGACCTCGAGTTGACTTCCTCTTTCAGGAGTTTTACTTCCTGTCGAAGGGACTCAACCTGGATTTTGGCTTTCGCCAAGTTACGAGACAAGTAAGAAATTAATTTCGACAATTCATATTCTGAGTAACCTCGTACAGTGATTTGCCCATTCTTTGAGATTGTGAGTCTTCCATCGTCTGGTTCCGATTCTGATCCGGAGTCGACGTCTTCCGAGGCGGTCAGGGCGAGTAGATTCGCGTGCGGGACTTCTTCTTCTTCTTCGGAAGATGATTCGTCCCAGGTAGCTTGAAGAGCCTGCTTCCTGCGCGCCTTCTTGGTTTCCTTTAGGTTGGGGCACTCTAACTTGAACTGTCCCTTTTTGTTGCATTCATAGCAAATAACGTTGATCTTGCTATTCAAGTTTGTTGAAGGTTCTGCTGGATCTTCCTTTCTTCGGCTTGATTTCGTCTTGCTCATTTGGTACTTTAGTTCTTTGTAGTAATCCCGAGCTAGCCGAACCAACTTGGGTTGATCCCCTTCACTATCTTCTGATTTTGAGTCTGAGTCGGACTCGGGTGTTGGTTGAGGCTTCTTTTTGGGAGCTTTTCCTTGAGATTTTCCTGCAACAAAAGTTATACCTTTCTCGATCAAGATAGTGTTAGTCTGTTCGTGCAGTTCTAATTCAGAAAACAACTCATCTAGCTTAATTTCAGATAAATTCCTTGAAACTTTGTAGGCATCACCATAGACGCCCACAGTGAGTTTCTAGGAAAAGAATTTAAAGTATACCTTATCAGGTCACGGTTTTCGACCTTGTGACCTATCGTGTGCAGCCGTTCATCAGCTCCTGGATTCTGGCGTGGAGTTGGGTTGCAGTTTCGTCGTCGTGCATCTTGATTGTGTAGAGTCTGTTAAGCAACAGATCTCTTTTGTTGATCCTTGTATCGGAAGTACCTTCGTGCAGCTCGATCAGCTTGTTCTAAAGCTCCTTCGCGCTGTTGAAGGGTCCTACCCGGTTTAGCTCCTCTTTTGTTAAGCCGCATTGCAATGTTTGGGTCGCCTTTGCGTCGACCTCAATTTTCTTCTTCAATGGGCCATCCCACTCGGTATAGTGTTGCACCACGCCTTGTGCATTTTTAGAAATTTCTAGCCCAGACTGGATAATTTCCACATGTCCACCTGAGTTTTTATATGGACTTCCATCCTGCTTTTCCAGTAGGAGAAATTTCCCCACTGAAAAGAGGGGGTCTGGCGGTGCTGCATCCCTCTTGCATGGCCATTAAAATTTTCTGAAAAAGAATTAACAAAAACAAACTTGTTCCAAGACTGAGTCTTGGATTAGTAGTGTAGGAAGAAATATTAATAACAAAAAGATCGAGTGGTGTTGCACTAACCTCGATTAACGAGAAAAATATTTGAACGAAAAAAAATAATTTAAAAATCCAAAAAAAAATCTCAAACTGGTGGTTGCACCAAGTTTGAGCCACCCGCTCTGATACCACTTGTGGGATCGAATTGAATCGATAGAGGGGGTAAATATCGATCGTAAAAATTTTCGGACAAATAGAGCAATTACGCAGCGGAAACAGTAAAATCAATCGCTAACATGATTTCTTTTTACTTGGTTCGGAGTCGTGGTCGGCTCCTACTCCAAGGCTCACGGTCCTTGACCGTTTACGATAGGAAATTCTATATTCGAAAAGAGTTTACAAGTTGGAGTACAAATATACAACTGAAAATGAAATTACAACACTTAAAGAATTAAACTTTTACCAACGACCGGAAAGGTTGGATGTTCGGAGCAGTGGTCGTCGTCAGTGCTTGAATCGCAAGTACGGAGCTTGTCGGAGCGTAGCGCTTGAACGAAGGTGTTGAGAGCGAGATATGCATGTTGTACTGAAGCCTTGGGGGTGAACCCCTATTTATACTGGTAATGGGGCGCCTGTGTTGAAGGGGGTGCCTGACACGTGGCATATCCTGCGAGAATTCCAATCCGCAGACTCGGCCAGCGCTTATCCCTTCAACTGGGGCGCCTGAGCTGACTGGGGCGCCTGTGTTAACACAGGCCCTAGCTTGACTTGGTCCATGGCAGTTTGCTTCGAATGCTCTATTTAACCCTTCACTGGGGCGCCTGTCTCAATACAGGCGTCTAGCCTAGCAAGGGCGCCTCACTCCATTGAGGCGCCTGAGTGTAGAAAACTCCTTCCATTCGTTCCTATAATCAGGGTTAGTTCCAAAGACATACAAAGCATACAAATGATAAGTTTAGAACATTATTTACAGTCTGAGTTGTCTTGGTTCTGACATTGGGTCTTCCAAATGGAACCCTAGGTCGAACCAACGCCTAATATTCCCTCCTATGGGGAACGTGTCCTCACCTACTCCTCTCGGGAGAATTTACTTTTTTGCCAACCGGCTCCTCCAATTGGACTTTTGCCCAGCTTCACTCACCAGGTCTTCGTGCCCAACCTTACGTCAGGACTTAGTTGCCCAGCCCGCGGCCAGGACTTTGTGCCCAATTCATAGAACCAGGACTTAGTGCCTAGTGTACCTAGGACTTTCCTGCAAACTTACTAAGCTTGTTAGATCACAACCAAATCTTAACTTCTGAACCCTTTGCCATTATCAAAACATAGGTTCGACTTTGGTGCTTTCGGCACCAACAAAAGTTAGTGCGCAACGGAAATACTAAAGAACAGAAAAGAAAGACACTTTGTACACACGAAATTTTCTTGGTTCCCAACCCCCCAGGGTCAGTACATCCATGGCCTAAGTACGGGAAACGCCCGTCCACTAATGGTCTCCTTTTCGGACTTTTTGGAGGTGGAGAAACCCGTCTTACAGTGTACGATTTATAATAAAAAAGATAGAGAAAATTAAGTGCAGAATGTAAATTCAAACCAAACAAAAGCGTTGAAGACTCGACCGATTTGGAACTCCAAAGTGCCGTGCACTTCCTCCGGAGCCTCCTTAGTCGCAGAGCTTCGTCTTTAGTACTTTATTGTCACATGGAAAGCTCAAAATGATATTGGAATTGTTGTTGTGAGTTGAGGGTCGAAGCCCCTTTTATATCCTTTTTACAGGGTGCCTGTGTTGAAGGGGGCGCCTCACAAGGCTTGGTCAAACATCATCTTTGCGCCGAACTCGCAGCAGGGATAAGCTCACCCTTCCCAGGTGCCTGACCCATACAGGGCGCCTGGGAGCTCTCAGGCGCCTGTGTTAACAGGCGCCTGTGTTATCAGGCACCTGTGTTAACAGGCGCCTGGGAGGTGGCTGCCTAGTCCAAGGCGCCCTATAGCTCTGGGGCGCCTGTTTCAATACAGGTGCCCTAGAGGTCTTCCAGGCAGCTTTTCCTTGTCTTGCTTCCATCTTTAGGTACATGCAATATAATCAAAGACACGACAAATATGCAAATATATATTCTTAACCTTAACGACTTGGTTCTGACTTTGGATTTCCCGCGAAACCCTAGGTCGAACCGACACCTATGTTCCCATCCCGGGGAATGCGCCTTTCACCTACTCCTCTCAGGAGATGGTTGCCACCCGGCCCATCCGGTTGGACTTTTGCCCAGCTTTACTCACCAGGACTTTTGCCCAATCTTACGACCATAACTTCGTGCCCAGTCCACAACTAGGACTTATTGCCCAATTCCACGAACAAGGGCTTCGTGCCCAACCCTCCGTCAGGTCTTCGGTGCCCAGCCCTCGGCTAGGACTTAGTGCCCAATCCATGATCAGGACTTAGAGCCCAATTCTTCGAACCAGGACTTCGTGCCTAGGTTAACTAGAACTTTTCTTCACTTTGTTACTCCTTTCTTGACTATCCCTTCCTTGTTCAATGTGTCACTAACTTAAGCATATTGTTAAACATTGAAATATTTAGAGGAGGACATCACTGATGCATCTTGCACCAACAATTCCTTAGCACAGGTTTGGTACCTAGCGCACATTGCTACAGCGAACAAAATGTCAGGTCTACTAGCAGTTAAGTATAATGAGCTGCCAATCATACTTCTGTATAGTTTTAGGTCAACTGATTTACATTCAGGGTCATTGTCTATTTTGACATTTGTGGCTATGGGAGTACTTAAGCTTTTAGAGTTTTCCATTTTGAATTTCTTGATTAATTCTTTTGCATATTTGGATTGATGAACATAGTTACCATCCCTGGTTTGTTTTATTTGGAGACCTAAGAAAAAGTTTAGCTCACTTACCAAACTCATTTCGAATTCACTCTCCATAATTCTGACAAATTCTTTTAAAAAGTTAGAATTTGTTAACCCAAATATTATATCATCTATGTATATTTGAGCTATAAATATGTCATTTCTATGGTTTTAATAAATAATGTTGATCAATTTGGCCTTGGTTAAATTCTTTAGAAATTAAATATGTTGATAGTTTTTCGTACCAGGCCCTAGGTGCTTGTTTTAACCCATAAAGGGCTTTCCTAAGTTTGAACACGTACTAAGGATTGTCTAAGTCCTCAAAATGTAGGGGTTTCCCTACATATACTTCCTCTTTTATGAATCCATTAAGAAAGGCAGACTTGACATCCATTTGGTATAGTTTAAAACCTCTATGGGCTGCAAAAGCTAGTAACATCCTAATATATTCAAGTTGGCTACGGGGGCATAGGTTTCATCATAATCTAAACCTTCGACTTGACTATGTAGGACCGGTGCCGTCGATAGAGGGGGGCGTGAATATTGACCATGAAAACTTCACGGTAAAGTTCATAAAACTTTCGATCGTTCTAGACTCAGAGCATTAGTAGCATAGCGGAAAACAGAAAAATAAAGAACAAACCAAAACACAGATTGCACGCGGGATTTTTACTTGGTTCCCGACCCCCCAGGGTCAGTACATCCAAGGCCTAAGCACGGGAACGCCCGTCCACTATTGGTCTCCTTTCTGGACTTTCCGGAGGCGGAGAAACCCGTCTTACAGTGCAAGATTACAATCAAAAATGATAAATAAATTGAACTGAAGAATGTAAATCAAACCAAACAGAAATGATTGAATGCCCGGACGATTTGGACCTCCGAAGTTCCGCACACTTCCTCCTGGAGACTCCCAGTCGTAGAGCCTCGTCGTTATCACTTTGTCATCAGTTAGAACGCTCAGAATGGATCTTGGAAGTTGTGTTTGAAGCTGAGGGGTCGAGGCCCCTTTTATAGGCTTCATACGGGCGCCTGTGATGATGGGGGCGCCCCTATGGACTTGGTTAAACTTTATCTCCGCGCCAAACTCGTCGCAGCTGATAAAACCTTTGACCAGGGAGCCCTGGACCTCCCGGGCGCCTGAATGAAAGCTTATCACTGCTTCGAACTCGAAACAGCAAATACAACTTTCAACTTGGGCGCCTGAATGGAAGCCTTATTCTGCCTTCTTCGACTAAGCCCACTTTTCTTCTTTGAGTTAGGCACCCCCATTGATGGGGGCGCCCCCATCAATAGGGGCGCCTGGCTTGGCTGGTTTCCAGCCCTTTGCCTGCTTTGTCTCCGGTTCTTGGTACTTACAAGATACACAACTATGAAGCAAATATACACACAATATTAGCCTTAAGGACTTGGTTCTGACTTCGAATTTCCACGAAACCCTAGGTCGAACTGACGCAAGTTCTCACCCCCGAGAACGCGCCTTTCACCTACTCCATTCAGGAGACGGTTGCCACCCAGTCCTTCGGGTGGGCTTTTGCTTAGCCTTCGATACTCTCGGATCTCGAGACGTCCGAACCCCGACCCGTCTCTACTTCTGTCCTTAGTCATCGCTCAACTAAGTTGCTCAGTCCCTCGGACCAAGACTTCGTGCCCAAACCCTAAGTCTAGGACTTCGGTGCCTAACTTCACTCATCAGGACTTTTGCCCAGCTTTACTCACCAGGACTTATTGCCCAGCTTTACTCACCAGGTCTTCGGTGCCCAACCCTCGGCCAGGTTTTCTTGCCCAGTCCTCGACCAGGACTTCGTGCCCAACTTCTGGTCAGGTCTTCGGTGCCCAGCCCTTTGCCAGGACTTAGTACCCAATCCATGATCAAGACTTAGTGCCCAATTCTTCGAACCAGGACTTATTGCCTAGGTTTTCTAGGACTTTCTTTCTCTTTGGTTACTCCTCTCTTAACTCCCCTCCCTTGTTCAATGTATCACTGACTTAAGTATATTGTCAAACATTAAAACACTTAGAGGAGGGCGTCACTGATGCAACTTGCACCAACAATCTCCCCCTTTTTGATGTTTGACAATATCTTTAGTTAGATTGGTTGAAAGGGTTAAATTTACTCTTGGGATCAAATGAAAGAAATAATCTAAGTTTTGAAAATCCATTTTTTTTTATCCTCTGTGGAAAAATAAAAAAAATTCTAACTTTCACTCTCCCCCCTTTTTGAAAAACATTTTGAGTTTTTTGATCCTTTGGTAAGAGAAAAAACTTTATTTCTAACTTAAGGCGCATCTCTCCCCCTTTGTCATACATCAAAAAAACCAAAAATACTTGTACCAACAATGGAAACATTTGGTTCTTTGTGAAAATACTTAGTATAATGTTTGAAAGCATAGTATAAAACTTAACTTGTACTCAAGAATATTGAACTTTTAAAAGATATTGAGCTAAAAATGCAAGTACTTTTAAAAGATATTGAACTTTTTGAAAGATGCAAGTACTTTTTAAAATATCTGTATCTTTGAAAAATATAAGTCAATTTGAAAAATATATACTTTTGAGAAATATATTTAATTTTTGAAATATGCAAGTACTTTTTGAAAAATTGATTGAACTTTTGAGGTATGCAAGTACTTTTGAAAAAAGTTGAACCTTTTTGAAAAGTATAAGTACTGTTTAAAAAATAAAAATATTAGAATTTTTGAAAATCATAAGTACTTTTTGAAAAATATTATGCATTTTTGAAAAACCTAAGTACTTTTTGAAAAATATTATGCATCCTTGAAAAACATAAGTACTTTTTGAAAAATATTATTTTGAAAACATAATATTTTACTTGACATGGTTTCTTTTCCAGTCTGACACAATCCTAGGAAACCTTGTTGACTACAAGGACAATTTCCTAAGTGTCCTGGAATATCTCTAACTCAAGTGAACATTATTTCCAAAAAAAACTGTTTTGAAAATGATAGAGATTGAAAAAATTAAGAAAACAGTACTTTGAAGAAAAATTATATTTTCAAACATGACTTAATAATGCAGCGCATGAAAGTATATTAAATAATTCTTTGTAATCTGGCTTCCCCCATAACTTGACCCAGTCCTAGGAAGCTTGTTAACCACAAGTACTCTTCCTCTAAGTCCTCAGGGTTTGGTTCAGACCACGAGAATTATTTAATAATTCAGAACAAATAATTGCCAAAAAAACTTGTCAGAAAATCTTCATTTGATTTAGACTCCCCCTAAATTTGACATATCCTAGGAGTCCTTGTAGATCATGAAGTGGACCTTCCTCCGTGTCTTTTAGGGTTTATCAAAATCAAATGAACGATAATTTTCAGGTAGATAAATTTTGAAACCACAATTTGGAAAGAAGATAATTTTTAAAGTATAAGCTTTTTCGAAAACATATGTGATAGAAATTAAGGCGCAGTTTTCGAAAAATATTTTTAAAGATTAAAAAAAACACTCCCCCTGCATCCAACACCGTTTGACTCTATCTATGTGCCTTAAGGAACTTTAGTGTTGACCTAAGAGGCTTGTGTCTAATTGTGTGAGTCAAACAATTTTTGAAAAGATATACTTTTGAAAAATGTATAATATGTATACCAATCAGACAAGCATGAATTCCATAAAAATATTATTATGTTGAAGCACTATTTTGAAAAACAATTTTGAGAAATATTTTTCAGTTTATTAGTACTTAACATCTCACCCATTCTAGATATCTCAATACAGCAATCATGGTTGCCTTATGGGTGCATTGTGAGATGCTTGAATTATTTTCTTTAATTTGTTATTAAATCTAAGATTTAATTAAAACTTGTGTTAGATTCAAATCTAACAATAGTAATGTGAATTTGATTTTCAGTAATTGGCTTCTAGGTCTTGGCGAGGCACAAGGTCTTCTTTGGTCGTAGCCTTATTGGATCATCAACCCTTTCATTGACAAAGCCTTTTATAGAAAATTCATTTTCAAGTTATTCCTTGAAAGATTTTGGTCTAACTAGTTTAGGTTTTGGATCGGTAGCTTCGGCTAGTTCCACCAGACTAAACAAACCAAGTGGAATATACTTGACCTTATTAGAAGGGCTTCCCTAACGTACTATCATCTCACCTCCGCCTAATACTAGGTTGTTCAAGTTTCAACTATTCTTTTCCTATAACTGTTCTAAATCATGCATAAAATTTAAATATGAATGACATGTCATATATTTAAAAGAAAATAGCATATGCATGGCATGATAGTTATACATGAGTCAGACAATTCAAATCATTTTATTTAAGTTTCTAATAATGTATCAAATTCTCAATTTGATACATGTCGTGTGAACCCGGAAATATGCCAACCCATTTTGACATATTTGATACTATTAATTATTGCAGTTTAGGTAAGATTTTATTTAATTTGAGTTTAAGTTATTTAAGAATTAATTAAATTAATTAAGAATTAATTAAATTAATTAAGAATTAATTTAATTTGAATTAATTAAAGATTAATTGAATTAATGATTAATTGAATTAATTAAGAATTAATTTGAATTTGAATTAATTAAGATTTAATTGAATTAATTAAGATTTAATTGCATTAAATTGAATTAATTAAGATTTAATTGAATTAATTTGAATTAATTAAGATTTAATTGAATTAATTTGAATTAATTAAGATTTAATTGAATTAAGTTGAATTAATTTAGATTTAATTGAATTATTTTGAATTAATTAAGATATAATTGAATTAAGTTGAATTAATTTGAATTGATTAAGATTTAATTGAATTAATTAAGGATTAATTTAAATTAATTAAGATTTAATTGAATTAAGTTGAATTAATTTGATTTAAATAAGAATTAATTAATTAATTAAGATTTAATTGAATTAAGTGAATTAATTTGAATTAAATAAGAATTAATTAAATTAATTAAGGATTAATTTGAATTAATTAAGAATTAATTTGAATTAATTAAGGTTAAAATGATTAACTAATAGTTGTGGGTTTAAGTTCATAATCTTCATTATCTCGAAAATTTCTGACTCATCCACTACTTCTTCCTTACTTATCTTTTCAAGTTTTTCCAATAATTCAGGTTTATTTGAATCTTTGTGATTTTTATTTACTATTGCCTTGATCTCAGAAAATTCTATCTCCTCCTCATCCTCAAAATCACATCCTTTAATATCTTCAAAATAGGTGGAGTAATTTGGGCCACTAGTTAATGTTTTATAATAGTCTTCAATACTATCTATAATTAAATTACTATCTGGGAGAATTTCATCTTTATTATCCTCAAGAATATTTTCAACAAAATCATTCTTATCCTCAAAGATAATTTTGATAATTTCAGGATTATCAAAAATATTTTTAAGATTTTCAAATTCGAATTCAGAATTATCCTTAAGGTTTTCGAATTTGAATTTAGAGTTATCCTTAAGGTTTTCGAATTTGAATTCAGAGTTATCCTTAAGGTTTTCGAATTTGAATTCAGAGTTATCCTTAAGGTTTTCAAAATTAATTTCTATAATTTTATCAGATCTATTTTCAGAATTAAAATCAGTAATTTTATCAGGTCTAATTTCAGAATTAATTTCAGTAATTTTATCAGGTCTAATTTCAGAATTAATTCAGTAATTTTATCAGATCTAATTTCAGAATTAAAATCAGTAATTTTATCAGATCTATTTTCAGAACTAAAATTAAGATTAATTTCAGTATTAATTTCAGCATTATTTCTAGGAAATTCAGAATTAATTTTACAGATTAATTTATTGATATTGATAATTAAAGAGTTGATTTTTGATAGTTTATTACTGTCTACATTATCTAGTTGATCATGCAAGACATTAATTTGCCTATTTACACAATTTATTTTTCAGAAAAATTATCTAAATAATTTACATAAGAAAGTGCAGGAAATTTAAAAATTTTTGGAACATAAATTTTACGTACCTTTGCCGGACACTAATTTTTGTAGTGTCCATATTTCTCGCATTTGAAGCATCTGATGTGATCTTGTTCCTCCGGACTCCTGGCGTTGGTGCCTCCTTTGTCACCGGTGAAGAACGAGTCTTATGAGTAGGGCACTGATTTTTATAGTGCCCTCTCTCCCTGCACTTGAAACATATTATATGAATTTAAAATTTGATATTTAAAATTAAAATGTACCTGATTCACCCCTAGGCTCCCCCCTCAACTCCTGGCATCGTTGCTCCGTCGGCGGTTAGTCCGGTGAAGAGCGGTCTGGCTCTGATACCACTTGTAGGACCGGTGCCGTCGATAGAGGGGGGTGAATATCGACCGTGAAATCTTCACGATAAACTTCGTAAAACTTTCTATCGTTCTAGACTCAGAGCGTTAGTAGCACAGCGGAAAACAGAAAAATAAAGAACAAACCAAAACACAGATTGCACGCAGGATTTTTACTTGGTTCCCGACCCCCCAGGGTCAGTACATCCAAGGCCTATGCACGGGAACACCCATCCACTATTGGTCTCCTTTCCGGACTTTCCGGAGGCGGAGAAACCGTCTTACAGTGCAAGATTACAATCAAAAATGATAAATAAATTGAACTGAAGAATGTAAATCAAACCAAACAGAAATGATCGAATGCCCGGCCGATCTGGACCTCCGAAGTGCCGCGCACTTCCTCCTGGAGCCTCCTGGTCGTAGAGCCTCGTCGTTAGCGCTTTGTCGTTAGTTAGAACGCTCAAAATGGATCTTGGAAGTTGTGTTTGAAGCTGAGGGGTCGAGGCCCCTTTTATAGGCTTCATACGGACACCTGTGATGATGGGGGCGCCCCTATGGACTTGGTCAAACTTTATCTCCGCGCCGAACTCATCGCAGCTGATAAAACCTTTGACTAGGGCACCCTGGACCTCCCGGGCGCCTGAATGAAAGCTTATCTCTGCTTCGAACTCGAAACAGCAAATACAGCTTTCAACATGGGCGCCTGTATCATCCCGGGCGCCTGAATGGAAGCCTTATTCTGCCTTCGTCGACTAAGCCCACTTTTCTTCTTTGAGTTAGGCGCCCCCATGATGGGGGCGCCCCCATCGATGGGGGCGCCTGGCTTGGCTGGTTTCCAGCCCTTTGCCTGCTTTGTCTTCGGTTCTTGGTACCTGCAAGATACACAACTACGAAGCAAATATACACACAATAATAGCCTTAAGGACTTGGTTCTGACTTCGGATTTCCACGAAACCCTAGGTCGAACCGACGCAAGTTCTCACCCCCGAGAACGCACCTTTCACCTACTCCATTCAGGAGACGGTTGCCACCCAGTCCTTCGGGTGGGCTTTTGCTTAGCCTCCGATACTCTCGGATCTCGAGACGTCCGAACCCGACCCGTCTCTACTTCTGTCCTTAGTCATCGCTCAGCTAAGTAGCTCAGTCCCTCGGACCAAGACTTCGTGCCCAAACCCTAAGTTAGGACTTCGGTGCCTAACTTCACTCATCAGGACTTTTGCCCAGCTTCACTCACCAGGACTTATTGCCCAGCTTTACTCACCAAGTCTTCAGTGCCCAACCCTCGGCCAGGTCTTCTTGCCCAGTCCTCGACCAAGACTTCGTGCTCAACTTCCGGTCAGGTCTTCGGTGTTGGAACTCGGATGGCTAGAGAGGGGGGGGTGAATATAGTCAAATACATGGACTTTGACACTTATCGAATTTATGCACTTCAATCGTTAGTAGCACAGCGGAAGCATAATAAAACAAAGTATATGCAGAAATCTAAATCCTAAACTATGAGCAAACCCAAGAACGCTAACAAGAGGATTTACAAGGGTCGGGGATAACTTGCCCCTACTCCTTGGCGTGCCCTTAAGGTGGGCGATCCCTTGATCGTCGGCAGATCAAGCCCCGGTGAACACCGGATAGAAAGCAACCTCCTTCTCGGTGGAGTAACCTCTCCACAGCGTTTCAATCACAGATATAGTTTTAAGCACAATGAAACACAAGAAAGATCTTACTTAGCACTTAGCAAAGACAAGAACACAGCAAGCTTCTTCCAAGCTCCACCCAGCGACGATCTCACGCAAGAACCCTTTCTTCGTGTCTTCTCGCTGTTGGACTCAAAGCCTCTTGTTCCTTCCTCCAAGTGCTCAAGCAAGGGATGGTTGCTTCAAGGATCACAGTAGCTTTCTCAAGAGAGGATGATCAGCTAGGAGCACAAGCACGCAGCAAGAAATCGCAGCTCAAAACCAAGGCAACAACAACTTCTTCTTGCTCTGCTCCAACCCGCTCCTTTTGTTTCCCTCTTGAACGCCAGGTGACAACATCTCACTGCAGCCTCCAGCTGCTCACCTGCAACCACCAGCCACCACTGAGCTCTTCTGGACTCCCTGAGCTTCCCTCAGACCAGCCCCAGTCAGCAGCTCCAGCCAGCGCCAGTGCCCGTTGCAACTTGAGATGGGAAAACAAACAAACCTGCTCCAAGGAAAGGCCTCCATTAACTCTCCTTGAGTGTTTGAATCCTTCCCTATCACCTGCAGCTTAATCAGAGCATTAGAACAGCATATCACTCAGAAAATCAAGTATCAGGAATCAAATGCAGAGAATCAGATACGGTCAGACGCGATCAGAGCGTCTAACAGTGCAATTTGAATTAAAGTGATCGGTCACCGGACCGATCCAGGGCTCGTGGGTCGGTCACCAGACCGATCCACCGGTTTGCTGGGACTCCCAGCTCTTGCGGCGACACAAGCCTGATCGGTCACCAGACCGATCAGGACAGACACTGTCCGATCAGGCTCAAGCCTGATCGGTCCACGTCTGAGTGAATAGTAACCGCGGAAATCAAATCCTAAGTCTTTGATCGGTCACCGAACCGTTCACGAACTGATCAGCGAGAGAACTCAACTCACTGTGAACTCCCTGATCAGTCACCAGACCGATCAGGAGCAAGGTAGTGAGGAAGCTGCCTGCTCCCTGATCGGTCAACGGACCGATCAGGAGCCAAGCAACGAGGCAACGGCCTACTCCCTGATCAGTCACCAGACCGATCAGGAGCCACACTGTAGTTTCCCAACCTCACTGTGCGCTCCCTGATCGGTCACCAGACCGATCCATGAAGGAGCAGCGTGCCAACTTCCCTGATCGGTCACCAGACCGATCCAGGGACTTAAACCTAGCTCTCTAAGCTAGGATTTCATCCACCTTAGCCCTCCAAGCTAAGGATTTTTCACCTAACCCTCCAAGTTGGGAATTTTCACCTAACCCTCCAAGTTAGGACTTTTCACCTAGCCCTCCAAGCTATGATTTTTCACCCAACTCTTCCGAATTAGGACTTTTCCAGACCTAGCCCTCCAAGCTAGGACCTGACCCTCCAAGCCAGGACTTTTTCACCTAACCCTCCAAGTTGGGACTTTTCACCTAACCCTCCAAGTTAGGACTTTCCACCTAGCCCTCCAAGCTAGGAATTTTCACCCAACCCTTCCGAATTAGGACTTTTCACAACCTAGCCTTCCAAGCTAGGATTTTTCACACCTAACCCTCCAGGTTAGGATTTTCCAACACCTAGCCCTCCAAGCTAGGATTTTCCATACCATGTCTAATCCCCGATCAGGACTTAACCATAATCATAATCAACATCAACCTAAACTAAAATCGGTGTCAACACCAAAACAACAATCAGGGTCAGACTGCATCAACAATCTCCCCCTTTTTGTTGTTTGACAACCCGATTTTAAGTTTAGGGATTCCCAATCAATTTTCTCAAATTCAGAATCATAGGGGAATCAGGATCCTTCCCCTACAGCATAATCATCCTAAACATAACCAACCACACTCTCCCCTTTGTCGAACATCGAAAAAGGGTCTAGAAGGGCTGTTAAGTTTAACCATACTCCCCCTCAACCCTAGGGGTATCCCAAAACAACAAAGATATGATTTAATTTTTGAGAAACATATGAATACATATGACAAGAGTAGGGCAGGTGAAAACATACATATGTATCAAATGGCAAGGCATCATAAGCAAAACCATAATCATGCATAATAAGGCATATACACAGATAATAATCATGTGAACACATATAAGCCAACATCCTAAACATGATAAGGCAATAATGAAATACAAGCAAAATATCAGATGCATCATATTGCATCAAAGTCAAGACACCTCAAAAGAACTGAGCACAATCAAATATCACATACATCATAACAGTCAATGTCATCAATCTCCCGCGTGGTCATCGTCTGAAGAATCAGCAATATATATCACATCCCCTGGCGTAGGGCTGCTGGGGGACGCACCACCAGGAAACGTATGATGATACCACTCCTCATACCATGTGTCCTGTAATGCGCTGATCTCAGAGACATCAGATGCGATGGGATCCATGTGCACCAATCGAAGTATACTCAAGAAATGCTCCGTAAATTCAATATGAGTGATTCGAAAGAGGTGACCACTCCCATGGCTACGAACACAAGACTAGACAATGATGAGAGTGGTAAACCCGTTGATTTGACTCAATATCGGAGCATGATAGGTAGTTTGCTATACCTCACAGCCAGTCGACCTGATATTCTTTTCGCTGTGGGTATGTGCGCTAGGTATCAAGTTTGTGCCAAGGAATCTCATTTAATCGCTGTTAAAAGAATTTTGAGATATCTTAAAGGCACAATTGGAGTCGGTCTTTGGTACCCCCGTACCGAATCTTTTGATTTAATTGGCTATACCGATTCCGACTACGCTGGATGTAAGTTGGATCGGAAAAGCACGAGTGGGGGTTGCCAATTTCTAGGATCATCTTTAGTTAGTTGGTCAAGTCGGAAGCAACATTGTGTTGCTCTCTCCACGACCGAGGCAGAATATATCGCCATGGGAGAGAGCGTATCACAATTGTTGTGGATGATTCACACTCTAGAGGACTATGGATTGAGTTACAAAAGTGTGCAAGTGTTGTGTGATAACATTAGCACAATTAACCTAACCAAGAATCCAGTCCATCATTCTAGGACCAAACATATTGAAGTGCGTCACCACTTCATTAGGGATCATGTTGCTAGGGGAGATATTGTACTCTCACATGTAGAGTCCAAGTCAAACCTAGCTGACATTTTCACTAAACCACTCCCTGAAAATGAGTTTAGCTTCTTAAGAAGGGAGTTGGGAATGTGTCGCGCTTCTTAGTTTTCAAAATGCATTCAAAACCCTTCATGATTATTTCTAATTGTTGGGATACAATTGGGTAACTTTGGGGACATCTCACACAAACTATAAGGCTTACCAAAACGTTTTTTTTGCTAGAAATGGGGTGAGATGTTAGGATCAACTCAATTTCTCAAAATGTCAATGCATCCCTTGAGAAATTAAGTTGACGAGATAAAAATCACTTCGGTGACCAAGTATGGGGAAAACCAATGCATAACACATGTGTATTTGGCTCCATGATCATACTTGGACATTCCAATCAAGGAAACTTGATTGGAAACTTGAATTTGGCACAATCTTGTTTGAATTTGATTGAATGATTGTTGATTGAGTTTGACTCCACTTGGGTGGAGCAAAGTGATTGTTGAACCTATAAGGACCTTTGATCCTTGTTCAGGGATCAATCTTAGTCAAGGGTCACTTCCAAGATCGATATCTTTCATCAGATCTTGCAAAAATCACTTGGAAGTCTGAAACTGAAAGTTTCAGATCGTATCAGGCAATATCAGGAACCCTGATCGGTCACTGGACCGATCAGGAGTAGGCTGATCGGTCCCTGGACCGATCTGGCTCCCTCCTGTTGTGATCGGTCCACAGACCGATCAGAGGGTCACAGAGACTTAAAAATCTCGGCTAAACATTCTGTGCTAGCCTGGATCGGTCCCCAGACCGATCTGGCACCTTGTGGTGATCGGTCCAGAGACCGATCAGGAGGGCTTCTCGAATATCATCCGACCCTACTGTTCGCTTCCTGATCGATCAGCCGATCGATCAGGAGCCTGCCTGATCGGTCAACCGACCGATCAGGACCAGGCCAGTCCGATCAGGCCAGAGCCTGATCGGTCTGGGCGCTCTCAGATCGAACGGTGATCCGTTCAATCGCATTAAAGTCTGGTTGGTGGACCGATCCACCAACCGATTAACTCCTCCAAAACCTCTCATTGCCGAACCCTAGCGCCGAAAACTCCCTCTTGCGCCTCTTCACTGCTGTGAGAGCCTTCCTCATCTCCTTCCTCTTGCGAGTGAGCTTTTGTGTGCGTGCGGTTCTGAGAAGACTTCCTGCGAGCTTCTTGTCTTCTGCAAGTTTTCCTTCCTTGCTCACGGTGTTGCGCTCATTCTTGCGCCAAGGTCTTCTCCTGCGCGAGCTCTTCTTCCAGACTTCAAGTTCTTCTGCACTACACCTCAATGGCACCTAAGTAAGCGTTTTTGTATAGTTTTTTTTATCAGTTCTTAGAGTATGTGTTTGAGGCTAACCAAGTTCTTGTGTCTTGTTGTTGTGCCGTGACTCCTCCTTGCCATAATTTGTCTTATGATAATGTTATCTTGATCAAATCTTACATCTGTATCAACCTGGTGCCATGATCTTATGTTTCTGCCGTGACTCTTCTTTGCCATGTCATTGATTAACTCTATCTTCATATGATTCATGTCTTACCTTGTGTTCTTTTGATTATTGTGTCGTGATCAAATCTTGGGTCTATGATTAAACCTGTGTTCATATGATTATTCATCTTGTCCAATTGACTTAACCCATGTTCATGTGATCAATTCAACCTTTTTTATGCCATTTCCATCCTTAGAAGGTCATCTAAGGGAAAGGAACCAGTGGAGGAAAGCTCAAAGGGCAAAGGCCCTTCATCATCTACACCTCCTTCGAGACCTCCTCCACCTCCACACACTAGATTTCAAAACATTCATTATAGCTCTAAACTTCCAATGGCATAACTTCAAACTCATGCCATGTCGGACTGTTGACCAAACCTTCATCTACGAACATTGTCCGACAGTACGACAAATCATCGAACACTATGAACTTCAATCCATTCTTTTTCTCGAAAGGCCAATCAACTTTGATTTGGTCTCTGAATTCTATAATAACATGGTCAGTGGTGAGGGCACGGGGTGGAGGACCCGTGTCGCCAGTGTCGATCTTGATTTTACTCTATCAGCCTTCACTGCATTTCTTGGTTGCGTCGTTCGAGAACAACTTCTCACTCTACCCTTATCCTCCTGATCCTCTTCCGTTCCCTTTGCTGGAGTCACTCCTGACTCCATCTATGAGTATTTTCTAGGCATCCCAGGCCAAGGGGTTCCGGTGAGCACGCCTGTGATTTTCCACATTTCCTGCTCTCCATCTTTCCCCCATAGACTACGTTTTGTTTAAGATCATCACTAACTGTTTCCTCCCGACTACTTCGAAACACCTAGATAAAATTCACTCCTTCCACTGCTTGATGCTCTACGGGATGCATCAGCAGTTAGACTTTGACCCAGTGACTTCCATCTACTTCTCCATCATAGTCCACAGTCAGAGGTATGGTCAGACAGTCTACATGCCGTTTGGCCATATCATTACTGCTTGGCTGCAGTCCGTAGGTATCGATGTTTCACAGGGCCGCATTGTGCCCATGGTTCGACAGGACTGCCGCCTGGATCGTCGCATGCTCGCTCAGTCCGGCATTGTTGTCGGGCCGCAGGGGCTAAGGTGGAAGGATCGAAGACGAGTGGGGGAGTTACCAGGAGCAGCCCATACCCAGGAGCAGCCCGCTGTTACAGCAGATTACGATGAGTGGGCTCCTGACCTCCGTTGGCAGGTTGCGGAGCTAGAGCGGATGCTGCAGCACGAGTTACATATTTCTGAGCTCTGGCGACAGGAGGTCAGCTCAGAGTTTCAGTCTTTCGATCGCCGTCTCGATGCTCTA
>JAGFNQ010006385.1:0-55589 GCA_024364735.1 Boesenbergia rotunda
AATCATCTCCCATTTGCAGTTAGACTTAGACTGACTTCTATGTTTGTATTTGATGCATAGAACATCTATACAGGTGAAGCCATCCATTCCAGCTTATCAATGCTACAGCAAATTACATTTCAAACGACCTGAGCAATGGGCTGAATCCAAAAAAAAGTTCATTTCAAAGCATAATTAGTCTATAAAGAAACTAAGTATAACTAGAGGTTATATTCCACATCAATGACTCATCCTCCAAGTAATGAGAGCCTATGTTGACCATTGTAATATGTATGTGTATCTTAAGGTGCATACATTGTCCTTGGTGATGTGTTTCTACTGTACATATATTATATATATGAAACAGATCTTATTAATAACCCATACCGACACAACAAACAAGCAAAACAATGCAGTGTAGTCATGAATGAGAATTAATCCATTAGAACTTTGAAGATTTTCACATTGCAGATGACTAGAAGTGCAAATGTTAATTAAGTCATGTAATACCGCATCAACAGCTGATTCTGCTGGGCCTCTTATTGAAATTAGTGAAGATTCAATAAGGCGACGATATCCTTGCTCAGGAGCTATCAAGTGAGGCTGGTATCCATCAGCCTCAGTGATGATTTTTCTTACATTCTCCATTGACAGATGCTTGTCAAACTGTAACCTTTTTAGAGCAGCTGGTAGTTGACTGTCAAAGACATTATGGATCTTCTCACCACCAGGACGCCTATCAGAAAGAAGTTAATATAAGAGAAAGCATTGATTGGATTCATCAATAATGAGCTTTAGTGCTAGAATTAGTATTATAATGAAGCTCTAATTTGTTTTGATGAATAATAACGATCATAGAGGAAAGTATTATGGAAGAGAATCTATAATTTATTTGCATCACTCAAACACATGTATTTCCAATTCAAAATTAGCATTATAAATGAATAAATAATTGAATGTTTAAGTGTTAGAATTGAAAATAATATGCTTCAAAGCTTGTTTCTACTTACACGCCATCAAGGTGTTCCTTGTAGATTGAATCAAAAGTACGACAAATTTCCATGATCGAGTACAATTTTCCCTACAATAAAATAATGATATTTTTAAAAGTTAATCAAAACAAACTAGAATCATACAAATGAAGTGGCATAGAAAAGAATTTGATATTTAAAATAGCAACCTTAAGAAGTTTGACATTAGTTTGACAGTGTAGCAATGAATAATTAGCACTCCAGTAAATATAGAGCAAACTTTGATATGAAACTCTGTTATCCGTAAGTATTTTGTCTGTCAAGACCAAAATGTTTTTTATACATATGATATGATATGACAATCACGTGTTTGGGTTTGAGCTAAGTAGAAGATTCAAATATGATTCAGGAAATAACTAAGTATTATTACATGCAACATGGCATTCAAGGAACCAGCTCTGTGTGGAAATTTTGACATAAAAGCCAGAATAGCATGCTAATGAATTGACAAGAAAGCTGCTATTCTTGCATTTGGTCCTTATATCCCCCAACTCTCTTTTAATGTTAAAAACTAGTGTTATCTAGATAAGTAAAACCAAGCCTAAGATTTATATTATGGTTTGAAATATAGCGTCAAGTAGGGGTGTAAACGAGATAAGACGCTCGTGAGCTATTCAGGTCTTGGTTCGAAAAATAGTTCATTCGAGTTCGTTCAATTAAGTTAACGAGCCAAGCTTCGAGCTCGAGCTTAGTAGTATTTGGTTCGTGAGCTCGCGAACATGTTTGTTTAGAGGCTCGCAAACGTGTTCATTAAGAGGCTCACGAACATGTTCGTTAAGAGGCTTGTTTATCTTGTTATATATACATATATAATTAAATATCACATAAATAATAAATAAAATAATATATTATAAATTATTATAATTATTTATTTTAAACGAGCTTGAATTAAACTCGTTTAATTTTTAAACGAGCTTTTTTCGAGCCGAACTCGAGCCGAGCTCGAGTCTAAAAATAACGAACCGAGCACGAACTCGAACCTCTTACTGTTTGGCTCAGCTCGGTTCGATTACACCCCTAGCATCAAGCTAGGTGAAACAGTCAGAACATACCATTTTAGTGAGATGCGTAAACCTGATCTTGATCAGCAGAGGTAATCTCTCATGTCATCCATATCGATCATGTTAATATCATATTGTGTCAACACTTGACATACTATATGCTTCAGCATATGTAAAAATGAATTCAAACAATATTTTTTTATACATTCTTTTTTAAAATTCTAATTCCATTGACTATCTACTGGCTATAAAAATATCTTAAAAGTAAACAATTTAAATAGAAGAAAAATAATAGGAGTAGAAGGAATAAAACTTATTTAAACACAATTTTTGACACGTACCTTGGGATCATGTGCAAAGATCATTTTTAATCGATATAACTTATTAAAAGAAAAAAAAAATTAGGTTAAAGAGAAATTTATCTGAATTCATCTCAACATGCTTGTATTTTAATAATTATCTAATTTCTATGGCCTTGTTTTTAGAAGTAAATAAACAAAGTGAAAGAGCATTAAAGGAATAAACTAAATTTTAAATCATCGCAGTATGCTTCGAATGTCAACTGTCAACACAACAGTGTTGATCCCGTCATAGTGGTGTCAAAATGCACCGATTGGGTCAGGCATGACCTAAGCCTGGTCATCTTGTTTCCATGTAGTGTTGAGTCGGGCACGACACAAGCAGTTATGGTTCATGTCAGCCATGACCCATGACTACACCAAGCTAAGCACAACATTTATTTTAAAAATAATAATAAAATAAAAAAACATATAAAAATAGAAAAAAAATAAAAGGCCCAAACCACTATATCATTGGACCATTTTGACAGGTAACCAAATCTCCAATACCAAACAATATTGTGAACATTGCTTTATATTATGTTATAGACATGTTTTTATTACTGACTTTCCACAAACACTATTAATTTCCCCTTTAGGGTTAAATCCACTGATTCCATGTTAGGAACAATAAGCTTTACAGTGGAAGTATGGGTCTTTAGCTGCTGAACGAATACAACTAATAGAATGAGCCTAAAAATAATAATTGTAAAAATCAGTAAACATAAGAAATCCATATACACTATAAAATCATAAAGTAAGATTAATGAGCTTAAGAAATACTAACACCAGTATCAACAGCAATAGGTTTCCCCAGACGGCCGAGTTCCATTTCAAGCTCAGTTATGGTTTTACTTATAAGAGATTGGATGCCCGGAATCCGAGACTTGATCACTTGTTCCAAATGCTACAAAGGTAACAAAAGTAATTACATTCTTTGGAAAAAAGTTCATTATATCATAAACAAAAATAAACACTACCATCTATTGTTAGCAAAGGTAACAAAAGCAATTACATTCTTTGTTTAAGAATTGTATGGTAAAATCAGGCACGTTGCATCAATGGACTGAAAACATGCCATGCAAAGATTCATGCAAGAATTCACAACAAATACTACCTTTGAAAGCATTTTAGCCAAATGCTCTGAGCCCATTCTATGAGCAAGATGTTTGTATTCTGGTGTATTGGCAAAGTACTCACGTTCTCTATGCCTGGCAGCAATCATGTCAACATTCTTGTTAATGTCAGCTTGTGATCGATTAACAACACCAATCCATGGAAATTGCATCTTGTATGACTTGCCTTCCAATATCTACAAAATCCAAAAAAGATTTAGAAACACCTTCCATGGTATAAATACTTTGGTCAGAAAAGAAATAATCAAACTGATTGCACTTTCTTTAGATAACTCTTTTTACAAAGGAATCTTTCTTTTTTAAGATAAAAAAACTGATTGCAGTTTTAAGCAGCAGAAAAAGATAGATCTTTTTCATAACTGAGAAGAAGCATAAATAGTTAATACTCACCACATATGTGCATCTTTGACAATTAAGACCAATTTCTAAGTTCAATTGATAACCATTTGCAAAAAAACTTAAGCTATTAGGAAAAAAATCCATCTAAAATTTTCATGTTCTTAACATCACCTATCATGTGTGACTAAGCAAACTAGATATGACCAGCCCAAGCCATTTTGGCTTAATTGGGTAAGTACTCTTTTAAGTGCCAAAATGGAGGAATTAAAACATGGAACTCTGCACAGATACCATATTGCTTGATTTGCTTAGTGACTATTCCAGTCAAAAGATGTAGCTATTAGGAAAAGACTGATCCATCCTTTGTTAGTAATTTAAAAGAAAAAGAAAATTAGAACTCCAATTTGTCCCACAAAACCTCAGATTTCTAGATCGATTACCTTTTTTCACATTAGTTTTTAGGCTGATACTTAATTAAGTTATCGCATACTCCAAATAAATAATACCAAAGGTTATTTGGTAAATTTCCTATGAAATCAAGTTCCGTTTCTTTTTCCTCCAAACATAAGATTCAAGATTTAGTTCTCAAGGTTTTGTTGCTTTTAGACAATTAAAATTGTTTTATTTAGAAATTTTATTGAAAATAAGTGGAAGAAAATAATCTTACATCAACTGCATCAGTGCCCTTGTCCATAAGATCAATTTTAGTAAGCACACCAAATGTCCTCTCCCCTACATTCAAATAGTGAGAAATGAAGCATTAATTGGATGACTATGGCAATGAAAAGATGAAAAACAACTTTCTTCCACCTCTAGAGTGAACATACTTTAGAAATTAGCAACATTCCTGTCTTTCAATAGATGGATAACACTAAAGCATACAAGATTTGCACCTCCACAAACATAAAGAAAATTTCTATAATAGCAACACCAAAAGAAAACAACCAACATGTTGGCGAAATTCTTAGAAAGTTGATTGCTCTGCTGTCATCTCCAATAATTTTGTAACAAAATGAATGAGTACATACAAACTGGTTAGCATTAGTTTTGCAAATAAAATATGAAACAAGATGGAAAAGAAGAAACAATCTTGAAGAGAAATTTTACATGCATATAAACGACAAACTAGCTGTCTATGGCAAGGTTTAACTTGCCATTAAGCTTTATTGATAGATTTCATAGGATATCAAAAACATGAAAAAGGGATGAAATATTGCTAAGGTAATAGTGGCATGCAGCTGCTATGATTAACTAGTTGCAGTCCACATGGAACAGGCACCTTCCATTGTACAGAAAATGGATACAAATTGTATATCCTGCTTTGATTATGTAGAATTTTATAGAAGAAAGCAAGGGCCCATTTGCATAAAAACTTTCTAATGAAATCTGAGCATCTAGTTATTTGACTAGGATTTTTTACCTTTGCATGTGATGCCATCTAATTGGCTAGGATTTTTCGTATTTGGACTAGATAATAAAAATTGGTAGCAACTGCATTTCCTTGGCTTCCAGCATCATTCCATCCTTTGCTTTCACTTTTATGCTAATCTTTTACAAAATTATAACAAATTGCAATAATTCATTCGCATACAAAAGGTTGACTTCAGCTTTGATAAATATTAATGCAAGGCTTAACAGTTAACCATGTTTAACAGGTCCCTCAAAATGAAGGAGCTGTTCATATAGTTGTTGCTGTGAATCTCTTGAACCAGTATATAACAACGTGAAATAAATTCAAGTTCTTATCATTCTTCCCAACTAAAGCTGAATCGGCCATGCCAACTATGGGAATAGTATATAATTAACATAGTAAAAATGTTTCCAATGATCAGGAGAAGCAAAAGAAATAGGGTTAAAATATATTTTAGCATAGAAGAACTTATCCTAAATCCACACTGAAAAAACAACTTGGCAAGAACAGGTAAATGCACAAGTACTACCAATTATTTTTCCATGGGACTAAGAGCACTTACCCTTAGGATCCACTTCACGAGATATCTTAATTGCATCAGATGTAGCCAGATCCTGATTGGCTGGAGAAATTGCAAGAATTATTGAATTAGGCTGCAAATAAAGACTTTCAATCAAAATCGCTTGGAATTATCACTTATCCATGTAATAAAACATAAAAACTCAGAGCAATTACGATTCAAGTTGTTATTTAAGTAATTGATCAAGCCTAGATGAAACAGAGCTAGTTTAAAAAAAAAATACTAAACTGGAAACATGAACTTAAATGAGCGACTCTGTAAAATGAGATAAATAAAAGGGAAATAGGTTTAGACATTGTCGTTATAGAGATTGATAAGAATCACATTCTACAATTTATATTCATTGAATGGTACCTTCTCAATATATGCACGAACCATATTCTCAATATCAGCCACAATACTCTCGGGTTGACCATCTGCAAGCTCAAAATTAGACTGATAATGCATTTTACACTAAAACGAGATAAAAAAAAAAAGAAGTGTTTTTAGCATACAGTAAGAAATGACCTACCAACTGCTACCTTTGTCAGTCCAGGAAGATCAACAAGTGTCAAGTTTACAACTGTTAATATAGAGAGAATTAGCACAAAAAAGATAAAAAAAAAAGTGATTCACTATATATGCAGGTTAACTGTTGGCTAAACTCATATGATATAAAAGATTATGCAAAAGTAAATTATGAATGCAATGCACAGATAATTCAAATTAAGATGGGTATTAACCATGGACGTTTATAAAATAGGATTCTGTTGAATGAAATATAATATGTTTGCAGACTAGGATTCTATAGCCCCTAAGCCTAACACTATAATAGTAAATAACAATGTAGGATAGTATCATTTCTAACACTCCCGTTCAAGTATGCCATATCTACCAAATCCAACATGTCTCAATAAACATACAATTATGTATCTGACAAATGCATTTAGCATTATTTTGTACATAGGGATGATGTGTGTGTATCCATAGCTTAAAAGTTAGTTGGCAAATCTGCAGCATTAGCAGTGTCTCACCATTAGGAGAAGATATACTAAGATGAATTGGAACGGAGGAGATTGCCTTTGATCGCCCAGTTTCTCTATCTGTTTCATCTTCAATTTCCTTCCGAACTTGAGCTGAATTTTCAATTTGCACATTGAATCAAAAGATATCAAGTGACAACTTAAAAAATGAGATGAACAATAAAAAAAAAAAAGATAATACAGGTTATGTTTAAAAAGTCATCATACAGACATATGACAACCAAAATTCATTAAGACTTAGCAGGATACATCAAGGAAAAAAACAAACTGGTTCATTTTCTTTCTCAGAAATTACCAAAGTCTGTGAACCTTTTCTTTGGAAGATGCATAAACTCTGCGTACTCTCTTCCTTCATCAATTTTATGAAGTTGCAAAACAAGAGGGCGACGAGTAACAATTCCTATAATGGCAGATGGCTTAAGTTGTCAAATAAAAGGATTAAATAAGTGTTTAATAAACTATAGTAAATTTGTCCTTGAAAACCACCTGAACCCCTTGGCAAAAAGTCCTTTCCAACTACGCTTTCCAATACTGAAGACTTACCTGAGCTCTTTAAAAGCAAACAGACTGTGAGAGTATGTGTATATTATCAGAGACATAGTTGCAAAAAAAAAAAAAAAGAAAGAAAGAAACGTAGCCTCTGGTTCACAATTGTACTGAAACTTTTTTATGCAAGTAAAAAAGGTAAACGATCAATCTATTTTGTACTGCAGTGTACTTACTTCCCCACAATATAAGAATTACAAACAGAGTCAACGGAAATTTGAGATTGCCAAAGGATCATATTTTTGGAACCAAGAAATTGCTATTTATTTACATCGGGATCCTTCTGCAATCGCCGAGATAAAAGACAGAGTACCGATGTAGTAGGGTGAGAACTCTCGTACAATGCATGTAAAACTTCAGAATTTGAGCGGCCAAATAATAGAGATAGAATATAGGGGGCATGAAATAGAATAGAAAAGATCGCAAAACTAAATGATTTTATGAAAAAGAAGATGATATTTCAGAAACTTAATCACGATAAATTACGGGTAGCAAATAGAATCCAAATGCTGCAATTCTGGAGATGAAAAACAAAGAGAATTGCAGAATGAACGATCTAGGCTAATAGGCGAGACCTTTCCACTAAAATCCAAGAAAACATATCTTCAGTAAAGCAAGACGCTCTAAAATCAGAAAAGCCCTCAGAAATGCATACAGAAGAAAGCCAGAAGGGCTAAGGAGGTGATACCTGCCCTCCTACGACAGCGATCGCCGGCAGCGCGTCCCACAGGGTCGGCAAGGAGCTCTCCTCCCCGTGATCCCCGAGGGCGGTGCAAGCCCGCTGGATATTGTTCACCAAAGAAATCAAGTTCTCCATTATCTGTCTGTCTCCGTGCAATGGAGGTCGAATGCTGTCGCAAATGAGCGAGGATCAGATCGAGGCTAGTGATTGCAACCGAAGACGAAGAAGAGAAGGACGAAAGACGCGGGGAAGGAAGGGCGATAGGGAAGCCTGCCTCCGCTATTTGGTATTATCCATTTTGAACGGGTCCGGGAACAGTTATAATGGATCGTCCTCCTCGCGTGATCAAAGCGAAAAGCATGCATCATTATTACTATTATTATTTTAAATTTCGTTTTGGATAATATTCAAACGTGAATTTTGAAAAATATTTCGTTTGATTTGTTCTATTTTCTATTTTTATTTTTTTAAAAATCGTAGGAGGCGTTTGGTAGGCTTGTTTCTCATTTTTATTTTAGGTAGAAAATGTGATTTTTTGAAAAATATATTTGGTTTGAATTTTCCAACCTTATTTTCTAGAAAAAGATATATCGTTTTCTAGAAAACTAGAGAATAAAAGAAAATTATTTTTCAGAAAAATGAAAAAATGAGATTTTTAGAAAAATGAAAATAGAAAATGGAGCAGACCAAACGCTCCCGTATTTTCTTATTTTCTGAAAAATAACTTTATTTCATTCTTTAGTTTTCTGAAAAATACTATATCTTTTTTTGAAAAACAACGCTGAAAAATATAAACCAAACACGTTTTTCAAAAAATCACATTTTCTATCGAAAATAAAAATAAAAAATAAGCATACCAAACCCAACCTTAATGTTTCATTTTCTTTTCGCATACTTATATAGCGCAACTTAATGGAGTCTGCCATTGAATTGAATGTCAAATTTATTATAATGACTATAGATTAAGTTTTGGGTGAACCATATTAATTTTTTACTCCAATAGAACCTCCTTTAGGGTGAATATGTCTCAATGCGATTGGACAAAAACACCACGATATTCAGGCCAAAGACTGATACTGGTATTGAAGCCAAAACGATACCATCAATCTAGGAAGAAGCTATAATATACATTAAGATAAAATGTTCTCTATTATTTATTTATTTATATTTTATCATATGACCGAGGATATTGGACCACGATGAACAATATTAATTTTTAACTCCAATAGAACCTCCTTTATGGTGAATATGTCTCAATGAGATTGGACAAAAACACCACGATATTCAGTCCAAAGACGGATACTGGTATTGAAGCCAAAACTATACCATCGATCTAGGAAGAAGCTATAATATGCAGCCTGCGAAGTCAACAGTAGTTTCAAACAAATCTTCAAAATAGGTTTTAGGGGAAGAAGATTCTTGACAAATTGCCATATCTTTTATTTAATTGTTCAAAGATCAAAGCATTCAAATATGTTCAAGTTAGCACGGATGATTTCGAGCTAATAGCACGCGCGAGAGAGAGAGAACAAATCTCAATTTCGAGCGGCACTCTGGATCCAATTAGGGATGAAAATAAATCAGGCGGCCTGTCAGGGGCCTGTGGTCTGCATTTGACCTGGCCTGGCCTGGGTCTGTTAAAAATAAAATAACAATCAGACCCTTTTAAAACCCTAAACCCAGGCCAGGCTCAATATAAAACCTATGAGGCCTGACAGGCCGGCCTGGGCCTGTTAAAATTACATCATACAAATTATCAAAACAAAGTTTTGATCCTTAGACCTCTACAAGCAAACTCTTATCTACACCCTACTAGCCAACACACCATAAATCTATTTTCGTTATATCATACATATTTTATATATTTACTTTGGAAGCAACATATATATTTATGGTATTTTTAACTAATTTGTTAAATTAGTATTTTGGATAATCGAATATTCAAATTGAATTGTTATATTTTATATATTAGAAGTATTTTAGATAATCGAATTAAATTACAAGCTTTGTAAACAGACCGTAGGCCAGGCCAGGCCAGGCTATTGAACAGGCCAGGCCAGGCCAGGCTCAAGCCTAGAATAAAGCCTGTAACAAGCCACAGGCCAGATTCAGACCTATTTGCTATTATACAGACCTGACCTGTTAAGGTGAAAGTCTGGCTTGGCCTGTTTCCATCCCTAGATCCAATGAATCGAAGGTGGTCGCGGGATTCGACCCAAATAGTGCAAATAAAATAATTTATTTAAGGGCAACGATAATTATTTAGGTAAGGACAACGATAATTATTTAATTAATTTTTTTCTTTCTTTCATTTCCTTCCAATCAACATAACACAAAACACCGCACTCTGAATCGATGCTTCAAATACAACATGAAAAGTTTTTAATCTTTGAGATTTAAGTAGGTTGTCATATGCAGAATGACTTGGAACCCCATCACCACATCACATTTTTATTGGTTCAAAACGAGTATCAAAGCAAAATAAAAACAAGAAAATGACAGCAAACGAAAATTACAGAGCCATGAAACTTACAATAGCATTGGAAACTTCGATCAAAATACAGGAAAAGCGACCAAATGCCAAGGGAGTTAACATGCGAAAGACGAGTCCACAAGCATTTGACGAGCAAAACTTGCATGCTGCATATTAAACATCGTGCTGACGGGTAGGCAAATGCTGGGGGGCGACAATTACTTTTTACCTCGGAGTTTTGTCCCGAGAACCCTTTCCAGTTTGGTAATTATCTGTTGGTTTGGAATAGCCTTTCCAGACTCATATTCTTGGATAATTTGGGGCTTCTCGTTGATTAGCTGATACAAATAAGAGTGGCTAAGTTGGATATGCCAGAAACAATCAAACAAAGATGCTAGCCAAAAAAACAATTAGGAATGCATTCAGTAAAATGGAGGCTGAAAGAGAAGATGCGTACCTGTGCAAGTTGAGCCTGGGTAAACTTCTTTTCAAGTCGAGCTTGCATGAGATTCTTCTTCAGTTCAGTTGATACTCGCTCATCTTGTTGAATAGGATAAAAAGGTTAGGGCATGGAATTGTATAGTAAGCTGTTTGATAAGGTAACTCAAGGTTTAACACTATTATTGGTCACCCCATTGTAGATCTCACTCTCACATATTACAGACTGGAACAAAAGAAGCAAGCACATCTTACATCTTCAACGATTTGTTTACTAGGGTTGGTTTGAATTAATAAAAGTGAAGGGAAAAAACATTCATGGGAGGTCATCTTTCTCATATGCAAATGGAAATTTGCTCCATTCATTCACAATTTTCCATTCCCGTCTATTTATCCACCCAAGAAAACAAGTCATATATATTATATACCTTCATCCTAATACTAATAGCAACAAATAGATACTCATCCAGGATGATCAATTTTTTTTATCAATGTGATAAACAATTTGATAATGTGGAAAGCACATTTGAGCATAAACACACATTGTTACATGCATATGCATGATGTATGAACACAAATTAATGAATGTACGCATCACAAGAAATGAATACCCATACAGAAGAAGCAAGTATACAATGGAAATTTAGTAGACAGTCGTGAATGACTATAGAAGATCCCTGAAAACCCATGTATGTGTTACGGGGGGATGTAATCATAGTTTGTTCGGATCAATATCAACAACAACCGATCCTGACTTGGTTTTGTTTATAGACGGTTTAAAACAGATAATCTACAATCTAAATTATAGCTTTGAAAGATACCTCCAACTTCTAATGTAACATCTTAGGATTTAGAATTGAAGTTTCCTTGAATAGGAATAGAATGAATAAACTATATACGCTTGATCAAAACCATGTTAATTGCAAACTGCGTGAAACCAGTGAACAAAAAAATTGAAGACTTCTCTTTAATCATGTGAACATAGGGATCATGATTTTTGCACAAGTGGCAGCCAGAAAGATTGAACATGAAATAGAATTACTTGAAGCACTTGGCATTGTAAAGCGAGCATGAAATGATAACAGAGTCGATTAAGCATGGTTCTCCGTTGTAGTTAATTACGGTACATACGATTGCTTCTTAAGCTTGCAACAAAATACATGAGTAGAAAAGTTGAATAAAAATTTAAAAAGTTATGCCTTTCTAAGACTGAAAAGAGTTTGCAAAAGTCAAGCTTGGGAGCCAACAAAAAGCCAACCACATGGGCACTTAACTATTAGGTTATTATTGGAAAATAAAATCAAAGTACAAAGAAAAATAGATTTTCAAATACCAAATAATTCTGTGACACAGTGGGACTTAATTCTCAGCTCATTCATAACTTAGAATGTGCAGATGGCTTGAAGCACAATGGAGCATTAGAAAAGTGAAATCAGTGTCAGAACAAAGAAACAAAAAGATGAAAGAAAGAAAAAATGTAAATAACATGGTTCCCTATCTACCAAGTGATAGGGCATACTTAAACAATCTAGCAATATCCAAACAAACAATGGAAACGATCATGGAGTTTCAGATTTGCTGGGGATGTAATAGGAGGGAAAAGATTATATATACATACATATTTTTATTTTGTTATTTTCTAGAACGAAGAGGATAAGAGAAAGGAATTTCATTCCATTCGATTTCTCCATTTTATTTTTGACCAAATTGGGCATAATTGGAGGAAAATAAAATTAAGTCTCTAATGCATGCAATATAAGTAACAGTTTTTCTCCCTTTCAATTCTTCTTTTTGATTTCGACCAAATAAACAAGATGGGTGGAAAAGATGGACGGTAAGATAAATGTTGTTTACCTTTCACATAAACATATGAAAATGTGTGTGTACTTGTGTGTAAAATATGACTACTTGCGTCTGTATAAAATTTGTGGCTGGGCGTGTCAAAATTTTGAGTTTGATTGGGTTTCTCTTGAAAATTTTCTCATATTTTGGCTGGTTTGGCTTGAATTTCTCTACTAAACTGTAAACCGAATTGTGTCCATCCTAGCCCCTCTCCAACGACTGACTGCGATAGAAAACCTGTATTACAGCTACAAACGAGATCCAATATAGAGATAAAGAAAATAGCATAACTACCGGAATACAAACAAGTCACTTTCAAGGATAAAGATCGAACCAAGCAAACAAAACAGAGAAACTCACGAGAAAGATTCTCTGTTTCCTCGTCAAGTTTCCTTGTGTTTAGGGACGTGCTACTAGAGGAAGCCTTGTTCGAACCAGCATTAACTGCAACAAAATCACCAACACTCAGACACAGAGAGGGGGGCAAAGATACTACGGAGTAAATCAATAACAAAGGAGGCATACACTTCTTCACTGTCTCGATCTCAGCGCCGCTGCGACGGGCGGCGTTGACGGCCTTCTCATCCTTCTTTGCGGCGGCAGTGGGAGCCTTCTTGCGGAGCACAACAGGCTCCCAGTCCTGGGAGATCGGTCCATTCCCTGCCATCGATCCAATCTTCGCCCTCGTGAGCGACTGGGAAGGATTAGGGTTGCAAAGAAGAGCCGATGAAAATGGAGAATTGTCGCAGATTTCTGCCAAATTCTTATAGTCCCGTGAGTAAGATTGGGCTTCAGCAGATAGTATGGGCCATAAAGATAGAAAAACACAGAAGCCCATTATGAAATCACAGCCCGCATCAGGTAATGACATCATATCTTTCCACTATATATATATATATATATATATATATATATATATATATATATATATATATATATATATATATATATATATATATATATATATATATAGCTGTTCGCCTGCGACCCCGGGCTGCGGGCGAGTCCTACGTGGCGACGCGGTACGCTGCGTGGACAAAACATTTCGCGATTTTGCTCTCGCGCCCGCAGCTCCTCTCGCGAACCCTAATCGGCATTTTCCGTCAGCCCGCGTCGCCTCCCTCTATCTCGCGCCTACCCCTGCTTTTCCGCCAGCCCGCGTCACCTCCCTCTATCTCGCGCCTGCCCCTGCGTTGCCGTGGTCCGGCGATCCCCCACCGCCCTCTCTCTTTCGCGTCCGAAGCCTGCGAGCAGTGGCGGTGGAGGACGAAGGTGGAGAAGTTCCGCAAGATAGAGGGAGGCGACGCGGGCTGGCCCGACTGCGGCCGCTGGTGCAAGCAGGGGCAGGCGCAACGGCGGACCACGGCAACGCAGGGGGGACCTCCACGTCAAGGATCCGATGCGGTCCTGCTTCTTGAGTTGCACTTGAAGCTTGATTTCTGCAATAAATGAAGCTCTCCGTCGTCGCAGTTTGTTTAAGCTCGCGAAGATGGGTGGTGGGGTTCGACTCTGGTTGGCTTTGTGTCTTGTTGTTTTGTGCTTAGCGATCTTGCGGGAGCTGGAGATGTTGATGGTGATTGATTGATGAGTTTTGAGTTATTTTTGAAGCGTATTTGTTGTTAAAAATCGTTAAGTTTAGGCAGGTTGTGAATGATTTGCAGGGTTGCTCGCCAATGGCAACTTCGAGATCAGCCCGAGGAAGGAGAAGCTCAACAAGACGCTCATCGTTGGGAAGCACTCGCTTCCAAGCTGGACGATTCATGAGTTGGTGGAGTACGTCTCCGGCGGGCCGCAGCCGGGGGGAATGTACTTCGCGGTGGCGCACGGCGTCAGCGCAAGCGACCTCGACAAGTTTCTAGTATCAATTGGAAGACAACCTTCATATGCGGATCTAGAGGTGATTCAGCGGTTTGTGAACATGTAAACATAAGTTCACAGCAGCTGTTTCAATACAAATTGATAATAGTTTTTTATAATAGGCAAATCCAGTGGTTGAGAAGGACAATCCACCTGATCTTATTGACTTAGTTCCATCTGGAGTTCCCACTCTGTCGGATACAGTAGCAAACTCTGTTACTTCTGCTCCAATTGAAAAGGTTTCTTTTCTCATGCGAAATTTCATCCAGTCTCATTTGCAATTTTCTTTCTTCTGCTAGTTGCATCAAGTAAATGGTCATTTTAGCACATTAAGTATATGAATGTATTCTTTCTCGAGCTAGCTTTATTGATCGAAAGAGGAGCGAACATATAGAATCTGATCATTTATAAAGCATGAGAATGAGCATGATAGATAGCATACAAAATTAAATTATAGGACACTCATTTTACTATTGGAGAGCCCACCAGTCACTATCTCCTATATCCATAATTAGTAAATCGTGAATGCAAATATATTTACTGAGTTCGTTGTTAAGCGGATGCTGCCGCCGGAGGGGTCGAGGATGGCGGCGTTGTTGAACATGATGTCGAACTTGCCGTGGAGGGAGATGGCGGTGTCCACGGTGCCGGATGCTGCTTGTAACACCCCAAATTTTTCAATGTAAAATCATGACAATGTATGAAAAATGGTTATAATGAAATGATATAAAATTTCATGCAATCACATGCTATGAAATGTCATGAATGCATGAAATATCATATTCATGAATATGGAATATTAAAAATATTATGAAATAATATTTATGAAATATTATGAATTCATGAAATATTATTAATATTATGAAATTTCATGATGGGCTTGGTTTAATGGGATTTGATATGGATTAGTGCAAATTGTGATAAAAAGAAGAAATATAAAGGAGGAAGCAAGGATTGAACCTTGAACCTCCTAGTGCACTCACCATGTCATAACCAATGAACCAAGCAATATTTCATGTAGAAGGAATAAGGAACATGCTTGTTAAAAGCTAGGGAAGTGAAGAGACATGTCTTTTCATGAGAAAAGTATAAATAGGGGAATGAGAAGTTAGAGTAACTTCCTCTTCTTCTTTCTCACTTCTCCCCACCGAAATCTTCTTCTTCCTCTTCTCTTTTCCATTTTCGAAATTCCAACCCTAGGGTTCTAACCCTAGGGCAATTGCAAGAAGGAAAGTCCAAGTGCCATTGTCCTCTACCAAGTCCAAGGAACCCTAGAGGAAATTTGGAAGAAAAGGATTGTCACGTACCCTTCAAGTGTAGGGTACCCTACGGTTTAAAGAGAAGGTGAAATTCCAGCGCTAGGATGTAAGTGTCCTCTCGCCTGCAGTGTAATCGTTATTGTGTGATTGTCATGCTTTGATTGATTTTGAAATGGGTGTTTTCCTTCTTATATGTTTCGGCCAACACCTCCAAGGGAGGCTTTGGTTCCTTCCTTGATGCATGGGAAGACCTTGAGACTTAGGGTATACATGTAGATGGATTTTTCTTCATGGTGTCAAGAACAAAACCTAGGGTTTGTCCTTGTATGGGTTTCGGCCACTTCCTAAGGGATGTGTTTGGCAACTTTTCAATACATGAAAATAACCCTTAAGACTTAGGGTATACTCATATGTGATGTTTCCAAATTTTTGGAAGGACAAAAATTAGGGTTTGATACCCTACAAAGTTTCGGCCAAGAGGAGGAAGGCTAGGGTTTTTGGGTTGCTTGCTATCCTATTATGTTCCCATGATTAGTAGTGTAGATAAAATGTTTGTGTGAAGGTTGGATGTCAAAAAACCTAGCCTAGCAATTTTACATCATTCGGCCACCCCTTGTAACTTAGGGTTAGTGGATGCTAACCCCACTTTGAGGCTTAAACCATGTTCAATTGTTAGCATGTAGTGTACTTGAGGTGGTTGTAGAAATGCTTGAATGAATGCTTGATTGGAAAACCAAACCCCTCACTTGCAATTTTCGGCCCCAACATGGAACCCTAGCTTAGGGAAGGTCATTTACCTCTAATGTATGCCATGTTAATAGAATGCATGATAGAGATATATATGTGATGAATGTATGCTTTAATTGGATGAAAAAAAGGGGAAATTCCCTTACTTGTAACTTTCGGCCAACCCTAGTCCTAGGGTTGGGAAGCACTTAGTGAAATCATGAAGCATGCTACCACTTATATGATGTGTGTATAAATTATGTGACCTATCTTGTTAGATATAAAAGCATGCCTTATAGCCCATGGGGCACTCTTATGACATGAACATGATGTGTTTGATAATATGCTTAAAAAGGGATACTCTATTGAAACTGGGATCAAGAGCACCCGAATGTGTGGTGTGTCCCTAGGGGATCAAGAGCACCCTTGATGAGTGGTGTGTCCCTTTAAGATGTGAGTAGGAGTACCTTTAGGCATATACATATATGAGTAATTACATGATAAATTACTTTACTTTGAAAGTTGTGTACCCGACTCGGAAGGGGGTCGTTAAACAAATCCAATGTGCATGTTAACTGAAGGTCATGGCATTGGTAGGACGGAAGGGTCCTGCTCTAATTAGATTGGTGGCTCGCTACCCCAATTTATTAGGGAACGCGCTTGATGTGGTACTACAACTGGGCCCTAGATGATGATATGATATTTTTAAGTACTTACCTTCATGGAACCCTTTGAAAAACATTTTCTCATTACGTGATAATCTTGTTCTGTAAAGTACTTAGAAATATTTGATGTGAAGCTTATGATGCAAGCACTGAGAAATATTTGATGTGATGCTTATGATGCTTATAATTCCACCTTGATTACTGAGTAGCATGATATGATGTATCGATATGGTTTTGCGAGTAGCATGATATGATGTATCGATATGGTTTTGCGAGTAGGCCCGGATTCTTACTAAGCATGTTTTGCTTACTAGTTCATGTTGTTTTTCTTATGCTGCAGATAGCGGTAAGAAATACTTGAACTAAAGGAAGAGGCAGAGGGAAAGCTAGAGGATGTGTGTGGTGATGGCTCGGGAAAGGACGAAAGATTCTTATCTACCTTATTTTTGTCTAGAATCTAAACTGCTTCCAATAAAAGATTGAAATTGTATTACTATATTCTGAATGTGTGATGATTATGACTACTCTACTGATTGATTAAGTTAGAGATATGGAACCTATGTCATGTTAGATAACACTATCATTAATGTCTAATTCTTGTAGTATGCATGCTAAGTAAAATGCTAGATATTTACTATTTCCTGTTGCTTATGAATGCTTCTCTTGCATGTGTCTAAGACTAGATAACTCTTGCTATATTCCTATATTCTATCTTGTTCAAACCATGTTTAGATTAGTAAATTATGAAGTTAAATGATCTCTCTCTATTATGTTGTAATTGCATGGATGGTATGTAAAAACCTTGCTTGGTAAATTAGTCTTTAATAATGCCTGCTTACTACACTTCTTGTAGTATAATTGTTTTCTACTGGTTATACATGCTTAGCATGATGCATGATATGAATGTATGGACCCGTAACCCCGCCTTAAGGGTAGATATAAGGTCGGGCGTTACAAGTTGGTATCAGAGCAGATTTCCCCTCCACCACACACACATCAAGCTTCCTCCTGCCGCTTCCAAGTAAGAAATCCTAACTCGCTTATATTATTTCATGTACAGTAATGATATTGATAGAGATGATTTATGCTTGCATGATATGAAGATGATTAATACTTGCATAACAAGTGAAGGTAGAATTATGGTTATGTAGTCATTTACTGTCTATATGATAGATATGGCTAGAAGGCGTAGTACTAGGGGTAACGAGACAGCACCCCCACCTGACCTGATGCAGGTGATCACTGAGCTGCAGCGCCAGGTCACTGAGCAGCAGCAGATGATAAACACTCTGATGACCCAGCAGACTAACACTGCCACCCCTACGGGAAGTCAGGACGCCATAACCACTGAACCTTCGGCTGCACAGGCGCCCTCGGACACTATGGCCAGAGCAGTCTGACAAGAGGCCTATTTGATACAGTGGCAACGACTGAAGCCGGATAAGTTCTCCGGCATCTGCGAGCCGTGGGACGCCCAGTCCTGGCTCAAAACAGTGGAAAGCACCGTGGAACTTCTTGACTGGCCGGAACACGAAAAGGTCAAGTGTGTCTCGTTCTGCCTCTCCGGCGATGCTCGGATGTGGTGGGAACGGGTGAAGGCCAGAAGATCAATGGACCAGATGAAATGGAAGGATTTCGAGTCTGAATTTCTGGAGGAGTTCTTCCATATGAGGGTGACCAACAGACATTTTGATGAGTTCACCGAATTTCGACAGGGGAATCTCTCTGTCAACGAGGTCGTCCAGAAATTTAACCGACTGGCACGATTATGTCCGGAGCTGGTCAGTACTGAAAGGGAAAGGGTCAGATTAATGCTGAGAATGCTCAGGCCCGACATTGCTCTGAGTGTAGCCGATGGCGTTCATAGGCCATAGACTGCAGAGGAGCTAGTCAGCGGCGCCCTGAATGCTGAGCACTATCTGAAGAATATTAACCAGCAGAGCCAATCCCTGACTGCCAGCAAGAGTCAGAATCAGTCGGGAGGTCAGAAACCTCCAAATAGCAACCCCCACTGGAAAAAGAACCACAACGGAAAGAGGAAGCCATGGGATAAATCTGCCAGTGGTTATTTAGGCAAGAAGCCTAAATATCCTCCTTGTGCCACCTGTGGGAAGATGCACCTAGGGACATGCTTATTGGGTGCCAAGAGATGTTTCACTTGCGGGAAGGAAGGACATTTCGCCAGAGAGTGTCCTACTGCCGCTAAGGCACCTCAGCAGCAGTATATTCAGCACAAAGGTGCTCCTCCCCAGCTTCACCATATGCAGGCTGTCATCGATGGTACTCCTATTTATCAGGGGCGATTAGAAGCCCCGCCTGCTACAACAAACGCCTGAGTTTTCTCGCTTACAAAGGAAGACGTGGCGACTGCCTCTACCGTTGTCACAGGTCAGATAATTATTTACAGTCATCCTGCTACTGCATTATTTGACACTGGAGCAACGCATTCCTTTATTTCCATGCTATATGCCACGAGATATGATATGCCACTGCAAGAACTAGATTGCAAGTTTCTGACTACATTGCCCTCGGGGGAGGTGATGGCCTCTACCCAAATGCTACGGGCCACACCGATCAGCATCGCAGATAGGGAGCTCTACTGCGATCTAATAGTGCTTGATATGGCCGATTATGATCTGATATTGGGCATGGACTTCTTGAATAAATACGGCGCTTCTATTGAGTGCCGTAAACGAAGGGTTGTTTTCCGACCCGAGGCGGGAATCCACTTTGAATTTATCGGCGAGCCGAGGAAGAAGACTGGCAAATTCTTATCGGCTCTGAAAGCAAGGAAAATGTTAGAAAATGGATGTTCTGGATTTCTAGCTCATGTGGTTGATACTCGTCCTACAGAGGACCCGAAGCTAGAAGACGTCAAAGTCGTATGCAACTATCCAGAGGTATTTCCTGACGACTTACCTGGGTTAGCACCTGAAAGAGATGTTGAATTTGCTATTGATTTGATTCCTGGTACTAACCCCATCTCGAAAGCACCATACCGAATGGCGCCGACTGAATTGAAAGAATTGCAAGGACAGCTACAAGAGCTACTAGACAAGGGACTTATCCGCCCTAGTCATTCCCCCTGGGGAGCTCCCGTACTGTTCGTCAAAAAGAAGGACGGGTCGATGCGTATGTGTATCGACTATCGGGCATTAAACAATGTGACCATAAAGAACAGGTACCCTCTACCCAGGATAGATGACCTGTTCGATCAGTTAAAGGGAGCTACGGTTTTCTCTAAGATCGATCTGAGGTCTGGTTATCACCAAGTCCGGGTGAAAAATGAGGATATACCCAAAACTGCTTTCCGGACGAGATACGAACATTATGAGTTCGTAGTGATGCCGTTTGGAGTTACTAATGCTCCGGCAATATTCATGGACCTTATGAATCGGATTTTCTCGGCATTTCTCGACAGATTTGTGATCGTCTTCATCGACGACATCCTTATTTATTCGAGGACTTCCGAAGAGCATGCGGAGCACCTGAGTATAGTATTACAGATTCTTCAGAAGGAACAACTGTATGCTAAATTTTTGAAATGTGAGTTCTGGCTGAACCAAGTATCATTCTTGGGACATGTTATCTCCAAGGACGGAGTGATGGTCGACCCAATCAAAATTGAGGCCGTAAGTAACTGGTCCAGACCCAAGAATGCCAGCGAGGTCAGAAGTTTTCTGGGGCTAGCAGGCTATTACAGAAAATTCGTAGAGAACTTCTCTCGGATTGCAGCTCCTATGACAGCTCTGACAAAGAAGGATAAGAAATATGTATGGACCGAGGAATGTGAGAAGAGCTTCTCTGAATTGAAAAGGAGGCTGACTAGCGCTCCTATATTGACTCTTCCCGAAAGTGATACGGGTTTCGATATGTACAGCGACGCATCCAAACTGGGACTCGGAGCTGTACTTATGCAAAATGGGAAGGTGATTGCCTACGCCTCTAGACAATTAAAGGAACATGAAAAGAATTATCCTACCCATGATTTGGAATTAGCAGCGGTGGTCTTTGCGCTGAAAATATGGAGGCATTATTTATATGGCACTCAGTGCAAAGTCTTTACTGACCACCAGAGTCTGCGGTATTTCTTCACCCAGAAGGACCTGAATATGCGACAACGCCGATGGCTCGAGTTGGTCAAGGACTACGACTGCGAGATCTTGTACCATCCGGGAAAAGCCAACAAGGTAGCGGATGCTCTCAGTAGAAAATCATGTGCTGCATTGTTGTCTTTATCAGCTTTGTCACGACCCTTAGGGGAAGAAATTATGGATTTCGGAATCGAGATTATATCGGGACAGCTTTCTACCCTACAGATTGCGCCGACATTATTTGATGGTATTCTGGAGAAGCAGAATCTTGATCCGAGTCTTCGGAGAATCAGGCAGGAGATTCTTGAAGGCAAGGACGAGGGATTCCGGATTTCCGATAGCGGAGTCTTATATCTCTGGGATCGATTATGCGTTCCCGACAACTCCGACTTACGGACGAGGATTCTCGAGGAAGCTCACGGCACACCTTATGCGATGCATCCTGGGTCTACCAAGATGTATCAAGATCTGAAGAGCAAATTTTGGTGGTCCGGCATGAAGAAAGATGTAGCCCATTATATTAGCATGTGTTTGACCTGCCAGAGGGTCAAAGCAGAACACCAGAGACCTGGGGGAGTTCTGCAGCCTCTACCTATTCCCGAGTGGAAGTGGGAGGACATCTCTATGGATTTCATATCAGGGCTGCCCCGGACTACGAATGGATATGATAGTATATGGGTTATTGTGGACCGACTAACCAAGTCTGCGCATTTTCTGGCTATCAGGATGACTTATTCAGTTGAGCAGCTGGCTCAACTGTACGTCAAGGAGATTGTCCGATTACACGGGATTCCCAAGACCATCGTCTCTGACCGAGATGGTCGATTTACTTCTGATTTTTGGGGACACGTGCAGAAGGCCCTTGGCACGAAGCTGAAGTTCAGTACAGCCTTTCACCCCCAGACTGACGGGCAGACTGAACGAGTAAACCAGATACTAGAAGATATGTTACGAGCTTGCGCCTTGGACTTCAAGGGAAGCTGGTGTCGATACCTGAGCCTGGCAGAGTTTGCTTATAACAACAGTTATCAGGCTACTATCGGGATGACACCGTACGAGGCACTATACGGCCGAAAATGCAGATCTCCTTTATGCTGGCATGAGAGTGGTGAAAAGAGGGAGATAAGACTCCAGACCGATATTATTGATGAGACCACTCAGGCTATAAGGAATATCCGCAAGAGGATAGAGACTGCTCAGAGTCGGCAGAAGAGCTACGCTGATAAACGACGTCGACCACTTGAGTTCGAGGTTGGGGATTCGGTATTCCTGAAGGTAGCCCCTATGAAAGGGGTGATGAGATTCGGAAAGAAGGGGAAGCTGAGTCCGCGATACGTGGGACCCTACCAGATTTTGAGACGAGTAGGCAAGGTGGCCTACGAGCTGGAGCTACCGCCAGAAATGGCGGCTATCCACAACGTCTTCCATGTGTCGATGCTCAAGAAGTGTACCCCTGATGCGAGTCAAATGATAAAACCCCCACCAGTGCAAGAACAGGAGAGCCTTAGTTCCAAACGCCGCCCGATCCAGATCCTCGATCGGGAAGTTAAAAGGCTAAGGAACAAGGAAATACCCTTAGTGAAAGTTCTGTGGCGGAACAAGCAGTTCGAAGAAGCCACCTGGGAACAGGAAGATACGATGCGATCAAAGTACCCGGAACTGTTTTAAGTTCGGGACGAACTTTCTATAAGAGGGGGAGGATTGTAACACCCCAAATTTTTCAATGTAAAATCATGACAATGTATGAAAAATGGTTATAATGAAATGATATAAATTTCATGCAATCACATGCTATGAAATGTCATGAATGCATGAAATATCATATTCATGAATATGAAATATTAAAAATATTATGAAATAATATTTATGAAATATTATGAATTCATGAAATATTATTAATATTATGAAATTTCATGATGGGCTTGGTTTAATGGGATTTGATATGGATTAGTACAAATTGTGATAAAAAGAAAAAGTAGAAAGGAAGAAGCAAGGATTGAACCTTGAACCTCCTAGTTGCACTCACTATGTCATAACCAATGAACCAAGCAATATTTCATGTAGAAGGAATAAGGAACATTCTTGTTAAAAGCTAGGGAAGTGAAGAGACATGTCTTTTCATGAGAAAAGTATAAATAGGGGAATGAGAAGTTAGAGTAACTTCCTCTTCTTCTTTCTCACTTCTCCCCACCGAAATCTTCTTCTTCCTCTTCTCTTTTCCATTTTCGAAATTCCAACCCTAGGGTTCTAACCCTAGGGCAATTGCAAGAAGGAAAGTCCAAGTGCCATTGTCCTCTACCAAGTCCAAGGAACCCTAGAGGAAATTTGGAAGAAAAGGATTGTCACGTACCCTTCAAGTGTAGGGTACCCTACGGTTTAAAGAGAAGGTGAAATTCCAGTGCTAGGATGTAAGTGTCCTCTCGCCTGCAGTGTAATCGTTATTGTGTGATTGCCATGCTTTGATTGATTTTGAAATGGGTGTTTTCCTTCTTATATGTTTCGGCCAACACCTCCAAGGGAGGCTTTGGTTCCTTCCTTGATGCATGGGAAGACCTTGAGACTTAGGGTATACATGTAGATGGATTTTTCTTCATGGTGTCAAGAACAAAACCTAGGGTTTGTCCTTGTATGGGTTTCGGCCACTTCCTAAGGGATGTGTTTGGCAACTTTTCAATACATGAAAATAACCCTTAAGACTTAGGGTATACTCATATGTGATGTTTCCAAATTTTTGGAAGGACAAAAATTAGGGTTTGGTACCCTACAAAGTTTCGGCCAAGAGGAGGAAGGCTAGGGTTTTTGGGTTGCTTGCTATCCTATTATGTTCCCATGATTAGTAGTGTAGATAAAATGTTTGTGTGAAGGTTGGATGTCAAAAAACCTAGCCTAGCAATTTTACATCATTCGGCCACCCCTTGTAAATTAGGGTTAGTGGATGCTAACCCCACTTTGAGGCTTAAACCATGTTCAATTGTTAGCATGTAGTGTACTTGAGGTGGTTGTAGAAATGCTTGAATGAATGCTTGATTGGAAAACCAAACCCCTCACTTGCAATTTTCGGCCCCAACATGGAACCCTAGCTTAGGGAAGGTCATTTACCTCTAATGTATGCCATGTTAATAGAATGCATGATAGAGATATATATGTGATGAATGTATGCTTTAATTGGATGAAAAAAAAAACGGGAAATTCCCTTACTTGTAACTTTCGGCCAACCCTAGTCCTAGGGTTGGGAAGCACTTAGTGAAATCATGAAGCATGCTACCACTTATATGATGTGTGTATAAATTATGTGACCTATCTTGTTAGATATAAAAGCATGCCTTATAGCCCATGGGGCACTCTTATGACATGAACATGATGTGTTTGATAATATGCTTAAAAAGGGATACTCTATTGAAACTGGGATCAAGAGCACCCGAATGTGTGGTGTGTCCCTAGGGGATCAAGAGCACCCTTGATGAGTGGTGTGTCCCTTTAAGATGTGAGTAGGAGTACCTTTAGGCATATACATATATGAGTAATTGCATGATAAATTACTTTACTTTGAAAGTTGTGTACCCGACTCGGAAGGGGGTCGTTAAACAAATCCAATGTGCATGTTAACTGAAGGTCATGGCATTGGTAGGACGGAAGGGTCCTGCTCTAATTAGATTGGTGGCTCGCTACCCCAATTTATTAGGGAACGCGTTTGATGTGGTACTACAACTGGGCCCTAGATGATGATATGATATTTTTAAGTACTTACCTTTATGGAACCCTTTGAAAAATATTTTCTCATTACGTGATAATCTTGTTCTGTAAAGTACTTAGAAATATTTGATGTGAAGCTTATGATGCAAGCACTGAGAAATATTTGATGTGATGCTTATGATGCTTATAATTCCACCTTGATTACTGAGTAGCATGATATGATGTATCGATATGGTTTTGCGAGTAGCATGATATGATGTATCGATATGGTTTTGCGAGTAGCATGATATGATGTATCGATATGGTTTTGCGAGTAGGCCCGGATTCTTACTAAGCATGTTTTGCTTACTAGTTCATGTTGTTTTTCTTATGTTGCAGATAGCGGTAAGAAATACTTGAACTAAAGGAAGAGGCAGAGGGAAAGCTAGAGGATGTGTGTGGTGATGGCTCGGGAAAGGACGAAAGATTCTTATCTACCTTATTTTTGTCTAGAATCTAAACTGCTTCAAATAAAAGATTGAAATTGTATTACTATACTCTGAATGTGTGATGATTATGACTACTCTACTGATTGATTAAGTTAGAGATATGGAACCTATGTCATGTTAGATAACACTATCATTAATGTCTAATTCTTGTAGTATGCATGCTAAGTAAAATGCTAGATATTTACTATTTCCTGTTGCTTATGAATGCTTCTCTTGCATGTGTCTAAGACTAGATAACTCTTGCTATATTCCTATCTTCTATCTTGTTCAAACCATGTTTAGATCAGTAAATTATGAAGTTAAATGATCTCTCTCTATTATGTTGTAATTGCATGGATGGTATGTAAAAACCTTGCTTGGTAAATTAGTCTTTAATAATGCCTGCTTACTACACTTCTTATAGTATAATTGTTTTCTACTGGTTATCCATGCTTAGCATGATGCATGATATGAATGTATGGACCCGTAACCCCGCCTTAAGGGTAGATATAAGGTCGGACGTTACACTGCTGCCGGAGGGGTTGAGGATGGCGGCGTTGTTGAACATGATGCCGAGCTTGTCGTGGAGGGAGATGGTGGTGTCCACGGCGCGCTTCACGTCGGACTCGAGGCGGACGTCGCAGTGGACATAGGAGGCGATGTCGTCAGAGCCAAGGCCGGCCTCGCCGATGCCGCTAGCAGCCTTCGAAGGATAAAGACGAGTGAGATGATTAGAAAATATTAAATTTTATAAAGAAAAAGGGAAATAAATCAATAGTAGCGCACAGGCGCGTATTTGACGTCGCGTGCTATAATAGTATTGTATATATATATATATATATATATATATATATATATATATATATATATATATATATGAGTATGATTGGGATAGTAAATGGGAGAGTGAATGACGTGTAGCTATTGTGTACATATTTGATCGCCGATCGAACACCACCGATGACCTCTGATTGTCGTCCCGAATCAAACTATGTCCTAAGAAGATAGTGAACCCGGCAGGGTCGCCGGTAATTGAGATCTCGTCGGATTGACGGTGAATGCGACGAGATCATAATTGCGGCGATTCCCGATGAGTTCACCGATATTCTTAGGACATAGTTTGATTCGGGACGGTGATCAGAGGCCGCCGATGGTGTCCGATCGGCGATCGGACGTATATACAATAATTGCCACATCATTCACTCTCTAAAATTCACTCTCCATATCATTACTATATATATATATATATATATATATATATATATATATATATATATATATATATATATATATATATATATATATATAAACAGGTCGCGGACTTTTTAAATATATACTTATATATAAAAAATTAAATTCATAAATTATCACATAACAACATTAATAATTAAAAACTAAATTACATTATATCAAATAAAAAACTAAATAAATGAATTTATTAATTTTTTTAAATTTAAATTAAAAAATTATTTTAATTAAAATAAAAGGGAAGGAAGTAGCGTGTCCAAACCGATGTAGTCCTGTCTTATCGAAATGATTGAGAGTTCACGTCACAATAGTAGCTCTCACTGTGAATGCCGTTCACTTAAAAAAAAATGAAAACATATATAAAAATTAAATAAATATTTGAGAAATCAAAATATTAGTATTCTAAATTTTATGTTTTAAAATTATTTTTCTAATTTTATTTTTTAATATAATAATTTTAATTTTAATTTAAGGGTCTGGGCACGACATGAAAGTTGCATTTGCATGTACTCTAATTTATAATTTTAAAATTTTAATATTAAATTGTTGGCCTCCACGCGTCCTTCCAACAGCCTCGGGATTCAGCCACCATTAATCAATATTTTATATATTTATAATTTGATTCTTAATTACAATTACGATATATTTTATATAATTTTTTAAAAATAAGATGTAAATATGTTGGTCATCTTAAATTTATCTATTACCCAGTATAATATATTTTTTTTCTTCATGTCCTTCCAACTAATTTTATATTGTAGTGCACGGTAGAGATTATTCCTTCGAATATAATAAGCCACTTCACTATTAGTAAAGTACTACATTACTATTTGTCATTGTCATTTATGATTATTTAATTATTAAAACCATCCTCAATATTTTTTCAAAATATATAATATTCCACCATCTACTACTATTAGTATTTTATTTAAAAAATATAGATATAATAATTCATTTCACGAAATTATGAGTTATTAAGATAAATTTATTTGAAATACTTAATGTTATTATATTAATTTTTTTCATTCATTTTAATTTTGTACTCTCTTTGTATATACACTCTACTGGATTGGGAATTCTTCACTTTGCCTTCTATCAAGAAGCCATGGAGAAGCTCAAGCCCAGCAAGGCGAAGTCTTTTGAGCATGATTTCCAAGGTCGATCGCTGCACATCTTGCTCCGCTAGCTCTTTATTTGTTGGGTGGACCATTAACTGCTTGATTTGGTGCAGAGGTCAGCAGCATCGAGTGGGAATTCGTCGACATGTCAGAGGAGGAGGAAGACCTCGTTCACAGGATGTACAGACTTGTCGGAGACAGGTAATTAATTAACGCTCTGATCTCTACCTCCTTCCTTCAGTACTGTAAGCTTTCATTAGAGTTTTGCAAGTAGTCGACAAACTGTTTGATCCATGGCCTGTTCAATTCCTTTATCGATCGATCTCTTACTAGAACTCACTACAGTTACCTCGTGCTAGCGTGCTAGCGTTTCTCCATTGAGATTCAACTTTCATACTTATCCACAAAAACACTACAAACACATGAGTACGCACATTAAGTTTTGATCGTCTGCAGGACTCTAAAGTTAATGCACGCTGAGTGTGTTTAGGTGGGTGTTGATAGCTGGTCGAATTCCTGGACGAACACCAGAGGCGATCGAACGGTTCTGGAAAATGAAGTATGATCCTTGTTTTGCTGAAAGAAGGCTGAAGAGGGGGAAGAGAACATGAAGTTTATGCTCTGCACATGTCCAGCCGACGACTCTGATGAACTGATCATATATTAATCTGCACCTTGTGTGTGCTCTTTATCAGTCATTAAATCTACTTGTATTTCTTCGTGAATTTATTAATTTCTAAGCGTGTTCACTTCCTCCCAAACATAATTCAAAATTCTCTTTTTACTTGTTCATCTCTCTTTCTCCTTCCCTCACCTCCTTTCAAACAGAGGGTCAAAAAATTTAAAACAAGACTAAACTTGAATGAAATATTTATCAGCATATAAGTGGAAGTCGTCTACATATCTGAAGAATTAAACACCTTAATTACTTCAAGAAAACAAAAATGTAATTTATCTTTGAAAAAAAAATCAACTTGAATGGGAAATTACTAGATATTTTGATTATTTGTAGGGGGCCATTGATCTTCTATTTGTTATATAATTGTGATGGTTGTTTCGTCTCATGTCGTTTTTTTTTAATTTGCCAATTATGTCTTATCGATGTTTTTTTTACGACAACTATGAATTGACATTGACGAGACCTTGATTTTATTAGTGGAAAATAGAAATAAAATTAAATACAAAATTTGTGTTTATCCAAGCTAGACTTGTTTTAGAATCATTTCTATTTATAGATTGAAAATCTTGTCACATGCATGTGATATGTCCTAATTAATTAATCAAATATATATATAATTTGTTATGTTAAAAATTTTATCGTAAACTTAACTATTTTTTTATTTGAAATTATTTTTTTTACTTAACTGTTAAATACGGGAACTTAAAATCGGATCTAGAAAAATTTCGGAGAGTTACAAAATTTGTTTTAGGATTTCGAGGCCTATGGATGAAGCTCTGAGACGCCTATGGATGAAGCTCTGAGAGTATAATTAAGTTAAACTCGGAAAAAAAAAACTTTTAAGGGCTAAAGGTCGAGGAAACCCTAGAATTAAGGACCTAGTTGAGTTTAACTAAAGGCTAAGGGGCTAATAGCAAGCTGGCCTAACTTTTGAGGGTTGTTGCAGAATTTTCAGACATGGTGGGGGGCCTTTTTGCATAAAACTCACTTATACACTCACCCTTCACACACGCACTGCCCTAACCCGAAGATTCCCCAACACCGCGACTCACCGAGCGCCACGCGAAGCCATCGCTCTGTGTTCCAATCGTTCCCTCCCGGCCTCCCTTCACGACGCTGCGTCGACCATCACCGATGACGAGGGCTATTTGGTTAGTGCGCTAGCAAGGGGGAGTCGACGGCGAGGCGCCGTCTGTGAGGGTGCTTCATCGGTCGATGGTGTTGAGGTACGTTCCCATAGATCATTGGATTAAGCTGTTAGGATGCCCTGTTGCTGGATGGTGGATAATAACACATCGGCTGGATTTTTAAATCAGGGTTGGTTTGGTAGCGCAACCCGTTTTCCCCGTCAAGGATGGCTGTGTGATTGGGAGGAATTGATCGGAGAAGGAGGGTCGCGGCTGGTCACCACACAACCTTCGATCTTGTCGGATCTAAGCTGAGTCTTCGACTGGCGCAAGAATCAGGTAAGGATTTGGTTCTCAAGTTGATGTGTGGATGTTGTAGGTCGGTAGAATGGTTTTGCTTATTGCTGGGATCATTGCTAATTATATAGATCGTGGATTGGCTTTGTGTTAGGGTTGTCTGTTTCTGATTTCGTTTTGCGCATGCTGGATTTAGGTTTTAGATCTTGAGGGATCTGCTGCGAGAAGTGATTGGAGTTCAACCTACCTATGTGATGAACTAAGGATGGCATGGATTCTGGTCTTGGTTTCATTTTGGTGTTGCCCTGTGTGGTGTTGTTTCCTTATTCCTGTCGGGAGCTTTTCTATTTGGATTTGTTACTGAATTGTGGAAGGGAATGTGCTATCTGGGTTGATTATAGATCACATTTGATTTCTATGGTGAGGACCTGTTCGGATCTGTCTTGCTCAATGACAAGCTTAAGGAAGGATGGCTCTATGTAAACTGGATTTCGGTGGTCCTGTTCATACCTTGGGTTCTTGTATTAGCGCTATTTGGAACATGATTTTGATAGAACTTGATACCATTAGAATGGATGGTTGGGTTGAGGTTAGGTTTAATTTGGGATTTAAACCTAATACCCTAAACTTGATGAATTTGAACTTGAAGTAAACCTAAAATCAACCTAATTTTAATTATGCGGGATAATTAGGAATTTTTCATTTAATTGAGGTAATTAAATGAAATGGAAATGATTATGTTAACTCTAATACGGTTTAGGGGCTTATTAGCTAGTGATTATTTGTTTGTAATAGTTATTAAAATGTGTCTTTTGATACATGACATTGACTTAGATTTATTGTGGTTGATTATTGGACGGGAGGTTTTCATTTGATACGGACTCCTACTTTGAGGCAGATACCTCTTGTTTGTTTCTTTAGATCCACTTTATCTTTATACATAGCTATTTACTTTTGATGCAGTAGGTTTATTTACCTTATATCTGTCACCGTTGTTATCATGTTTGATACTTATTGCTTGATCTTGGATATGATTTAATTTTCTTCTATACAGTCTCGTTTATTGCTATCTGATTCTGTATAATATTTGTGCGAGCATGAGTACGTAGATACGGCAGCATGTCACTGTATGGTTGCATTGTTTTGATTATAGTTGTATTTACATGTGTACCTAGATGCATGATGATTAAGTTATGATACCTGTGTTTGACATGTGCATGCTAGATTGAGTTGTATGTTGATGATCTGGTAGGGGTTGCATGAGTTAGAGTCATGCACCATTCCTGCATCGTGGCATGCCGGTGATCATTGGCTCCCTTGTGGTCTGAACCCGTCTTCCGGTACATGATATACACACACGACTACTCATGTATTAGTGAATACCGTTGGGTGTGAGTATTTGCTCTGTACTGCTCCGCTTGGACACTCATGGGTAGTAATTCCGAAGCATGATAGCAGATAGGGATCCCTCCTCCTCCTATAAATCAAAGGAAATGAGAGAGATATCTCCCCCATATGTACATGGGGTGGAGCGATAGCTCCACCAGCATCCTATTTACTCGGTCACTCAGGAGTAGTGATGACAGAGTGTGTATAGTATCACAGCTCTATTCACTCGGCTAACACATATGATATGTCTCGGTAGCTTAACTGGCGTCAGGGTTGACCATGTCATTCGATCATGTGCATATTAAGCATTGAGCACTTAATTGTAATTGTTGCATTTGTTTGCTGTAAATGTTTGGCATGCACATACATGAGATATTATGTATTGGTTGATGCCCCTGCACCTGCTCGTATGATACGAGTCTTATATGATTCAGGATAGACTGATTTCTGATATGTACATCCATTTGGTACTTTCAATTATGCATATTCTAATATTTCACTTGAGATTGTATCCTGTTGTTTCTTTCTAACTTGTTCAGCTATTTATTATGTCATTATGTCATGCATATCTTTCTCTATACTTGCAAAGTTCACTTGGACTCACCATCCTTCACAATATTTTTATTTTCAGGTTGATAGGTCGCCAGGGGAGCCCATTTGCCAATCCCAGGTCCTTACGACTCTAGCTTTTGGGTGCTTCCAGGGTTTTTGTTACTTTTATAGCATACTTCGTGTATTATATTGGATTGGTGTCGTGGATTTGTATTTTGTGCATTTGATACGGTTCTGTATTTTTGAGTTCTCTGTTGAACTTTGGGTGTATTGTCTTTGCTACGCGCTTGCCCAGAGGGTAACCCAGGTGAGTATTATGATTTTAGTACTATGATGCTCTTATTTTTTTATGACATATCTCTTGCTTTGAGGTCTGAGGCCAATTATTATATTGCATGCGTTATATGTATGTTTTAAATTGTCTGCCGTATAGTAGAGATGTTTTCCGATTTTATATTAGATCAACGGCTCCTCTAGTCTCAGAGCGTGACATTAACACTATGACTTGACCACTAAATTCTAAATTTAAACTCTTAAACGACATAATTACAAGCTAAAAAATATACCAAAAACTTTTTAAAAAAAACTGGTTCACAAAGGTTTGTATGGTAAGGTTCTGAACATAATATTTTTAATATACATATAGGGGTTTGTTATGCTAAAGACTTTACCGTGTAAATTTCGTGCAAACTTGGGGTACTTGGATTGAATCCAGGCGATCTAGGCGTCTGGATTGAACGTATAGTTTATTTTTTTGGATATATTATATGTATTTAAGGGTTAAAATTTTAAAATTTAAAAGTTGGGTTATAATGGATTTAAACCAATAAGATTTTTCCTTTAGAATTTAGTTCCCTCTTAGGTTAAAGTATTCAAAATAAAAAAATTTAAATACTCACTGGGTATATTATATATATTTAGCGTTTAAGGTTTTAGAATTTAAGGGTTGAGTTATAGTGAATTTAAATTAATAAGATTTTTTTACTTGGAGTTTAGTGTTTCCTTTTGGATTATAATATTTAGGATTTTCAATTTTTATGCTCACTGGGTATAGTAATATATTTACAATTTATATTAAGAAATTTAAAAATTTTAAAACTAAAAATAAAACAATTATAGGTGCTCCAAATGCTTTTTTATTAAAAAAAAAGTTTTTAAGCGAGGTGCCTAGATTCTACAAGGCAGTTCAACTGGGGTCGCACATGAGCGCACAACAGAAGATTCGCAGGAGCATGTTTGTGTGTGTGTGTGCGCGCGCGCGCTGACACTACGTTGTGCACCCCTATGGACTCGGGGCGTTTATATTGAATGCAGGTGCCCCGATGCAATCCAAGGCGCTTGTAGCGCTTGTATTGAATTCAAGCGCCTAGGATTGATTTCAAAAGATTCTTTTAATTTTTTTGGGATATATTTAGGGTTTAAGATTTAGAGGTTTGATTATGGTAGATTTAAACTAATAAGATTTTTTCTCTGGGGTTCAGGCTTTCCTCTTGAGTTTTAGTGTTCATGATAAAAAAAATTGAATGCTCATAGGGTATATTATATGTATTTAGCGTTTAAAATTTTAGGATTTAAGAATTAAATTATAGTGAGTTTAAGATAATAAGATTTCCTCCTAAAATTCAAGCTTCCCTCTATAAGTATCCTGAGTTGGTTTTGATATAATCGACCAAGTTCAGTTAGGTCCTGATTATTTTTTTCCTTGTGTCTAAGCGTGTAGGTGATTAAAAGCACAAGAAGTCGAGCGAAAGATACAAAAAACGAGAAGGATGGCGCGGAAAAGGGAGTTGACGGGTCCGGTGGATCTGAGAGACTCGAAGGTTGCAATAGAGTACACTGGTAGACGAGAAAGGTGTGCGCGACGTCCAAGGGACGGGAAGCCAAGGAGGAAGTTCATTCGGGGAGAAAGTCAGAGTTGAGTTTGGTGAGCTTAACTCTGGAGAGTCGAAAATCACCCAAGCGAACAAAAGGTGAAAATGTCAATGTGGATGTTGACTTTAACCAAATGATCAACTGAGGCGCCTTAGTTGAATGGATGAAGTTCTGGGCCAAACTAGAATTGAGGCACCTCCGTTAGAACCTCAGGTGCCTCAAGTTGGATCTGAGGCGCATCGGGTCGGAACTGAGGCGTTTCAGATCAAAAATTTATCAAAAGTTAACGTTGGCAGCATGAATAATTTCTTATCCAATCGAGGTGCCTCATATCTCAACTAAGACGTCTTGACTCAACGATAACTCACCTTTTTGGGATATAAATAGTCTTGTAGAGCTAGGAAGAAAGTACAATAATTGTATTCATCGTCCTAGTCTATCTACAAGCTTTCAAGAGTCTGTAAGTAGCTTCTTCATGTACAACAAAGGAGATATTTTATAGTAGTGCTTTGCAATAGCCTTGGATTAGCAACAACCTTAGTTGCAACCAAGTAAATCTACTTATCTAATCTCTTAATTATTTTAAGTTGTTGATTACTATTATAATTGTCTAACCTGTCTATCTTTTCAAAGCTATTACAAAAGATCTAATTTTAATTTACCGGGTTATTCACCCTCCACTAATCAGCTTGCCCAGGACCAACACCCTCTTAGGTTATCGTGTTCATGATAACAAATTTTAGATGCTAACGGAGTATACTATAAGATTAAGGAATTATTTATTACACAAATTAAAAAGGAAAAAACTACTCAGGTGTCTAGATTGATCAAGGTGCATGGGATAGGGGTCCGCAGGGCATTTAAAAAAACTACCCAGGATTGATCATGGTGCATGAGATAGGGGTCCGCAGGGCATTCCGCAACGGATCACGTGTGAAAGATATCCATTTCGCGTATATAAAATTAAAAATGATCAAATCACGTATTTCCCTTGTGCCCGTCGTGCGGCGTCCGAAGCAAGACGAGGGTGCATAGACGGGGAAGAAGAAAAAGAGAAGAAATTAAGATGTAGAAGGGGACTGCAATTTTTGTTGTCTAATCGAAACGTTCACATAATGAAGAGGAATGCAGAGGGAAGACAGAAGGGAGGAAAATGAAAAAGGGAGTTAAGCATTATGGTCGTTGCATAAGCATCTGACAAATGAAAACCATCCCAACCTGATCATAAACCTCCATATCTTCCAATCTTGATAAACTAGCTAGTATTAAGAATTTTTGCTTGTGTGCTATTTGATCACTCTTTTATATCTTGGTTTTAGTTTTTAATATGCTAACAATTAGTAGCTGAAATTCTTTATTCTAAACGTCAATACAAGATGAGTTTTCTGGTTGACCCATTTCGTCCTCGTAACCTTATACGTTTGCAGCATAGATTATGAAACCCAAATTTGTCATGCTGGTAAAACCAATATGTTTTGGTTGAATTTAATTATCAACAATACCAATACATTGTTATTCTGCCAGGCGACAAACATCTCATGAAGTCGCAAAAGATGATGGCAAATGTTGTTTCGATCGAGGTGCAAGGCCCAAAATTGTATATATCTTTAGTGACAGGTAAAACTTCTTTAATGAATTACCATCAACGTTCACAAGCAAACTGAACTCGATTCCTTTATTGATCACGAATCTTGCAGTTGCCTCTCTTTCTGAATTGATAGGAAAATCCTCGCTGCTGACTCGGTGGCAGACATAGCGTTGTGCGGCACAACCTTAATAACGTGTGTTTGGCTATCCCTACTAATTGTTGAGGCTACAGCAGTGGGAGGGACTTGGCTTCCACCTTCAGGATGCGCCTTCTCAGAGGGATTGCTTACTGTACTTCCTTGCAGTTCGCTGTTCTTCGGTACCTGAAGTTCCCCGAGATTGCCAGGAATTGCTTCCTTCCTTGAATGATGGAACATGTTCTTCCCATTTGCATGCGAACCAGACAGATGTTCAACTGCAGAACTTGAGGTGATTGGTTTTGAAGGTCGCAAGCTGTAAGGAGTAGGAAAATAGTGAGGAACCATTGCAGATGGTCCGGGCAAAATCATGTTTGGCGGTTGATGAGATACTGGAACGCCATAAGCCGAGTTCGGAAAGTCCCCGGCCAGAGGAGAGACTCCAAGGGGAGTGCAGCCTCCGGAAATATGAGGCATGAAGCCACCAGGTGGTGGACAATGTCCGGAATAGGGTTTGTACACAAGGCCTTCAGATGGTGACATAACTGGAACTAACCATTGATTTGCCAAGGGAGGAATACACCAAGGACTTGGCTTTTCATTAGGAAAAAATGGCACAGCTGAAGGCACAACCGAGTGTGGTCCAATTTGTAGCGCTTGATCTTGCTGCCCCCCTTTAGATCCTTGGACACAAACAGGGAGAACTGGGACACGAGCAATACCATCCTCTATTGGCTGCTCCACATTAAGATTTATTTTACGAAGATCATCTCGTCTCTTAAATTCCACTGGCTGTGAATTTTTGTTGCATTGAGGTTCTTTGGCATTGTGCAAAGATTTTACTGAGGGTTTGCTTAGATAATGGTTTCCTTCAAGAAGCAATTGAGGCGATGCAGCTATCAACTTCTGAACCTGTTTTAGGGAGAATATTACCGGGCCGTCCTTTTAATAAACTAAGGAGCTTTTAAAACTAACCTTGATTAATCTGTGAAGCTCAAACACTTGTATTCCAAACAACCTTTGCTGACTGGAAAGAAAAATTCATAATTGAAGCAAATCATACAAAGATTAATTCACCAAAATGATATAGCAAAAGTAAAAGAGTGTTCTGGACACAGGGCAAAAAGTCCAACAACTGATAACCCAATGGACGTACAGACTTTTTGAACCTTCAAGTTGCCCCATTAATCTAATTGTAGTGGACAAGTTAAACCCATTTTAAAGACACTTAAAATAATGCCACGACTTATGGTTCACAGGGTGACCCATAATAAATTCAGGATTGATCATAAAAGTTTGGTTGCTCATAAAAGAAGAGCAACCTAAATACCTAATTGGATCGTCTAACAACATATAAGTTTTTTTGCTGAAATCTGGAAAAATAAACAAATTCCAAATTTACCAAAAGTAAATCCCAAATAAAGGAATGCGGATGCTCAAGAGTATATTGTGAATAAATGATACCATAAAAATGTGCACTTTGAGGAAAATAGTAACAGTAAGTGGTATACATACTTGGCAATAGCTGTTCGGGCCTTCCAAAAGTTCTTTGTACCAATCACTGCAATAATATCATCTGGGAGCATATCCAAGCTTGGTACTGTGTCTGCCATTGAGGGCTCATAAGCATCATCTTCATCTTGCTTCTCTGCATCACTGTATACCAGCAACCCATTTCTCTTTGCATTGTCCACATTAAAGCAGTTCCTAGACAAACTGATAGTTCCAGGGATTTTTCTAGGTGACAATTTGGGAAATTGCTCACTTTTGGCTTCCAAAGATTTATCACTAATAGGAATAGCAATGTCGTTCAAGGTATGAGAATTGCTTAGATCAGCATTTTCTTGACATAATACCATTTTTCCATTCACAAAATTCTCAAAGCAAAAACTATTTGTGTCAGTTCTAACAAAAGATTTTTTTGAACTGTTTCGTAGATTGATGATTTTATTGAATGGAGACTTTTCTTTGGTTTCCTTTATCTTTTCAATAGGTGAAATTTCTTTAAGATTTCCGATAAAAGTCTCATGGCAACTTCTTGATCTACTTCCTGCCATATCTATATCATCCAAAAGCGTCTCGCCCAAATTTGTGCCTCGGCGTGAAGAATTACCAGAAGTCAAACTCTTCTTGTGTGAAATGGAGGTAATTATCTCTGGAGTTGTCTTATGTGTATCCTTTCTCAAGAGTGCACCACTTTCCAACTGATCAAAGGTATGAACGACAATATCATCTGCATCATCCAAAATGTTCTCACAAGAATTTTTCATGCTGGAGTTTTCTTGTCTCTGTGATCTACATTCAGAAGCTAATCCCGTGCCAAACAAATTCTGAGAACTTACATGCTTTATAGGTTGTCTCTCCGATTCCATCCTTTTCCCAACGAGATTCATTCCATCAGATGTTCTAGCCTTCTCTACAGAATGAACCGGCATTTGACTGGTCAGATGAAAAGGAGAAAGGATCTTCGTCTGCTGACCAAATCCCTAAAAGATAAATGCTTGTCAACAATCAACAGGATAATTGAGACTTGATAGTCAAAAGTATACAACAATCACCTTTTGACATATTGTAAAAATACAAGGAACAAAAAGATCAAATATTACACCATAGGTGGGAAACTGTGGTCCCCTTGGTATTTATAATTTACGGATATGACCATAAAGTATGATTTTGGCATTCTCCAACATAAGAAAGATGTTGGAAAAGACATAAAGTAACCTCACTAAATTGAGAGAAAGATTACTTTGCAGCTCAATATCAATATTGTTACTTGAAATTGAGAGTTGACTTTAAAATTTGTTTAGGAGATACTGGCATGCCATGAACAAAGATTTCAAAATCTACATAATTTTGATCAGTCACTCTTTTATATGTTGCATTTATCTTTGTAATCCACCATGGTTGTTTTTCTTCTTTTCTTTTGGTTGTTTTTTTTTTTAGGTTTTGGCTCCAATCCTTCTTCTCTCTGTTTTCTTGTTCTTTTTTTTATCACCTCATCTACTGTTGTTTTTGGTCTCCACTTAGAAGAGGTGAAATAGAATGTGCAACAAGATTTATAACTCAAAATTTTGGTTAACCTAACACATGCATTAAAGTTAGACGACCTTGGGATGCCATGTTGAACACCTATCCCCCTGGATCTGGAACTCAAGATCTTATTGATATGCAGCAGAAGTGATCATTAATTTTGAGCATCTCTGTGATTTTACTTACTGCATTCATTTTAGCTTCTAAGGAAAACAATCTAATTAGTTTCCATCGTCACACAAAATGCGTGATTTAATCAAGGAAAAACATACAGGAATGGATGCATCATAGCAGGAAGATAAGCTCAACAAACAGAAACCGCAAGAAGGTAGTTAAAAACGAAAGACGTTCCAACCTGGCTAGAGGAAAGGGAAGGGACCAAATCGTTGGAATGGTGAGGAGGAAATGGCAGGGCGGAGGAGCTCGAGTTAAACCTTTGAGAAGGGACGCGGAGCTGCTCGTATAGCGCCATTTTGTTCCTCGGAGGCGCCCTCGGACCGCCTTTATCGGTGTTATTCACATGGAGCCTCGGGAAGAGAGGCCCCATGATCTTATCGGCCTCCTCGCCTTTCATAAACGCGGTTCCCAAAATCTCGTACACCGGAAAAACTTGTGGAGTTAACCCATAGCCGTCGGAGAAACCCTAGTTAACAAACTGAGAAGAAAACAATCATCGACAGTAGTTCGATAAAAAAAAACCCCAACAGATACAGATGAACAACCAATCTATCAACAAAAGTTGCTGATTTCGCCAAGAAAAACCACGATTTTGGACAGCATGGGGCAGTGGGGAAGGGAAAGCGTACCTGGAGCACCGAATCCGGCAGCAAAATTCCACCTCAGCAGCGGATGGGACAATCTGGAGCAGAACCTCCAAGCGAACAGCGCGATCCAACAATTGGCGGAGAGGTAGTGAGCCGTGACGCGGATCGAGCAAAGGGAAGGCACAGAGCGCTGGGAAAGCAAGATTCGGGAAAGGGGAAGCAATAACGGCATGCTTTTGAATCTACAATCCCCATCATCTCGTCTCATGCGAGTTTATTGCTGTTTTCCAGTGGTGATTATCTGGTTCTCCTCCGAGAAATCTCCTTGAGATCCGATCGACATCTACTGCCAGATTGCCTCCACCCATTGGTCAACTCCTAACGATCTGTTCAAAAAAATATCTATTTTTGAAGTGCTATTGCTAGCTGAAAGCCTGAAACAGATTTATCCAAGATAAAAACATACAACAAACTCCTTTTTTACTTTTTACTTTGATTTGAATTGTGTTCGAAATTAGATTCGCAAAAGAAGAAGACGAAAATGTGTTGATATATAAATATGGTATAATTATTAAATTTCTTTTCAATCTATAAAAATAATAATAATAAGGGTAAATTTTCATAAACTCTTCATCTTCAAATTCATCTTTGCATGTAATTCCCACTCAAGTTTTCCTTTACATGCAATCCCTGATGGGATTGACAAGACAGTTTGGTGAGTATTATTTGAAAAAAGTTGAGTATAAAAATTAAAAATTTGAGTATGTAAGATTGCATCCACCACATCAAGAAACTGTATACTCAATTTTCACTCTTTTATATTCAAGTTTCACTGTTTTATACTCAATTTTCACTAATGTGTACTCAATTTTCACTCTTTTATACTCAATCTATTAGGGAGTGAATGTAAAGAAAAACTCAAATGGGGAGTATATGTAAAGATCAAGTGAGAATTGGAAAGTTTTTTATAATTTATCGTAATAATAATTTGTTTTAGTCCCCAAAAAAAATTATGATAATCTTTTTTATCATAATAATCTTTTTTATTATATTCATTTTCGAATATAATAAATTTTCACTTTATCTCCCATGGGGCCCCGAACTGTGGCAATTTAGGGAAACCATATTTGTTTTTATTTTTTATTTTTCCTCTTTGGCATACACTTGATCACCTATGAAGATTTAACCAACAATTAGTACATCATTAATATGTTAATTTGAGTATAATATGTAGATACAATAAAAAATCATAATTACAATATTAAATACTAATAATAATAATAATAATAATAATAATAATAATAATAATAATAATAATAATAATAATAATGTGTTCAGGGATGAAAATGATGAGTTATGATCATTCACTGAAAAAATTCAATGAAATATTCAATGATGACGTGACATTTTGTATGTACATTTCTGATTGTCGTCCGGGCCTATAGGTGACCTCCGATCGCTGTCCCGAATCAAACTATATCTGGGGACATATAAAATGTCACGTTATTTACTAAGCTTTTTCTTTAAGATTTTTTACTAAGCATATTATTTTCCGAAAATGATATAGCCGTCATAAATAACGGCATAATTAATATGGGAATTTAACAAACGTAAACAGCTTTTGGAATTGATTAAAAAACACACCACGTTTATTCGTAATTTTTTTTTTTGCGTATCAAGTTCAAGTCCGACTTGGTACGGAGATATTAACCCAGCATATATGAGAAAATAAGAAAAGAAAAAAAATTAAAGAAGATTTATTTTTTACAAAATCTCTGAATCATCGTTAGAGAAATTGAAAATAATAATAAAGATATATTTGAATTTCTTATGATCTTAAAAAACTATGATTAAAATAATTAAAATCTGAGATCTCTAAGTTAGATTTTAAATGATTCGTGAGAGAAAGGGAGAAAGAGATTTGTTCTCTCTCGAAAAAAATAAAAAAAATGATTGAAGAGGTTTTTCCAACCTCGGGCGATAAAAAATTATTAACGAGGTTTTTTCAATCTCGGACGATCAGCTCGGCTCCACTGAAATTTCTCACCGGCTGCCAGGGTAAATCGGGAAGTGCTCGCGGTGGACAATAAATCAAGGAAAAATCCAATATTTGATTAGGAAAATCCTAACTAGAGATTAGGCAAGACAACGGAAAATCCTAACAAAATTAGGCAGTGGAAAACCAAATTGGAAACTAGGCAATGACATTCCTAGTTAGAAATTAAGTAATGGAAGTATAGTTGAAAAATAAGTATTGAAAGCCCTACAGAAAGTTGGCATGGGAACAAGTCTAAGTAGATCAAGAAGGACCGAACACTTCGTAATTGGAAGTCTAACGTGAAATTAACAAGTAAGAAAATTCAAGTGGGTCAATGGTGTTGGGACTTGATCGTACGGCTAAAGGGGATGAATAGCCGATTACTCACTTGATTGTTCTTCCTACACGTGCTAGTGCACAACGAAATACAATATAAACTAAAACTAACAAGGAATAACACAAACCAATTTACGTGGTTCAGAAATGATGCTCCTACTCCACGGTTGTTCGTAAGGTGGACGATCCTTATCCGTTGATGGATTAGGCTCCGGAAAACCTCCGGCTATGCTCAACCTCCTTGTGGGTGGAGAAACCTCACCACAAACTCACCAAGACCTCTTGGTAATGTACAAAAACTCTGGAGTACAAGGAAGGCTATTAATAAGTTTTAACCAAGCTTATTTTGTCAACCTTTGCCCATCCAAATTGAGCTCTCTTAAATAGATCTCGTTCCTGATCCAACCGTTACCAGTCGACTGGTGCCAATATCAGTCGATTGCCAGCTGTCGAATTCAAACGTTACAGTCAACATTCGAATTCAGCCGACACCAGTAAACTGCACAGAAGATCAGCCGGCTTATCTCTCTATGCCCTCTACCAGTCGACTACTGCATACCCTAAACCTAGAATTTCAGTCCCGAGTACATTCACTCAGCACTCGTCCTCGCCCAACCAACCTAGACCTAGCCTTCTAGCATTCTCCATCAACCTGGCGTCCCTCGGATGTCTCTCTATCCTTCACGACTTGCCTTCTATAGTTTCCTTCGACCTCGATCTTTGTTGTCAGGTCTTCCTTTGCCAAGACTTAGGCTTCTAGTCTCCTCCATCAGCCTCACGTCCCTCGGATGCCTCTCCATCCTTCGCGTCTTGCCTTCTGGAGCTTTCTTCAGCCTCAGTCCTTGACTTTCCTCATTTTCCAAGACCCACTTAGACTTTCCTCCTTTACCAAGATCCCACTTGGACTTTTCTCGTTGCACCTGTATTCTACATACTTACAATGTATATCAAATATAAAAATAAACTTAACTTAAACCTTTGCCTAAACATCAAAACCTAGGACACTTAGATTCCTCCAATAAATGGTTGACCGTGCACTTGTTAAAAAATCTAAGTAGGTCAAAGGTTGACCGAACACTTGTGAGAAAATCCTGCCAAGTCACAAATGGCTAGATGTTGGGCAACAAGAAATCTCAATAGGTCACGGATGACTAAATGTTGAGCAAGGAAAGTCCTAATAAGTTGAGGTCAACAGGATACCAGACAAGACATGATTTTAATATAAAAAGGCCGAAATTAGGTTTAGTTATCGATTGTCAGGGATTGGAATCGATTGACAACCCCTAAAAGAATTTCGGGTTTGCTGTTCGAAATCGATTAAGCAATATTAATCGATTGGGGCAAATGATTAACAACTCATTTCACGATTTGAATCGCTTAGCCTAGTCGATTCAGCGTATCCAAACGATTAGGGTAATCGATTGGGAACTTTTTCGCGAGAGCACAGAAGGGCTAGAATCGATTAAGATATTTTCGTGAAGAACACAAAAAGATGTTGAATCAATTCAGCTCTGTCAATCGAGTGGGCTAATCGATTGTAGTGTGTTTTCACGAATAAAACAAGCTTCAGAATCAATTGACTTAATCGATTAGAAACTTGTAATCGATTGATATCCAATCTATTAGACATGCAAAAAAGAACCATTCTATAAGTTTTGAATGGTACGTAACAATTGATTGGGATAAGATCAATCGATTCGGAAGTGTTTTCTAGTCCAAAATGAACCCCTAAAAAGGGGGCTTCGTGGAGTTTCTTTAATGCTATTTCTTAAAATTCTAAAGCAAAGTGTTACTGTATTTCTGAGTCTACAAGAGGCATTTCCGACTAACAAGAGATCAAGCAAGTAAGGTGTTCATTGTATTTGTATTTACTTCTTTGTTTCTTGTTGTATTCTCGTATTTGAGTTTGTATGAGACTTTTCCGCCTCTTGGAAGGAGGTTTTTCATAATATAGTTGTGAGTAAAGAGTGAATCATTGGATTATTTATCAATGACGTTAGTGCTTTGACATGTTTTGTTTCGAGTTTCTGTTGCCTTTCATCTTTGAAAAAGTGAAGTGAGCTATTCATCCCCTCTTAGCTCATATCGATCCCAATAAGGATGTCCCACACAATTACCTAACTATTCTCCAATATCCTATTCCTAGTATTATCTCACATCTATATTTTTTTTTTTTGTCTAAATCTTGAACCAAAGCGAGTTATAGCAGCTGCAAACTCGTAGTTGCTACAACTGAGCTACCACATAGATATAACAGTTACGAAATCATAGTTGTTACACAGTTATAGTAACTACGAAACCATAACTGTTATAATATGAATGCCAAGTAAATTTTAAGAAGTTATAATTTTTTACTCAGATTGAAACATAAAACATAGAATATATCAAATCGAAGCTCATTCAGAGATAGAGTATAACACCTAACAACTTAGTCCTAGTCAAAAAATGTCATTTAAAATCTTAAACGAGGCTTCCAATAATTTTAGTCAAAGTTATTAAGATTATTTTTGTAATTATAATAGCTATGAAATAGTAATGATTATAATTATAAATTATAATTATTATAACAATTATGAAATCATAGTTGCTACGAGTATAAATTATTATTATGATAGTTGTAGTTAGGATTAAATTATAACTATGGTATCATTGATCCGGATTTAAGTGGGATAACAATAAAATAGTATAATAAAATCAAACAACATATTAAATTATAATTATGTCATTTTTAAATGATGGGTACTCTAGAGAAAAAAAAATTAAAGAGCAATAATAGATAATGTGAAATTTTAACGTCAATGATATGATATTTTTTGTGGACATTTGATTATCGTTTGGACATTGTCGACGGCCTTCGACCGTCATCCCGAACTAAATTATACCCTGGGACATGATGAATACGTCAATAATAACTAAAATTAAAATATTACGTTATTTCTATTAAATTTTATATTACAATGTCATATTATTCATGTTGAATTTTATTTTAAAATTGAAATTTTAAATTGTCTATCATTTTTCAAAATTAAAATGGGTGCCTTTTACCGATTAAAAAATAAATAAAGACGTTCTTTGGCTTTTGCCCTGACTGATTTTAATGGATTTAACTTTTCAACCGATAAAATTTGTTAGTCATATTTAAATAATTGGAAAACTATGGGCCAAAGTGAAACATAGACAGTCAATGAATTGAAAACATTCGGGAGCGAACAGATTAACCGAAAACTTGGGAGGGTAAAATCGAAAATTAAAATATTTAAGGGGTGCTTCTGACGGACTAAAATTGTGCTGCCCCTCACCTGTTCGAGCAATTGACGACACGAAGCAAGCGGCGATTCTTATCGCCACAAAACCCCGACAGCCCTGCGCAAACCCTAAATCAGCTTCCCCTCCTCCCTCGCCGCCTTGTTCCCGCCGGTCATATACGTCGCCGCCTACCACGGAAATGGCCACTCTGTTGTATTCCGATACTCAGGTCCGTGCTCTTCCTTCTCGCAGTTATTTTCTCTCTGTATTTCTCCTCTGGGAGTGTCACTGCCTCTGCACCCGCAACTATCAGTTTCTTCTCTTCTCTCTACCACCGCGATCTATGGCGGTACTACCAAGTTCCACCCACTGCCAAGTTCGTGGCAGCTACACTTGGAGAGTGGGTAGGCCAGCAAGTTTTCTTCTTTATCTTATAGCTTGAAAAGCCACAAGTCTTTCTTTCTTAAAAAAAAACACTATCTTCTCAGGTAAGTCTGCAACATTTTTGTGTGTTGCTTTCTCCTCCTCTATTAATGTTTTACTGACTAGGACATGGTTTCCTGCTTTTGCCTTGTTCCGAATTCCAGAAGCTGCATGTGTCCACTTTTTCCCTTCTTTATTCATTTGCATTTTGAGTTTTTACCCCCTCTCTTCAACCTACTCTTTGTAGATATTTCACTGATAACGCAATTCAAGTTATTAGCCAGATTTCCAAGTAACTTCTCTTGTTTTATTGATCATATCTCAATTAGGTAAAAAAAAAACTAAAACCTCGTGTTTTCCTTGTCCTTCCTTAGAGATATATATATATATTTTTAATTTTGCAAGTTTCTTGTTAATTATTGTTGGCATATATTTAGTCCCCTCAGAGTTCAAGGAACAAGGTCATCTTGGGTATGCATTGGGAGTAATCTATTTTTTTTTTACAGGTTGTATAGAGCTTGAAAATAGGAGTGAGAATATGGAGATAAAGTACTCAATTGATGGTATCATGGTCCAGAATCCTCAAACAGAGGAGTTCTCTGCCTCTGACCTCACTTGGGCCAAGTATGGAAGCATCGAGCATCATTTGGATGATGTTGCACTCATTCCATATGAACGAGTTGAAGCCTTTATCAACGGAGAATGTTCAATTGCTGAGCACCCTACTCGATTCCACATTGAAAAAGGAAGAAAGAGAGAGAAGGGTAGCCTAAAGGAATACAAAAGTGATGAATATCTCCTATACAGGCTGTGAGTTCTTGTTGTGCTGATTTAGTCTTGCATCATTTCCAATCTTGCTAGATCTGTATGCATGTTCTAATTTGTTGTCCTTTTTTTCCAATTACCCTAACATCTGAAGATACTGGTGTTCATTTGGTCCTGAGAATTATGGCGAGGGAGGAACTATATTACCAAGCAGAAGATATAGGCTCAACACAAGAAATCGTGCTGCCCGGCCACAATCCATGCGTGGTTGCACTTGCCATTTTGCTGTCAAGCGCTTGTATGCACAACCATCGGTTGCTCTTATCATATATCATGAGAGGAGACATGTGAACAAATCTGGTTTCATTTGCCATGGTCCTCTTGATCGAGATGCAATTGGCCCAGGTGCTAAGAAAGTTCCTTACATTTGCAGTGAAATCCAACAACAGACCATGTCCTTGATTTATCTTGGCATCCCAGAAGAAAATATATTGCAAGCTCATATAGAGGGTGTCCAACGTTATTGTGGTCCAAATGCAAGTGCAAATAGTCTTGCTTCTCAGTATGTCCAGAAGCTTGGAATGATCATCAAGAGGTCCACACATGAGCTAGATTTGGATGACCAAGCTAGTATTCGTATGTGGGTTGAGAGAAATAAAAAATCTGTGTTCTTCTACCAGGATTCTTCAGAGACTGATCCATTCATATTGGGAATCCAAACACATTGGCAGTTGCAGCAGATGATTAGGTTCTGTCATCAAAGCATCTTAGCATGTGACTCATCGTTCGGCATTAGCAAGCTCAAGGTATTTAACTGATAATTCATCCCTGATTTTTTTTAATCATGCTTGTATTTGGTTTCTCAGTACCTTTTATTTGTTGAAACATGCAAAAACTGTTTGAATTGTGAAATAAATAGATGCATCCTTTCTTTTTTGTAGTATGGTACTATTGTTTAGGCATGCATCTTACAAGTTATGGGCTTTTGTCTCAGACTTATTAGATTACAGCAATTCTACAAGCCAGTTAAATGAATGCATTTCATCAAAGGAAGCAAGACAGTTACTACCCTTGCATCCAATGATATGTTGGTATTTTTTAAGAGTTTGTACATCTATAAATGACTCCACTTGTCAGTGGATGTTGGGGATTGAAATCATTGTTAAGGAAATGCCTGTCTTACTTGCTGCTTTTATGAATATTGGAATGGCAAAGTAGAGTAATTATACCTTAATCATTAATTAAGCAGAATCTTATGAGTCTCTTTGTTTTTGCAGTATCCACTATATACACTCCTTGCTTTTGACTCCAGACAACATGCTTTACCTGTTGCTTGGGTCATAACCCGAACTATCACTAAGCAGGATGTTGCTAAGTGGATGAAAGCTCTCTTGGACAGGATTCATGCTGTCGATTCAGCTTGGGGAATTGGTGGGTTTATTATTGATGATCCAGCTTTAGAGATGGACCCCATTAGGCAAGTTGTCAGCTATTAAACTGTTATTGGTGTATCATTTATTAGAATAATCTCCTCACTAAAAGAATTAGTGCTCTACAGGGAGATCTTTTGCTGTCCCATTCTCTTCTCTCTTTGGCGAATTCGTAAATCATGGCTCAGGAATGTGATAAAGAAATGTGGTCACATTGAAGTTCAGCGAGAAATATTTAAACACTTGGGCAAGATAATATACAGTATATGGACTAAAGACAATCCTATCGATACCATGGAAGAATTATTTCAGGATTTCGTTGACCAGACCGCCTTCCTTCAGTATTTCAAGGCATTTTGGATTCCAAAAATTGGTGAGTTTCTTTCTTATTTTTATGAGTCTGATGGTCCTAAATTTTCATAAATCTCTTTTCAATCATGTTAGAGATGTGGCTTGGAACTGTTAAGAGTCTACCACTTGCTAGCCAGGAGGCCTGCGGCGCTATCGAAGGATATCATGTAAAATTGAAGCTGAAAGTCTATGATGATTCTCACCTTGATGCGCTCCAACGGGTGGATTGGTTAGTTCACAAGCTAACAACTGAGCTTCATTCTGGTTACTGGCTTGATCTATATGCTGATGAAAGCGGGTCCTTCCAATCGGTCAAAGAGGACTATATATATTCCACTTCATGGCAGAGGGCTATGTTGATTCCAGATGAAGCTGTTACATTTGACGATAAAGAACATCTCTTTGCTAAGGTTCAAAGCAAGAATCATAGTGATCAGGTGCGCACCATCTGGAATCCTGGGTCAGAGTTTGCTCACTGCGATTGTTCGTGGTCAATGCAAGGGAACCTATGCAAGCACATTATAAAGGTCAACATGCTCTGCCAACATAAAAAAGAGTATCAGTCTTCCATGTCATACCTCTCATTTCAGGATGTGTTACTCGATCTTTGGAAGATACCAATGGATGACTCACTCGCACTTGATCTATCAAATGCATGGGCTACTCAACTGCTGCACAAGACCCAGAGACTTGTGGAACTTACTATTACTGGTGATATCGCCAAAGTGACCAACAAATTGCCCTTGAAATGGGCTTGTAGGAAAAGTAGGACATCAGCTGGCAAACCGTCAAGTACCGTTGCTCTTTCCACCACCACCAAAGGAAAAATTACAAAGAGAGTTACGGCCAAGAGGAAGAGTCGCAAGCGGAAGAGAATCTAGCTAGCTAGGGTCAAGCAATCCTCATGACTTTTACATTTCTTCAAAGTGATGAGGCAAGTTATACGAAAAAACCTTGTTTTTGTTTCTTTTGATAACCTTAGTTGATTGAATATACCGAAAAAGCAGTTGAAATTCTTTATAAAATTATTGCGCCAATATAAAAAGGGGAAATTCATCATCCTAGTGGCCCTCTCCACGATCTTCCCATACTATTAGGAGAGAACCCATATAGGAGAGTATTTTCATGATTTTATCGGGATCCAACTCTGATTTAATTCTACAAATCATGATTTTATCGGGATTCGATTCTGGTTTAATTCTACAAATCATGGTTTTATTGGGATTCGATTCTGATTTAATTCTATAAATTTGCTAAATGGTTATTGTTTTGGTTACACTTTGGGGCATTATTGTCCCAATCTATCTATTGAAGTAAAAGGTGATATGGTTCATTTCAAACGATATGGTATCTTTGATTTAAAGACATGATACGAGCAAGTAAATCATTGGTATTTTGCTTTAATGTAGTCATTTTTTGTATGAGGAATGTTAGATATTTAATAAGATATTTTATATCAGTTAGGAATTGATCTCAAAGTCTATTAGAATAAACATCCAATAGATACTAATTGTGTCAATCAGTGGAGTATTATTACTTTAATTTTTTATAAAAGGTGAAATTTACCATCCTAAAAAAGATTCTCAATGATTATTTCATGTTATTAAAAGATAATAAATTAAGAAATTAAAATTAATCATCATAAAGTAATATTTCAAATTTTATTAAAATTTGCTTCGAACTCAAATTTTCAAATTTAACGTGTGATAAGTAACTCGGATACATGGATTTCCAAATTTAACGCTAACTCGGATACACAGAGGTAGATTTTCTATTCCACTATTTTTTCTGTCTCGCTTGTCCCACTCGCCGACCATTATCAACGGTCGTCCAATCATTGATCGGATATCACAAATGGTTTATGTGAATGAATTAAATGCGTAGTCTAGCTGAAAATATTTGTTCGGCCGAATGTTCATCCTGTCGTATGTGATCAACTTTCTTTATTGGCAAGTAATATGATGGAACAACGGTAAATTTGTTTTAAATCCCTAATGGCAAGTCAAACTTTGCATTTAGTCCCCATTTGAGTTTTTTTTTTGTGTTAACTCCCTAATGGATTGAGTATAAAAGAGTGAAAATTGAGTATACATCAGTGAAAAATGAGTATAAAGCGTGAAAAGTGAGTATAAAAGAGTGAAAAGTGAGTATGCAGTTTTTTGATGTGGTAGATGCAACCTTACATACTCAATTTTCTAACTTTTATACTCAATTTTTTTTCAAATAATACTCACAAAGCTGTCTTGTCAATCCCATTAAGGACTGCATGTAAATAAAAGTTTGGGTAGGGATTACATGTAAATGTGAGTTTGGAAGTGGGGAGTTTAAGAAAATTTACCCACGGAACAATGATTAAATTTTTTTCCAATTTTTTAAAAGGCCACTAAAATCATTTATTTTAGGCCAAGACGTTTGTCTTATTTAATGCCAGGCCTTTCGTTTCGAAAATGCTCGTAGAAAAATTTAAAACAATTACGGAGGTAATCAAATTCTTACAGGCATTTAAAAATTTAATTAAAACCCAGTTGAAACAAATCCTACCAAATTTTACTGTCATAGATCGATTATCAATGTCAAATCATGGTACTTGCTATCATTCTAAGTATGAAATTATAATATTTGCTCAATAATGTTATTTAGTTTTTAAATAACAATAAATGTATTTTAAAAAAAAAATCTCTATTTAATATTTAACTAAAATTTAATTGAACTTTTAAAAATGATGACAAAGATTTTAAATATTTCTCATTTTCTAACATTTTTATTTAAGAGAAACTATGGGTATTTTTTTAGAAACCGCAGCAGGAAAATACAACATGGCGCTTCCAGACTTATGTTGCTTATTTAACTCAAGATGTCACAAATACAGATCAAATTCATGAAAACAGAATTAAAAACCACATAAGTTATTCTCAAATCCAGCTTGATCTCCATTTTCATAATTATCTTGCTCGAGTTTAGTTACTCCACCAAGTGATGCTATATGACGGGTTGGTCCTAAAATGCATTTGTATCCTCTTCTTGTATAGCAGATATCTTTTCCCTTGGAATTTCAAAGGTAGATCTGAAACAACTCTCACTCCATGCAGTGTCACTCTTCCATCTATCAGTGTGGTATTTCATTTTGAATAACTCTTGTGTCGAAGGATGCTTCTCAGAACATGAAAGATCACTATTGCATGAGTTCCTTCTCATACCTCCTGACCAACATGAAGAAACAGCTGCCTTCGTATCAGAAGTATTATCTGGAAAGTTATTTGCCTTCTTGTGGTTTTGCTTTCTGAGGGCCATCTTCAGCTTGCCAAAGATTTTTGTACCAAATGATTTATGATGCTTTGACCTTCCAATACTGGTGTTACTCATCATGGAAGAGACAGAAGGTGAACTGCTGGGATATTTGTCGATAACTTCTTGAAAAGAGCAGTTAGATAAATGCCAATCATTCAAGTTCTCGTCCTTCTGATCTATACTGAAACTTCCATGTTGAATTACAACTTCATGTTTTTCCTCTGTCTCAGCCCCCAAGTCTTCACTTGGACAACTTCCTGCAACTTTCTCAATGGAAGTCACGGAACTCCTTTGCTCATGCTTCAACATGTTGCTGGTTTTGGGTGGATTGCAGTTCTCAGTGTCCACATCATTCAAGTACTTGTTCTGATCAATGTCGGAATCTGCTTGTAGAATAGCAGTTGGTTCTGGTTTCTTCTCTGCTCCAGTACTCAAGCTTCCAATTGGAGAAATTTTTGCTGTTTTCTTACTGGATGTTGCAGAATGCCACTGCTCACTCTCAAACAAAGTATTGATTTGCCAAGATTGCACCATGTTTGTAAATTCTGCAATTTGATCACCTGGTAGCCGTACAATTTCCATTTCTTCTTGGTTTGCTTCTGTTAGGTAATTCACCACCATGTCCTCTTCACTCTGGTGTCAAAACAGAAGGGTGGAAGTTCATGATCAAGGAAGGGCAAACAATTGATGAGCAGTTATTTCAAAACATTTGAATGACAGAGAAAATAAAAGGATAAAGAAAGTACATATTTTCCACAAGTAAGGAGGGAAAAGGCAAACTTACGTAGGTGATAATTCTGTTTTACTCAATTGGTATTGGAAATCGACAAAGGTCAAGTAACAAAACTTAGAGATTTGAAGGGAATGATAATTTTTTTGTGATGGTCGAGAATAAAATTGCAAATATATGTTATGTTCTAAAATTTAAAAACAAAAAGGAAGAAAAGGCGAACTATAGATCAGACTTGCCTCTTGGTCATTTGGGGAGCAACTGGAGGAGGCCAGTTTTTCTGCAACCTCCAACTTATCAACCAGCTCTACTTCCGTGCTCATGTCTAAGTGTGTAAGATTTATCTTCTCGGTTTCCATCTCCAGCATCTTTGAGCTATCCTTGATCTTGGCATCACCTTGTTGTTTGTCTTCAGTTTTATTATCCATCATGGTGATCCTTTTTGGCTCCAAAGCTGCCATCTTGTAACTCAGGTGCCACCAATCAGATTGCAATGCTCTGATCAGACAATCTACAACCATTATCACAGTCTCAAACTCCCTGATCATTCCCCAACACTCTGGTTTCCAAATCACGAGAAGATGATTTTCTTCATTTTGTGAATGAAATTTTATGTACAGATTATCAGCCTTCATTATATTATTTTTTAGGAGCTCTTCAATTTCTCTCATCAAATCCTGCTGATTATTTGAAACACAGCAATCAAGTGAATGGTTTCTCTTCTTTTCTTGAATTTCTGCAATTACTTGCTCCATCTCCACCTTCTTGGCTTCTGATTCAGTATAAGTTGGCTGCTTAGTAATGCTCTCTGGGTATACTGGAAGTAGCTCGACTGGTGGTAAGTGACAACCCTCTTCAACCCAACTCTTGATGATGCTTGGAGAAATCCTCTGGATGGCACTGATGGCCATGGTGGTATTTGTGATATCTGAATTTCCACGCATGATCTTTGCCAAGACACCCTCCTTCATATAAAAAAAAATCCCATTAGTCCACACTTTTTTTTTGAGAATTATTAACACCTAAAAATTAATCTTTTCAAAATGCACAACAATATGTCTAGAACTTTACACTCTTTCATGACAATGCTTTCAGAATAATTCATGAATAATTCAAATACAGCTACATTAGAACCATTGGGTTTTTACAGAATTGGAATTTTATTTCTAACATTATACCGAGTTCCAGTGTTTAAAAAAAAAATCCTAAAATATTGAGATTAAATATTTTGATCAAAATTGGTCCAATTTATACTTCAGATTTCTCCAGAGACTATGAAACTAGAGATGGCATTGTAAAACTCATCATCAAGAATTCTTGGAAGCATCAGCCAACAGAAACCGAAGGCATCTAGTGCAATCTCCCAACTTAGTAATCCAATACTGCTCACAAAGCTGATGCTCATCAAGTTATGCTTGATATGGTTCTTCTTTAGCCTGCCCCCGAGGCTATGATATAGTGGCAGGATAATTAGTTGTCATTCTAGGCATCCAAGCTTTGATCCTCAACTATGGTCTATTTTATAGGAATGTTTCTTCCAAATGAGGCGTGAATTCTGGGACGCTGGGTTTCTGGATCGTTCGTCACGAGCGCTTCCTGATTTACCCTAGCGGTTAGTGAAAAACTTCCGTGAGACCGAGCCCGTCGTCCAAGATTCATCTATTACCTGTATATCATTTTTTTTCTTTATTCTAATTTCAGAGCCTTTTTGCAATCTTGTGAACTACTCCAACCTAGAGGTCGTTACACCTTGAAAGTTGAAAAACTGTCATGTTCAGGGATGACACTGGTTAGGCACCCACTATTTGAATCCAATTAAATAATTACCACTAGGGTTCTTAATCCATTCAAGTTCCTGTTAGTTGAAACCAATTAAATAAAATTACCACTAGGGTTCTTATTCTTCTACCCAAATCCAACCTGATATGCCAAAGGAATAACCAAACCAATGGTACTTGCCTATACCCAACTTAAATGTGTTTACTGTGTGAATACCAATGAGCTGAAGAAAACTCAAATCCAGCCTGATCCAATTTGTCCATATAATGTAACTATCATTTTTAAGCAGAAAACTCATTTCTCCTTAAAAAGGATGGTGCTGCATACTAACAAACATGTCATTATCATATGAATGCAACAACTAGAAATGGAATTCCAACTATCATTTTCCCAATCAAATCCAAACATAGAAGTAGGAACATTAATTCTCGAGAAGTTTTTTCTATCTATTCAACAGGAATAAATTCCAAACAAAATGATAGTAGTGGTTCATTCATACTAACAATATTGATCTTCAGCTTGAGCTAGGTTGCAAAACTTGTCTCATAGTTCAAGCTTAATTCAACATGCCTCTGATCTTAACCTATAGACGAATAAATTAAGACCATGTTTCTAACACAGAAACTTGCCTCTGATCGCAATCACTTACACTTTCTCGGATATGAAGCTCATTCTTGAAGTTTCTGCTAGCTCCAGAGAATACAGTAGACTGACCAACACCGCCCGCTTCAGATTCTGCTAATGTCGAATCATCCAGCATATGAAAACGTTATTCGAATACTAGAAAGGCGGCGCAGGAAGATTTAAGTGTTATTGGCAAAACAAATACCCGAAGAGGATGAAGCCGGTAGATTAGGGTTGACCGCCAAATACCCAGCGATGGGAACAGAGACAGCAAAACCTAGCTTTGAGAGCAGCAACCTCACGTCCACCTCTCTGCTTTTCTCAAACAAAGCTCTCATCATCTGTGCCAAGGCATGGAAGAAGAACAAATCCCCGAACCAGTCGACGACGAGCAGGAGGTCGATCGAATCCGTCCAATGATCCGCTCAGCTTTGCTAATTCACTCCGCCATCTTCCCAAAGACCAACTTGTCTTGACATCTCAACTGGATGGATCGAAGAGGGATGGAAGACATTCACCAAATTTAAACCAAATTTTCAAAAGAGAAAAAGAATCGTTAATTCTTGCCCTGTTTGATCCTGTCAGAATGGAATGGAATGGAAGAAACAAATGGAGGCAAATTCACCGGGCGCGGCGCACGTTGTTTTTGTTTTTGTTTTTTTTTTTCCTTCTCATTTTTACTAAATGCCTTTATTTTTTAATACACGATTATTTTAAGAAAATAAAACAGGTTTAAAGAGAACATCAAAATAATAATAATAATAATAGATGTCAAAATAATCACTTTTCGATCAGAAAATAATTTATTTTTTTATGTATGAAAAAGATTAGATTATTTGTCTAACGTCGAAATAGTAATGTAATTTGGTTATTTTTCAAAATATATTTTATAACGAATTTGTCTCGTGATATTCTAATTCAATAGCACACAGAATTATCAAATAATATAAAAATATTTAAAGTTATTGTCGATACTGCTATAAGATTAACATTGGGCACCTAAACATCAATGTTAACTTAAAAACATCATCGATTAATTAATATTAATATATTTTATAATATAAAATATTATTCACAACGTTTTCCTTCATTGAGTGCGTTTACTTGGACATTTCCGCTTCTCTTTCTGGGTGTACTTCTATCTTCGCCCTTTTCTCCACTCCCTACCTTCTCCTTCTCTGGCTCGTGTGCTTCCTCTTT
>JAGFNQ010006385.1:58232-132374 GCA_024364735.1 Boesenbergia rotunda
AAAGTTAGATAAATGATAAAATCATATGTGAGAGGCTTGTTTTGTATTGTTGCTCTCACGAATTGACATAGTTATTTATGTTGGAGCAATCGGCTCTAAGATGGTCCGGTGTGACCATGGGTTTTGATGTTTGGGTAAAGGGTTTAAGTTAGGTTTACCCTTGTGTATGTGATATGCGTATGATGAGTGTGCAGGTTGTACAGGTACGCATATGGACTTGACTGGACGGCCTCAGTACGGTGAAGGATGGCATGAAGGCAAGCTGGAGGCTTGTGTGCGCATCTGAGGGACCATGGAGTGCAGGTACGATGAGCTGATGGGTGCGGACTTCGAGGCGTACGTGAAGGGTGGCATGGAGACAAGCTGGAGGCTTGCGTGCGCATCCGAGGGACGAGGGCCAAAGATGAAGAGGGCGCGAAGGCAACAGTCGAGGCTGCGGAGGAGGAGTCAGTCGAGTCGTGAGGGTACGAGTGCAGTGTGATTGTACTCGGGAAATCCTAGGGTTTGAGTGCGGAGTGGAATGTACTCAGGAGGGGAAACCTTAGGTGTGTGAGCAGGGCAGTGGCAGTCGACTGGGACCACAACACACAGAGAATCGGGTCGACCCAAGGAGGGTCGACCAGTCGACTGGAATTGGTTCTAGTCGACTGGCTCCAGTCGACTGGTCCTGTACCAGTCGACTGGAGGTCGACCGTTGCGAAGGCGGCTGAGGCATTCATTGCATATTTTGTAGCCGTTGAAGCCTACCAGTCGACTGGTAAGTGAGCAGTCGACTGGTGGCGTGATTTTCAGCCCGAGTCTATTTAAAGGGGGACTCGATCAGGCTGGGGTTCCTTGGCGAATCTTGCTTGGAAAAAGCTTGATAGTAGCCTTGTGTGCTCAGGTGCTTGTAGAGGATTGTGGAGAGGTTTCTCCACCCACAAGGAGCTACACGAGATAGCCGGAGAGCATCCGGGGAGCGATCCGCCGAAGGATCAAGGGATCGTCCACCTCACGGACTGTCGTGGAGTAGGAGCTTCATCTCCGAACCACGTAAATCTGGTTGGTTAGCATTGTGTAGTTGTTAGTTTGTTTTTATTTGTATTTCCGCTGCGCAACTAACAACGTAGGTGAAAGAAAGCACCGAAGACGCTATTCACCCCCCCTCTAGCTAGGGCAAAGATCCCAACAATTGGTATCAGAGCGAGGACCGCTCTTTTTGGACTAACCGCCAAAGGAGCAACCGCTAGAGGGGAAGAATCATGGAAGACAAGCATGGGGATGATATATACACTCCACCGGCCTATGATCATGAGGATTTCGAGCATTGGAAGTCAAGGATGGAGATGTGGTTCATGATAGAGTGGGAATGCGTAATGGTATTGGAAGAACCATTTGAAATCCCTACGGACAAGCACGGGAAAAAGCTCCGCCCACGATATTGGACTCAAGAGCAACAAACTTACTCTAGGACAAATGAGAAGGTAATGAATATCTTGATAAATGTTTTGCCTAACAATATTTTGAGTTGTGTAGGAAAATATCAAAATGCATGTGAATTGTGGAGCAAAGTGAAAAAGTATCATGAGAACCCTACACAAGCTCAAGAAGTACATAAGCCCGAAGAAGTAAGTTCAAGTGGAGAAGAGGAAAAAGAAAAAGAATCATCTACATCATCAAGCGAAATGGAAGAAGTGTCAACTTCTTCAAGTGAGGAGGAGGAGCTAAGTGAAAGATCATCAACCTCCTCAAGAGAAGAAGAAGAGGCACCAATTTCAAGAATTGAGGGGGAGGAGAGACCCTCATCAATTCCGGATCAAGAGGAAGCTTCCACATCTTCCAAGGTTGAAGAAGTAGTCAACCTAGCCTCAACCTCCACCAAAGCAAGAACCAAGGATCACATCATATGCTTTGGGTGCAATGAAAAGGGACACTACAAAGATAAGTGCCCAAAAGGTAAAAAGGTGATAATCCCTAAACCCAAGTCCATTCAAGTTATATCTAATATGGGTTGTAGGGGTGGAGCCCAAGAAAAGAAAAAGAAGATTAGATGCTTCACTTGTGGAGAGCTAGGACACTATCACACTAAGTGCCCAAGGAGTAAAGAATTCAAGAAGATGGAGCATCTAAGAAGATGGGAGAAAGAGGAAAGGAAGAAACAAAGATCACATCAAGGGAGAACTTCAAGGGTAAGGGAGGTAATTCCTAACTCTAGGGTAAAATGCAATTCAATTTCAAGTTCTTCCTTACATTTTAGAAATAATGAAAATTGCTCATCCATGCATGCTTGAATTAATGAGAAATGTTTAATGGTGCATAATTTTGGATTTAAGTATAATGATAGGAATATGAATAACAAGGTAGATCATAATTCTAGAAAGATCATGCATCATGATAGACCTACGACTTATGCACCTAAGGATCAAGGTATTAACCCCAAGAAGGGGAGACACATGCCTAGAAAGAATGGTAGGTCTAGAAATGTCCAAGGTGGACATGTGGACACTAAGGTCAAGAAATTAGAAAGGAAAAATCAAGCCTTGAGGGCAAGACTTGATACATTAGAAAAGACCCTAGAAAGATTCAAGGTTGGATCTAAGGGCCTAGACCTAGTGTTGAGTAGCCTAAAACCTAACTATGATAGATCGGGTTTGGGCTACCAAGCTAAGACCTCCAAGGCCAACAAAGAGAAATGTGCTGGCAAAGCACATAAATATGGCAAGGAGGGTAAGTCCAAGGATGGCAAGGGGATGTCATCCAAAGGGAAAGAAAAGGGCTTAACCAAAGACAAGGTGTCTAAGGTTAAGAGAGTTCACGTTATGGGACAAGAGTCATCGGTGGCACACCGGTGTGACCTAGTATGGGTTGAGTCATCTAGGGAGGTGGCTAGGACTAAGGGCTCAAGGGGGAGCTCTAGGAGCCTTTGGGGTTCATGGTAAATGGATCTCAAAAGTTCCTCCCTTAGAAAGTAAAGTGAAATGTGCCAAAAAGGGTTAGAAGACTTGGGTAAGTCTTAATCCTAGATTTTGGCACATCAAAAGGTGAATTTTAGGGAGAAAAGGTGAAAATAGGGCTATAATTGACAAAATTGAGGTTTAATAGTGGAATACCATGTAACTCAATAATAAAAATGAGTTATGATCAAGGAGAAGAGAATGCATTGAAGAGAAGTGAGAATTAAAACTTCTAGGATGAGGTTATTTGATACACTTTGGAAGAAGTAGAGTTTTGTGCCAATCTTGGGATCCGGAGTACATTTATTTGGAAACGTATTTTTCCCAAGTAAATATAGAATTCACAAATATCCTCGCAAAATTTCAAGATTTTTCGAATTTTCTGAAATTTCTACGACATTTCTGAAATTCACCAAAGAGGGCTGAAATTCAGCCACCAGTCGACTGGCTCAGATACCAGTCGACTGGTGGCAGGCGACTGGGGGTCGACTGGGAGGTCGACCAGGATCTCTGTACGCAAGAAACACTGAAGGGCAGTCGACTGGGAATACCCCAGTCGACTGGAGCCAGTCGACTGGGACCATCCCAGTCGACTGGACTGGCACCAGAAAATTTCAGCCCAGAAACTCTCTGTTCGATTTGGGAGTCGACTGCCATTTGGGAAGTCGACTGGTACATGAGAGTAGGCATAAAAAGGGAGAGTTTCAACAATGAAAAGTTACAAGGTTGTTATGGGATATGTTGTAGGGTTAAAACTCTTGGTTATAACTTCATAGTCCTTGAATAAAATGTTATCCCATGATTTGATAAGAATTTATTGGATTTTTTGGAAATCAAGAAGGATTAATGAGGTTCCCTAGGTATCTCAAATTTAGAGGTTAAATAGGGAACATTGAGGACAATTTCATGTGTCGAATTATGATGGGTAGATTTGACAAACACATGGAATTAGAAACGAATTTGACAGTTGATACTTAATGCAAAATCCTTAAGAAACTTAGATGTGTACCAAAAGTCAAGCACACTTGATATTTCCATGATATCATATTTTTCTAGGATAGGGTATATCCTAGCAAGTGTGCTTGCAAACATTAGAATATTTTAGGTTTTGTAGAGTTCTAATTGGCACTAGAAGAAAGGTTGCTTGGGGAGCAAGCCTTTAATGGTGTTCAAAGGGAAAAGAACTCGGGTGTTAGGTTGGGAAGAACCTAACTTGGTGCTAGGAGGTTAAGGTGGGTAGAACTTGACCTGGGAAAAATGAGAATTGGGAGAAGGCATGGGTTAAGGGGGAGGTTGTCTCCTATTTGCCTTAATTTTCATAAGAAAACTTTTGGGTTTTGTGTCAAACTTGGGAATGGTGATAGATACATGGGTAGATGTATTTTTCCCAAGTAGGTATGGGTACCACAAAGTTCTCCACGAAATTTGGGAATTTTTGGAGATTTATGGAATTTCTGGCGCGTTTCTGAAATTCGGCCAGAAAACTGATTATCAGAGTACCAGTCGACTGCCCTGGGCAGTCGACTGGTCAGGACTGACTTGGGTATTGGCAGCTGACTTGAGATCCAAATGATAAGGAACAAGTGTATGGGGGTTTAGTACACTATGTTTAGGATCATTGGGGAGGTTAAGAACCAATAATTGGGTAATTATTGGGTTCTTTTTGATGTATAGCAAAGGGGGAGAGATGTTGGGTTTAAGTGGGAAACCAAACATACCTTTGCTAGAAACCCTATGTTTAGGGGGAGCTAAGTTTGAGGGGGAGCATGGTTGCTCCATTCTTGGCGTAAGGAGAACCTTGGAAAAGTTCTTAAAAAGCCTTTGTAAGTCCAGTGTAGGGGGAGCTTGGGAAAAGCTTTAAAAATCCCATGTTGGTGAAAAATCCTAACTTGGAGGGTTAGGTGGGAAAATCCTAGCCTGGAGGGCTAGGTGTTAGAAAATCCTAACTTGGAGGGTTAGGTGTAGGATGCCTTGGGATAGGATCCATTTTGCATTGCATATGGATTTATTTAGCATGGTTTTTGCTATTGACTACTATCTTGCTTTCCCTAACTTAAACAGATTGCCAAACATAAAAAAGGGGGAGATTGTTGGAGCAATCGGCCCTAAGATGGTCCGGTGTGACCATGAGTTTTGATGTTTGGGCAAAGGGTTTAAGTTAGGTTTACCCTTGTGTATGTGATATGCGTATGATGAGTGTGCAGGTTGTACAGGTACGCATATGGACTTGACTGGACGGCCTCAGTACGGTGAAGGATGGCATGGAGGCAAGCTGGAGGCTTGTGTGCGCATCTGAGGGACCATGGAGTGCAGGTACGATGAGCTGATGGGCGCGGACTTCGAGGCGTACGTGAAGGGTGGCATGGAGACAAGCTGGAGGCTTACGTGCGCATCCGAGGGACGAGGGCCGAAGATGAAGAGGGCGCGAAGGCAACAGTCGAGGCTGCGGAGGAGGAGTCAGTCGAGTCGTGAGGGTACGAGTGCAGTGTGATTGTATTCGGGAAATCCTAGGGTTTGAGTGCGGAGTGGAATGTACTCAGGAGGGGAAACCTTAGGTGTGTGAGCAGGGCAGTCGACTGCCATTGTGGCAGTCGACTGGGACCACAACACACAGAGAATCGGGTCGACCCAAGGAGGGTCGACCAGTCGACTGGAATTGGTTCCAGTTGACTGGCTCCAGTCGACTGGTCCTGTACCAGTCGACTGGAGGTCGACCGTTGCGAAGGCGGCTGAGGCATTCATTGCATATTTTGTAGCCGTTGAAGCCTACCAGTCGACTGGTAAGTGAGCAGTCGACTGGTGGCGTGATTTTCAGCCCGAGTCTATTTAAAGGGGGACTCGATCGGGCTGGGGTTCCTTGGCGAATCTTGCTTGGAAAAAGCTTGATAGTAGCCTTGTGTGCTCAGGTGCTTGTAGAGGATTGTGGAGAGGTTTCTCCACCCACAAGGAGCTACACGAGATAGCCGGAGAGCATCCGGGGAGCGATCCGCCGAAGGATCAAGGGATCGTCCACCTCACGGACTGTCGTAGAGTAGGAGCTTCATCTCCGAACCACGTAAATCTGGTTGGTTAGCATTGTGTAGTTGTTAGTTTGTTTTTATTTGTATTTCCATTGCGCAACTAACAACGTAGGTGAAAGAAAGCACCGAAGACGCTATTCACCCCCCCTCTAGCTGCACCGAAGACGCTATTCACCCCCCCTCTAGCTAGGGCAAAGATCCCAACAATTTATGCATGAATGATTGTTTGATAAGTTTTTGGATCAATTCTCAGCGAATGAAAAAATATCTTGATCTTTCCATAAAAGAATTGTTATACTAATTAAATTGTTTCTCATAATTTATCAGTATGTATCTAATCATAGCTAATGAAATTAAACTGTCATATTATCACTTTTTATTCCGACATATGAATTTTTTGGCATTACAAATATACTTCGGAAGTTACAGAGGAAAGAACAAAAATGATACATAACGTGAATTCGCAGTGTGAATGATATGATACTCCAATTATAGTAATCCTCGACGGGTTCACCGTACCCCAGGTTATAATTTGGTTCGGGACGACGACCGGAGGCCGCTGTCGATATTTAAGTAGCAATCAGATATGTATACGAAAAATATCATATCATTCATATTTAGTTTCACGCTGTCTATCATAGCTCAGGAAAGAAATAGGCAGATGCTCTATAAAAATGATTTCTTGAGATGTCAAGAACAACTTCAGACGGCTGAATCGGCTAAAAGGGACGAATAGTCATTCATTGAATTGCTTTCCTTTGATTGTCTACAATGAGTTAGCCCACGTTTTCATGGAATGAACTAATAGTTAAAATATAGATATTATCATTTTAAGATCTGGAAGTTAATATCTGACAAAATTAATATGTTCGTCTTCCCCACGTACTAACTAAAATATTAGGGCTAATTAGCCATTATGATTTATTTTCTCCGTATAGTGCCGTTAAACGGGTTAACTCGTGACGGGGCAGACCAATCCATCAAAAATCCAAGATGTGGTGGGGTGGGGCGGGCCGGCCCACCATCTCGGTGGATTGTGAAATCTCCAGCCCAACCCGACTTAAGACGGGCCAACCCGTGAGCCGATAAAAAAATTAAACAAATATAAAAACACAATCGATCCAATCATCCAAATGATAAAGGATCACTTATTCTTGTTCGTTACAAAACTTATAATAAACAAACACCGAATCAAATAAAACTTATAATAAACAAATCAATCAACTGCCCTAAATCAAATAAAATTTGTAATAAACAAATAAATGAAACCACGCACATGCAATTTATGCCACCAAATCATATACTTTTCAAATCCTGTAGCTACGGTAGACTACCATCTACCCCATATAGATAAGAGATTATCCAACTCAGTTAATTATTCAAACTAACCACTCGCAACACAGTAATTAAAAACATTAAATAAAACCAAAACAGAACATTAAAAAAGTTCAATAACTCTAATTCTGTATGAACAGATGATCATAAACTTAACTTTAAATTTTATTAATAATATCATTCATATTAATAGTAACTGTAATTCTATATGAACAGATGATGGTGAACTAACTTTAAATTTTATTAATAACATCATTCATATCAAATTCTTCTGATTCTCCTTCATCTCCTTTTTCTTCATCGATAACTTCTTCTAGAGTATTTGATTTTTATTTAGACAATGTTATTTTGATACTTGCATTGTCTTCATTATCTTTATCAGCATATAAAATACACAAAAATGAAGATAATTAAAAATAAAATAACAATAAACTAATACATCAACTAAGTCAAGAACATAATTAAAATAAACCAAATTACCAATAGCATAACCATGTAACCAATTACGAGTGCAAATAAGAGTTTACATTTTTTCATGAAGGGTGCAACTTCTATACTTGGTAAGCATATGAGCACCAATGGAAAAAGCTGATTCTGATGCAACGATAGATATAGGAATTGCTAAAACATCACATGCCATTAGTGCAAGGGTTGAGTACTGATGTTTTTGATTCTTTCAATGCTCCAAAATATCCAAATCTTGATAATATTCAAATTCAAGTTTTGGCTCGGCCAAATAGAGATCCAATTGAGATTTTTCGACACTTGTAATTGTTTGCTCTCATATGCCATCATTTCCTACATTAATTGAAATAGTAGTAACAAAAAAATATAAATCAATTAGAGAATACAAGAAAAACATATTAGAATACTTACATCAAAGATTCTTTTATTTTTTCCCCTACACTTCGTGACAGTGCATGTCTGGTAGAAGAAGATTGTAGTTGTGAAGAACTTATCTGGTTAGTATCAGAATATTGGTCAAAAAGCTAATACAATTTTGCCTTCACAAAATCCATTTTCTTTTGGCATTTAAGAGAATCACTTTTAACCTTTGAATAAAAAAACTCCAACATCGAAAGCTTTATTCATGGATCAAGAATAGCTCCAAATGCAAGCACCTTGCTATATTGAGTCTAATACTTATCAAACTTCTCCATCATTTTTACACATAACTTATCACCTCATTTTCATTCAATTAGTTTTCCTTTAACAAAACTTCAATCTTCTAGACTTGCATAAAATATAAATTTGATGTAGGATAAGAAGAACCAAAGATTAAATTCATAGTGTCATAAAATGGCTCAAGGAACTCACATATTTTCTCTCCTCTTTTCCACTCTTCACTTGAAGGACAATATTTTTAATTCTTGTCAATGAATTAAAGAGAAGCAAAAGCTTTTTTAATATTTGATGGCACCATCCAACATTAAATATGTTGAGTTCCAACGAGTAGACACATTCTTCAAATTTCTTCATCCTAGTCTCTGAACGTTTAACATATATGACTAACTCTCTAATTTATTCAAAGCTACACTAGCCACTTTCAAACCTTCTTGGACAATGAGAATCAATATATGAGCAGAACAACGAACATGAAAAAAATTCACCATCACACAATACGCTATCATGCAAAGAGAGTTACCATTTTAAATGAACTTGCATGTTATCATTACTAGATGCATTATCCAATGTCAAAGAGAAAACATTTTTCTCAATCCCCCATTCCTTTAGATATTCAAACAATTGAGCAGCTAATTCAACTCCTGAGTGTGGTGGAGGTATATGAGAAAAACTAAGTATTTTATTGTTCAATTTCTATTTATTATCAACAAATTAAAATGGGTAATCAAGCAAATATAACTGTTAGCATTTGGAAAATTTGGAGGGCTTAGAGGTAAGAAGGGCTGATTTAAGGGTGTCAAGCAAATAACTAATATGCAGGGGGGTATTTGTAAAAGACCAATCCTTTAATTAATCCCCTTTGCCCTAAGGCAGATTCCGATTTCCCCCTTTCCGCTTCTTCCTTTTCTTCTCCTCACGCGCCGCAGCCATGCCAACTCCTTTCTTCCTCTCCTTCTCTCGGCCAGCGCCACCAAGCCTTGCGGATCGCTGACCAGCGTTCAGTCCGAGAGAGAGTGTGTCACCAGCATCTCTTTTTCCCCGATCTCGCCTTTTGCTTTCTCGGCCGGCGACGCTGTCCATTCCGGCCGGGTTCAGTTGATCTGGTGCACACCATCGACACATCGACAAAGATCTAACACCTTCCTTGCGAGCGTGATTGGGATAGAGCAAGGGAGTCGCCGACCTTGGATTGGACAGAGCAACAGCAAGGGAGAAGCTTCAGGTAAGGGGATCTTGGTTTAGGGTTTTGATCTTGATCTGGTTTTTGGATTGTTCTTGATTTGGATGTGATTAATGAACCAAAGTTAGTTGTGAATATGGATCATGCTTTGTTTGAATTTGCTACGATTTTAGGGCAAGGTTTACTGAGAGTTTTGATCGGATTTGTTTTTAGGTGGCCTTGATGCCATGAGTCGCAAGATTGGATTCTTGCTTGTGCGTTGTTTTGCATCTGATCAGTGAAGAAGGAGTGGGATTTGTTTTATTGGATTTTGATGTTTCCTTCTGGTTCTGGATTATTAAAGGGCAATCGGATCTAGGTTTGGGGATCGATCTCATTGGTTGATTTGGGATTGTTTCATTTGATCCGAGAATTGGGTTTCCGAAGCTCTGTTCCTAGTTGGTATTCGATCTGTGGTTTGCTGGGTTATGCCGCAGGGTGATTCCTTTGACTGGGTTCATTCTGTATGTTCTAGAGCAGAGGAATTTGTGCGTACCAGTCGAGGTAAGACCTATTTTCCTTGACGATCAGTAGGCTGATGATATTAGAGATTGGCCTTGTTTCCTTATGTTGCCGATTCGAGATTTAGATCTCAGTATCCGTTCTTGTTAATTTCTGATCTTGGATTTGATATGCGGGTTGGGTCAATGGTTGATCGATTCGTGAAATGGAGTAGAAGGTAGTGACTTGGGCAGTTAAGTTTAGAGTTGATCTTCTTGAGCATGTGGTGTTTTATTTGGGTGTTAGTTTGAGAGTTGGAATTAAACAGGGGATAATCATTTAATTAATATTAATTGATCATGGTATCTAGTTTAGTCAATTATCATTTGTTATGATAGCTAAGATGATCTTTAATACAGGACGTTGATTGGTTTCGGATATCAAGGAGTGAAGCTTCTTTTCCGATTCGGACTACACTCTGGAGGCGGGTATCTCTGACTCTTCTTTTAGAATTGTCACAGATATATATATATATATATATATATATATATATATATTTGATATGCTTGTGTAGCAATAGAGTAATAGAATTGTGGCATGACTATTATATTTGTTGTGCCGATGCTGGTTGGGCCACAACTGATATGCGATACATATACCTGTAGGATTTAGGATATGGTGCATGTTCCACGATCCTTGCATATCATGTTGATATAGGTGGACTAGATAGTGGATGCTATTTGACCGTTGTTATGCATCATACTGAACTGTGCATCACTGTCGAGCAGGGGCCCCTTTTGGGTGAGCTAGGTTGACAGTCATACTGACCTACCCATACGACCACTCACGGGTTAGTGGTTGATGGAGTATGGGTAGAGTGCTCTGTGCTGCTCCGCTCATGCACTCATGGGGTAGTGAATCGGAGTGTGGTAGCAGGCAGATGCCCCTCCTTGAGTAGACCATATACCAGGAGATGAGAGGGCGAGATCTCTCCCCCATTTATATACACGGGGTAGGGGTAACACTCAGACAGAGATGTCCTCCATAGATGGCCTTAGGCTGATGGATTACCTCGCTGGGATAGGCCATGGAGTAGGGGTGTTACACCGGCATCATTCCGTCTACTCGATCGCTCAGGAGTAGTGATGGCAGAATATGGACGGCAGTCACAGCCCTACGTCGGAGGGTGGCCTCCGCTCAGCTTCCTCCGGTACATAGGTGACGATGTCTGACCGACGGTAGGGGTGACCATGTCATTGCACTTTGTGTATTCGTTTATTTTGCCCTTACTTGTGCTTGTGTTTACTTGATGCTGCATTATGATTAACATGCACTTACAGGAGACTCTTATGTCTGGTCTTGGCGACTCTGCGACAGTGGTATGGTAGTTCTTATTGTTCTTATGCAGTTGTTCTTATTACTGCCCATATATGTTTATTTCGGTAGTCTATTACCCTGTTGTTATTCTAGAATATCTTGTATATATATGAAGAGATATTCGCTGAGTTCTATAACTCATCCTGCAGCTCCTTGTTTTTATTTCAGGATGACTGACTGGAGCGTGCCCGACAGCCTGTCCCAGTTCGCGTACTCGTCGAGATGTCTTCAGATTTTTCTTCGTCTATTTTGTTAGTAGTACTTTGTACATTTTCTTCCGCTGTTACCTTTGTGTTGGATTTAGTCATACTATACGGCAGTATATATAGTTGTACTTTTGTGAGATCTTTATGCCTTGTGTTTTATCGTAAGTCGGACCGGTCCGCAGTCAGGTATGTTTTATTCGATTTTATCTTACGTTGTGTCTTGATTTGAGGCCTGAGGCCCATTTAACTGCGTGGTTGTGATCTATGTCATTGTATGTATGTGTAAGTTGTCCGCCGGACAGGGGAGGTGTTGTCCGACCTTCTATTGGACCAGCGGCTCCTGAGGTCTTGGGGCGTGACAATAACCCTCACTAGTGCACGCTGTCCACAAATCTGATGTTAAACAAATTCTATTCTGAATAGTAGCCAAAACATACATAAGTTTCTCTTTCTCTTTCAAGTAGACTTGGTTAATATTAGAAACAAGAGTATTTCTAGAAATACAAGCAACATCAGGATTTATATACTTTATCTAAGATCTAATACCATCATACTCAACAAATAAAAATTGTAAATCATGTCTGATGATTGCACAAGTCAATAATTCATGTGAAATCTTTTGGTTTATTTTCTTAGACCTCATCTTCCCATTTTTATCAAGAATCATTTGTTCTACATCATGAAACTTTAATTTACTGTAAATTTTAAGATGACGCCATAATGTAGAAGTTCAATATTGTTTACCCCCACATTTATACTATTTTTTATATCCAATATATTCAACTTTATCTATATTATCAATCTTAGTTTCTTTAGACCTTTTAGGTGTCATGCTTAGCACTTTCCAATTCATTATCTAAAATAATTGTTTGTTTTTTTAAAATGTAGAGTCCATTTCAAAATCAATTTGAAATATAATAAATAAAAAAATTAGTTTATGATAAAATCAATCAAACACACAAAATTCCAATAACAATAATAGCATAAATTTATTTTTATATTAGCCCTTTAGATTGTAGAACAAATGCAGAACAAATCAATGTAAACACGTAAGATATGTTGAGCATCAAAAGTGAGAATTGGTATTACTATTGCAGAACAAAAGCTAAAACATTAGGGAATAAGGAGTATCGACTACCGAGTAGGGATTGCAGGACCAGTGGGAACTAGAAGGAAGCAAAATATCTAACCTTAAACAGGAGCTTGGAGACTGCCAAACTTGTGGGTTGTGGGTTTCAAGTTGCGACTTGGGAGATTAGTGATTGTCGAACTAGTGGTTTCAAGATTGCCGTCTATCGGAGTTGGACTGCCATCTTTCAATCTGTCTGCACTTTGTAGGTTTCATGTAGCCATGGAGTGGTGCTGACGTCGCTAAGTCAAGTGCGTGTGAGGCAAGCAACGAGGTGGAATGCAGATTTCCATTTCGTAGTTTTGCTTCATAGGACTACTGGAGCCACGAGGAGGCGCTAGGCAGGCGGGTGCGATTGTACGAGGTTGTGAGCACGAAGCACGTGACGATTCAAGGAAGGCAAAGCTTATGGGAAAATAGAAATATGCGAAGATGAAGCGACGATTAGAGCGAAGGTAGGCAGTGATTAGAGGTAAGGCAAAGTGGACAAGCGGTGATTCGGCGAAGGAGAGGAGTTGAAGATGTCGAAGTGCGAAGAGGATAGGAATTGGGAAAGTAAAAAAAGGTTTTCCTTATTTTTTTACAGCGAAGAGATTAGAGAATGAGAGAGAAGGATTTATCTCACCTGTTGATTGGGATTGAATATTCCATTTATAAGTTGTAGTTTATTTTAAAATTTTATTTTTAGTTTTTTGCCATCTCGCGGGCCAACCCGAGTCCGTCATGAGTTGGCCTGCCTGGACCCGTGGCTAGCGTGGGTTGACCCATTTAGGCCTGCCAAATGATGGGTTGAAAAATTTTCAACCCATCCCATTTATATTGATTGGTGGGGAGGGTCAACCTGACAGGCCCAACCCGAATTGATCACTCTAATTATACCCAAAATGATTGATGTACCTAGCTCATCCAACTTATTGCCTATTTATCTCGTTGGGCTCAAGAAACCAAATCATGTGGATCAATTGACCATTTGACTTGACCTCATTGTATGAATCATTTGGCTCGCGTGACTTAACCTATTTGACTACTAACACATCACTTAGTCAAACTAATTTGATTATGGATGTGTCGAGGGTATGCCATGTGGCAGCGTAATAGCCGAGAGGTTGCCACATGGCAGCATAGTTACTGCATAGTGAAAAGAGGACCAAGGACCCAAGCGTCGGGTTCGTTAGTTCAGGCACGTACCCGATCGGGGCGCCCCTCAGGGTCCTCCAATAGCTCGCTCGGGAAGCCTGTTACTTGGGAGTTAATGGCTCAAGGACCAAAGCGCCAGACTCATCAGTCCAGGCAGGTGCCCTCTTGGTGCCCCTCAAGGTCCTTCAATAGCCCGATCGGGAATCTTGTCACTTAGGATTTTAAATTGCTCGGTCGATCGTACATACTCGGGGGCCATGGCGAACACCATTTGTGCGAGATAGGCAAATATGGCCCCAGCGGTGGTGATTGTCCGAAGAAATACTTAGGAGCTTCCCTTCAGGGCTAGTACCAGAGGGATATCAAGCGATAACCCTTAGTAGAATAATCAAGAAGCCTTTAAGGTGCCGCAAGATACGAAAATGCAGCATTAATGAGAGGAGAAGTCGCAAATGTGCACAGGGAAGACCCTAATAACTCCTAATAATTGGCAATAATGACGACCATAAAGGAGATGTCATTATTATCATTAATGATCTGGAAGATGAATGGTCATAGTCAAAAATATAAAAGAAGTCCAAGAACACCTGGGAGTGGGGTTGTGTAATTTTCTCTAAACTCACCTCTGTTTATTTTATAAACTTCTCCTTTCTTAGTCTTTGACTTGAGCGTCAAAGTGGCAATCGTCGGGATCTTTTTTGGTGCCATTCTAACATTCCTTTGCTCTTTGTTCTCATGTCTCAATCTTTGTTGCCAGTTCACTCTAGCTGGAAGCACGCTCGCTTCACTGGGGTTTACCATCCATGTCATTAGTTTTTGAAATATTTTGGTGTCATTTGTGGAAATTCCATAACCAGAAGCTGCTAGTTCGATGGAGGACATTGGAAAATCAGCGAACCTAATTCTAACACATGAGAAACAGGATCGAATCATGGCGGAGGCTATCCGAGGGGCGTTGGTGCATAATTAGGTACAACAAGTGGCCTCCAAAGTGGCCTCTGCCTCGGTGGGAAGGCTGTGAGCCTCACCTTGTTCCTCGAAACTGCCCACAGGTATATCCTAGGGTCATAAGGGTGACCCTGCCAAAATATCTCACAAGGTACACTTGACGGCCTCTAGCCGCCTTCTCGAGACATCGAAAAGGGAAAGATCACACGTGTTTCACCCCTGTTAGCCATGAGCTATCACCGTTTATCCAAGAGATTATTGGAGATCCGATACCTCGACATTATCGACCTCCTTCAATCGGAGAATATGCTGATAATACAGATCCAGAGGACCACCTTTACAAGTTCGAAAATGGAGCGCTTTTACACCAATGCACCAATGAAGTAAAGTGTTTGGTGTTCTTCAAAACTCCTTCAGGGGTGACATAGAGGTGGTTTAAGAGGCTGTCTAAATCCTCCATTTGATCATTTGAAGAGTTTTGGACAACCTTCTTGCATCATTTCACCAGCAGTCGGGGTACCACAAGACTACACTCAACTTGTCCGCTCTGAAGCAAAAAAGTAAAGAAACGTTGAATGACTACATTCAACACTTCAATCAGGTGACTCAAGACGTACCCATAGCCACCAATGAAATCCTTGTGAGTGCTTTCACTTAAGAATTGGCGGAGGCAGATTTCTTCAGATCTTTAGTGAAGAAGCCGCCGGCTAGCTTTGATGACTTGCTAGGCAGGTCGGTAAAGCATGTTAATATGGAAGAGGTCTAGTACGCTCAAAGGAAAAACTCAGGAGGGAACAATACACAAACTATGGCAGCCCCTGAGCGGAAGGCCCCACCTCCTCCTGTTCAGGCCAAGGAGACCCCTTGCGGTCGTACCCAACATTAGGATCATTGAAGGGAGAGGATAGTTCGAACAGTAGACACCGAGGCTCCTCCTGAGATGGACACCTCAAAGGACAAGAAATACTACACCTACTATCATTTCTCTACCCACTCTATCGAAGAATGCTATGCCCTCCGTTGTCCTCGGAAGAATGGATGAGACAAGTCTGACAAATTAGGGGCAAGTTTGACAAGTAAGGTATGCCTCTAAGACTCACAAACGTTCCCCGTGAGCCAACCGATCAGAGGAGAGGGAGCCCAGGTGTAGGCAGACATGTTTGGCTTCTCGATAAATCCGAACAGAGGACACCAACACCGCCTAGAGATTCGAAGAAGGGTAAAGCACTTGCGTGGGGTAGGTCAAGGGGGCTGATGGGCGTGATTTCTGGGGACTTACAGACGAAGACTCTAACCAAGGATGAAAGTCTCATGTTCACCGCTTGGAGAATTACTCAGTCGAGACTAGTCAGGAGGGGCGGACCGACCCTATGATATCCTTTGGGCCAAGAGACTTGGAGGGTGTGGAGGCTCCTCATGAAGATGCACTGGTAATAGAGGCTATGGTATCTAATTATACTATGAAACAAATTTTTATTAACACAGGGAGTTCGATCAACATTATCTTCAAAGCTACACTGGACCAGATGCAACTAGAAGAAGATGAGTTACACCCGATAGCCACTCCCTTATTTGGCTTTATCGGACATCAAGTACATCCGCTCGGACAAATATACCTATCTTTGTCGCTGGGAAATGAAGAGTCGGAGAAAACTAAGAGGACCCGGTTCATCGTGGTGGATATAACCTCTTCTTATAACATTATTTTTGGCCGACTGATGGACCCAAAAGAGCTGTCACGAACGTGAGTGTCAAATTTAAATATTTGTTAAAGCTGGAAACTCTTTTTGCTAGCAAAGATGAAAATATAGTAAAGGGGCCACAGGTCGTAATTTTCCTAGGGCTAGTTGAGGTTGATTGATTCGAGCTCGTGTTTATGTGTTGTCGAATATTTTTGGGTTTCAAATTAAATTTGGGTTTGTTGTGCAATCATAAATGAACACACAATGGAAAGAAAGAAAACTTAGCTAATAAGCTAAACAAAATGATGGTAATTAACAACTTAACCAATGGAAAACCTGATTAACCAAGGCAACTCAACCGAATTTGGAAGAGCAAATCTGAATTCAAATGCAACTAAATACTAAACAAAGGAATAAAAATAGTGGCTGAATTTTCAATTGAACTAATGCAAGAACTTGCCTCCGGAATCAAACTCAAAACAAGCAAATGAAAGCTAGCTACAGAATTCAGAAGAGAACTAATGCATACATGATGAGAAGGTTCCGAAACAACCAAATGCAATACTGACTGATTTCAAGCTCCAAAACACACTAAAAGTTTCAATTAACTTGGTACCAATTAATGCCCAAGCTTCTCTTGATACAAAGAGAAAAAATTGAAACCAACTTGATACCAAAGGAAGAAGGTAAAGACTATGTACCGAAATGATACTAAGTACCAAAACTGTGGCTAACACTTCGGAAATAACATTGACGCAGCTCAACTTGGAAATCAAAGCTATCAATGAAGAAGTTGCAGGAATGAATCAAGAAAGTCAGACCAAAAACTGCTCAATTTAGACACAACCTGAAAGCAAAAGTGAATGTGCAGGAATGCAGAACTAAATGCAGAAATTCAGCAAACAAATTGGACACAAAACAAGCAAATGAGCTGACAGTGATGCACTATCCTAAAGATTAGCAAGGCTTAAGTAGAACTCACGTTTAATTGACACAAAACTCAGAAGTAACGAGCTGAAATTGCAGAAATGAGTTGAAATTGCAGAAATGGGAATCAGATTACAGAAATGAAGTTGATACGCAATAAAATGATGCACAAAGCTAATATCGAGTGCTATTTAGATGGAACAAGCTGCAATGTAAACTCAGAAAGTAAAACTAAAGCTAGCTTAGTACAAAATGCAAGAACTCAAAAAAAGGAAACTGATACGCAAGACAGAAAACAGAAATTCAGATTTGATACTAAGTTTAGAAATGAATCAATGCGGAGTAAACTGATCTAATTGCAATCATTCATTACACAAACAACTTAGCTAACTAGAATGCAGAATTGGAAAGATACCAACTACAAGAAACGATCCAATAAAATTGATACAAAATTCAGAAAGTGTAAATGGCACGCAGAAATTGAAGTTACAGCTAAAAAATAGAAATGCAATAAGAAAACTAAGCCTCGTTCCCTCCCTTAGCTCAAGATCTCCTTGCCGTCACACAAGAGCAAGCCGAGAACCCCATTAGCTCCGCAGATCAATGGAAAAATGGCTTCGATTTCAACTCTGCTCACAGATTGCACTCAGCTGGGAAAACCCATCCGATCTACTTGATCTCGCGATGTAGAAATGCGATGAAGATTTGGTGATAATCAGAGTATATCAGAAGACCCTTCAGATAGCTCTGATTGAAGAAAATGGTACACGATCGCGATCAAATCGATCAGATCACAGAAATTGACGAAACCCTCAATCAACTTTGTTCCGGTGCAAATCTGAGCTTGAATCTCCACGGAAACCTCCTTCCAATGATCCAGATCTTGTTCCAAGGTCGAAGTCGAGTTGGTCACACCCTCTGATGAATACAACTACAAACGAATCGAAGAACTGATGAAGAAACTTGAAGAACTCATCTACGACTGGCGAAGACGCGACCGCGATCTGAAGCAGAGGAACCAGTTAATATAGTTTCAACAGTGAACGACTGAGATCATTTCAATTCCATCCAACGGCTGGATCTCGTCCTATTTGAATCAAACTTTCCAGATCCTGATCAAGGTGCTTGATCTATCTCTTAGTGGCTGGGATCTTCCAAATTTGCAACGGATGATTTAGATCACCTTGATCTTTGAATGGACGATCTCGATCCTCCTAAGCTTGATCTGACGGCCAGATGATCTCTGATTTGGATGAAACTTTCAGATATTGATCCCAGTGCTTGATTAACCTTAACTCCATCTCGGATTGACCAGAAGTTCTCAGATGGCTTAGATCTAGCCATCTTTGAATTGGACGGTCCATATTAGTCGATGCTTGATCACTTGATCCAGTCCACTTTTGACTCAACTTTGACCCAACATGACCTAGGTCCATGATCCTTCCAAGCCTACTAAAGTAGATTAACAATTTAGTGACAAAACAATTCGAATATATCATAATTTGTAATTAGGTCCAAAATGAATGTAAATCCTAGAACCTAGGGTAAATCCACCATTAAGCAAGTAAAACATGAGTCAAAAATAGATCCTAGAACCTTAAATAATCAACAAAATGATACTTATCAACTCCCTCACACTTAAGCTTGAGCGTCTCGCGAAAACTACTAAATATGTATTCCCTAGCTTTTCTCAAACATAAGTAGAAGCAATTGAAAAGAAATTACCTAGGGTTGTTAATTCTCAAAAATCTAAGCTCAATGGATTAGTATCTCGTCCTTAAATCAACAACCTAGAATTTTCATCCTTCATGATTCATTGAGATGAATTTAACTCACTAAGCCTTTCAAGGGAATTTGAGTGGCTCTCCTCTTGAGTCCTAAGTGTATGATGAAAATGGAGCTCACTCAAACACACATGCTTTTTGCACTACCATAGGCTTGCTTATTATCTACTCTCCACCATTATTCATGATTTAGATCCACATCTACAAAAATTCATCAAACAAGGGAAAGATATATGAAATGGTAAAAATGAAGTAAAAACTAAGAAAATAGCAAATTTGATAAAGTGGAAGACTTGAATGCTCAAGGATATTTTCAATGCACTTTGCCCTCTTGTCAGTCCTCATAATGAAGTCAAAAGTGTGATAGAGTGAGGCTTGGCTTTGCCCTTCCAAAATTTTGATGAAAAGACCTCATTAATTTCTTTGTGTCAATTATTCATCTTGCGTTCCTATTTGCTTCCTTCGCTTTTCTTTTCTGATTTTTCTTTCTAAGAATCCTCTAGCAAAGTCAGACTTGTATTGGATCAAGGAATTGATTTGGATTAGAGGAACATTCATTTGTTTCATTGTGCTAACACTTCACTTGCGTGCCACTTTATCTTTTTTTTTCTATTTTTTTTAGTCAGCTGCTGGCTTCATGATTTCAGTTGCAGCTTCTTTTTATTCATACTCTCCTTACCATTCAGCTTCCAAACTTTTTCCTGATCTAGAGCATTCAAGTCGAACCAAATTCAAAATTCTGCTTCACAGTTTTTTTTCAAGACTGTTTTGTTTGTTTGTTTTTGCTCTCAAGCATACTAATGGACTCAATCTTCATCTGGAACACTTCGGATCAATTAGTTTCAGAGTTTATATCTGAAAAACCAGAGTCTGTATCAGCAAAACTTGAACATCAAATACAATGAGTGAATTACATCTTGATACACATTCTCTCCAATTTGGCACACTTCTATCACTTTCTTTATTTTTTTTTCTGTTTCCAGTTTCAGCTCCATGGTATTATTTCAGACCTTTCAAAACTCTGATTTCTGAAAACCATTAGCATCAATTAGTACTTGCAATCAAATGATACAAAATCCAATTTCAGCTTCCTCTTGATACCAAACTGACTTTATGGCAAAATAACTTTCTGATTTTTCTCTTTTCCAGCTGCATTTTCTGTTGGTGCAGAAAGCACCCAAGTCGAACCTGAGTTTTGATAATGGCAACATGACTCAAAAGTTAAGTCTTACTTGTTATCTAAGATGTCACTCTAATGTGCAGGGTAAAAAGCCCTAGCGAAGGACTGCTAGGCACTGCCGAAGGAATGCCAGGGTACTGAAGCCCTAGCGAAGGACTGCTAGGCGCCAGGCGAAGGACAGCTTGGGACTGAAGCCCTAGCGAAGGAATGCTAGGCACCAGGCGAAGGACAGCTCGGTATCCAAGACCTGGCGAAGGACCGCTAGGCAAAAGTCCAACTAAAGGAGCAGATGGAATCAGGTACATTCACCCGAGAGGAGTAGGTGAGGATGCGTTCCCCGTCGAGGGAACAGTAGGCGTCGGTTTGACCTAGGACTCCATTTGGGAGACCCAAAGTCAGAACCAAGACAGCTAAGGCTGTATAAACTAACATCTTATTGTTTTATGGTGTTTTGGACTAACCCTGGATGCAGGACCGAAGGAACGAGTGTCTGCAGCTCAGAGAGCCTCAAAGGAATGAGGCAACAGCTGACCAGGGCGCCCGGAGTGTCCCGGGCGCCCCCAAGGTGAACACAAAACACACAAAAACAAAGGCAGGCTTCGACAGCTCATCTCCCGGGCGCCCCGGTGCTCCCGGGCGCCCCCGCTGCTCCCGGGCGGCCCCAGCGCTCCGGGCGCCCCCAGTGCAAGCCTACGAAGAGAAGCCAGCCAAGCCAAAGGTATAGGATTTGACCCGGTCAACCCGGGCACCCCAGCGTCCCGGGCGCCCCGGTCAAGATGTGATCCCGAGGTTGAAGGGATCAGAAGTTGACCGAGGGAAAGGTGGATCGGCCGACACGTGGGGGGGGGGGCGCCCCCGACGTTCCGGGCGCCCCCAGGGCCTATAAAAGGGCCCTCGACCCCGAGGCTTGAAACAACACTTCAATTCAACGCTTCTACGCTCTTCTGCTCCCACGCTCTGCTCCGGATACTTCCCAACTCAAGTCGACGACGTCCCTCCGCTCTGAAAAGTTAATCTACATCGGACATCGGTAACGAAGAGCAATTTCCTTTTTGTGTTTATGATACTGCAATTGTAATATTGATTTGTAAACCTTTTGCGAACTTATAGAATTGCCCACAGAAAATGGTCAACGACCGTGGGCCTTGGAGTAGGAGTCGACCTAGGCTCCGAACCAAGTAAATCTACCCGTGTTTGCGTTTGAGTGTTTTATTCCGCTGCGTAATTACTCTAATCCTAAAATCCGAACGTCTTCCGATGTTCACCCCCCTCTATCGGTTCTCTCGATCCAACAAGTGGTATCAGAGCGGGGAAGTTCAAATTTGGTGCAACCACCAGTTTGAAAATTTTTCGGATTTATTCTTATTTTTTTCTCGTTCGAATTTCTTCTAATATATTTTTCGTTCGAATTTCTTCTCGTTAATCGAGGTTGGTGCAACACCCCTCGATATTTTATTTTCCTTATCCAGCACTACTAATCCAATACCAAGTCTTGGGACAATGTTTTTTTTTCTCTTATCTCTTTTTCAGATAAAAATTCCTAATGACCATGCATGAAGGATTCAGCACAGCCAGACCTCCACTTTTCAGTGGAGAAGACTTTTCTTACTGGAAAAGTCGAATGGAGGTCCACCTGAAAACTCAGGTGGACATGTGGATCATCATCCAGTCCGGACTGGAGATTCCGAGAAATGCTGAAGGAGTACCTCAAAGCTACTCAGAATGGGACACCGCTCTGAAGCGCAAAATAGAAGCCGATGCAAAGGCAACTCAGACCCTACAATGCGGTTTAACAAAAGAGGAACTGAACTGGGTGGGCCCCTTCAACAGTGCCAAGGAGCTGTGGGCAAAATTGATCGAGCTGCATGAAGGAACATCAGACACTAGGATCAGCAAGAGAGATCTGCTCCTAAACAAGCTGTATACCATCAAAATGACCGACAACGAGACGGCAGCGCAGCTTCACGCCTGAATCCAAGAACTCATGAACGGTCTACACACTATTGGTCACAAGGTCGAAAACCGTGACTTAATAAGGTATGCACTAAATGCTTTCCCAAGAAACACTTTGTGGGCATCTATGGTAGATGCATACAAAGTTTCAAGGGATCTTTCAAAAATAAAGTTAGATGAACTTTTTTCTGAACTAGAATTACACGAACAGACTAACTGCAATATGGCCGAGAAAAGTATTGCATTTGTTGCAGGAAAAACTGGAAGAACAACAAAGAAGAAGCCTCAACCTGAACCCGAGTCTAACTCAGACTCAGACTCAAAAGACGAAGAAGGAGATCGACTTGAGCTGGTCCGACTGGCCCGAAGCTACTATAAAAAATTGAAGAACCAAACCAACAGACGGAAAACAAGCCGAAGAAAGGACGAACCAGCTGAACCCGCAAGTGACAAAAACAAACCCAACGTGACCTGCTACGAGTGCAAGAAGAAGGGTCACTACAAGACGGAGTGTCCGAACCTAAAGGAGACCAAGAAGACAAGAAGAAAGAAAGCACTCCAAGCAACCTGGGACGAATCTTCCTCAGAAGAAGAAGAAGAAGCACCCCAGTCAAACCTACTAGCCCTGACCGTCTCAGATGAAGTCGAGACCGAGACAGAATCAGAACAGGACGACGGCAGACTAACCTTTTCAAAAGACGGCGAAATCAAGGTAAGTGGTTTCAATAGAAGTCAGTTAAATGAACTTATTTCGTATCTTTCTCGAGATTTGGCGAAAGCTAAACTCCGAGTCGAATCCCTCCGACAGGAATTAAAACTCCTAAAAGTGGGAGCTGACTCTAAACCCTTGACCGAGAAAGTTCAAGAAGGAACTCCTACTCAAGTTGAAAAACTTGAAAAAGAGAACTCCTCCCTGAAAACTCAGGTTAAGGATCTTAGAGCTACCTTAGAACGGTTCACTTCTGGTTCCAAGGGTCTTGACATGATTCTTGGAAAACAGAAGTCCGTTCTAAATCGATCCGGACTTGGCTATAGAACCAAATCCCGACAAAGATCTTACTTTGCTATACTAAACAGTCCAGACCAAAAGTTCAGGCATGGGTACCAAAACGATGCCTGAACCAACAAACTGGATCAAATCAATATTGGATCCCCAAGGACAAGATTCACATCTTGCCAAACCATTATCGTGGCTATAGTCCAGGGGGAGTCAAATTGAAAACAATATTTATTGTTAGATAGAATTTAATTCTTGATTGAAATTTGCCTGTCTGATTGTTTGTTTAAATTTCTGCAATTTACCATGCTTAGACTTAGGTTAGTTTAAGGACTGAACAAACTTAACTGAAACTTGACAACATAGTATTGGGTGGAGGTGAGATGATAGTACGTTAGGGAAACCAATTCTAATAAGATCAAGTACACTTGGTCTCTTTAGACTGGTGAAACTAGCCGAAGCTACCGATCCAAAACCCAAACTAGTTAGACCAGAATTTTTCAAAGATTAATTTTGAAAATGAAATTTCATTGAAAGGCTTTATCAAGGAAAGGGTTGATGATCCAATAAGGCTACGGCCAAAGAAGGCCTAGTGACTCGCCAAGACCTGGAAGCTAATTTTTGAATTTCAAATTCAAATTACTTTTTGTCAAATTCAAATCTAACACAAATTTTCAGTTAGGTATAGATTCAAACATTTCCTTTCAAAATAAATTTAACTGTTTTCAAAAATTAATTTAAGGTTTTCAAAATAAATAATAATTTTTCAAAATAATTTTACTTATCAAAACCTGTCTCACAAAACCTATAAGGCTAACGTGGTTGAAAATCCTAGATTGGGTGAGACAGTAAGATTAAGACTCAATTGTAAATTCTTTAATGCCTATATTATGAGTTCAAACCACGGTCAAACCATGGTCAACACAATCAAACCATGGTCAACATTATCAAACCACAGTCAAAGCAGTCAAATCAATTCAAACCACGGTCAAACCGATTAAACCATGGTCAAACGATGACAAGACATAAAATTTGTCGCGCCCGTGACTCCTCGGGTGCCCCCATGCTTTTTCCTTCTCTCAAGGCAAAAAGCTGCCTCTGACCATTGACCAGGGCGCCCGGAACCACGCGAGCGCCCCCATCACAGTCAATGTAGCAAAAGCAGCAAACACATCCTGACCCGGGCGCCCGGAACCACGCGGGCACCCCCCATCCAGCCCCAGTCTCTGCCAATGGCAGAGACCACTGACCCGGGCGCCCGGGAGCTCCCGGGCGCCCCCATTGAAATGCCTATATAAGGGCATCCGAACCTCCTCCTCTTCCCACACCAAAAACCAACTTTCTTCCTCACTTCCTTCCTTCCAAGAAGATCAAGTGACACTTGTGCTTCCCCAATCTCACCATGTCTCCCCGGTATGATTTATCTTATGCATTTAAAATTATTTTAAATTCTTTAATGCATTTAGAATTACTCTTTTCTTATACCTCTTAACTTAGAAAACGCCGAGCAAACCAAGCGAACCCTGGTGCCGAACCGAGTCCCGACCCTAGGTTCCCTACTCAAGAATTATGTAATAAGTTTGCTCAAACCATTTACAAGCCTATTAAAATAAGCTATCTTAATAGACATTTTTTTACCCAATCATGCCCCTTAGCCATGAATATTATAAGCTTCTATCAATTAGATAATCTTGTATTCTGCACTCATACCATTAATGAATCCTTATGTGCAAAATTCTACAATAACATAGTTCGACAAGACAATCTCATGTTTCACACTACTGTTCAAGGGATACCTCTGTCTATCACCCCTACTTTGCTGAATCGATTCCTTGGACTACGACCCTCCCAGTCCACATTTTGCTGCTATCCACCTAGGAATCCTCCATTTGATCCTCCCTACTCTCACATTACCTTAGACACTATCCACTCCTATTTCTATAGGGATGCGAGACTCCCCGCGAATAGACGATTCCAATCCGTTGACCTTCAGGCACAGGACTATGCCCTGTACAGAGTCCTGGCCCGCTGTATCTTACCACTCTCCACTAGAGATCTCGGGACCATGCGACCCTTTCATGCCTTCCTTCTGTATGCCCTGGTCCATCACCTTGACATTGACATTGGACTACACATGTTTCATACTATTCTGCATGCGTCCAGTGTTACGACCCAGGGACGAGTGCGCACTCCATTCTGCCACATCATCACCTCCCTCCTTCATCACCACGGTCGTGACATTACATAGGTGAAATAACCGCGATGACCGACTTGGATGAAATAGAATTTAGGAACTTCTCTTTAGCGGGTCTAGAGGTGTCGGCCACCGGGGTTTTGAGTTGGAGACGATAGCAGGCCGGGGCTCCGATCGACTCAGACGAGGAGGTAGACGTTGCAGATCTGGCGGCTGAGGCTCGAGCACACATAGACGAGCCTCCTCCACTGACACTCTACGATCGAGTGACACAACTGGAGACACATGTCCAGAGCCTCCGAGAGGAAGTGGAGGTCAATCATGCCGAAAATATGGAGACAAATTTGGGCTACTACACCGGGTATATGAGCGCCCTTAGAGCTGAGAGGGAGGCCAGAGATGCACAGTATCACGAGATGATGACACTATTTCGATCATGGCAGCCTGGCTCATCTGACCACCCTGGCCCTTCATCCTAGTTAGACTATTTCAGCATTGTACTAAAAACTTGACTCATGTTTGACTCTACCGGACCTCTGGTTGACCAGTTAATCTATTTTGTTTGACTATTTATTTAACTTGAGTATCTGATCAGGGATTGTGCTATGTAGAATAGGTTAACTCTACTTTTAATTTTCTTACTGCTTTACTTGATTTAAAAATCAGTTTCTAAAAGAAGTTGAAAAACTGTTTTACTTAATTTCAAAATCAGTTTTTTTTAAAATTTTTTTTCTTAGTTTTATTTCAAAACTACCCCCTTTCAAAACTAGGATTTTTTCACAAATGGACTTAGCCTAGGCCCTAACCCTAGAACTGCATACACCTATAGATTTAGAAGCCAGCATCTCACAAGCACCTTAGGGTACTTTTTGATTGATAATCTAGAATGTGTTGAGATGCTTAGGTCTTTTGCCTTAATTCAAGATGCTTTAAGTCAGTGCATCTGCGGTAATTGGGGCACTAAATACAACTTACACAGCAATCAAGTTAAGTGTCAAGTCTAAAAAATCTAACTTGAACAGAAACACTTAACTTGACTAACCCTAGCAAAAACTACTGTTTATAACAATTAGTAAGTAGCTAATTGGGTTAGACATGCCCCTATAAGAGAAAATTAACTGATTTGGTTTAAGTCTTATCATGAATTAGTTCAGTACAGCAAAATCATGCAAATATTTTCTTAATGAAAGTTATTTCCTTTACGCAATTTAATTTCTGCTATATTTATCTGTTTTTGATATATGACAAAGGGGGAGAGATAAGAAAGGAGAGAGTTTAAATTTTTTTTTGTAGAATATTTTTTCTCTCAAAATTTCAAAATCTATCCTTTATTCAAAAAGTACTTAACTAAGCTTTTCAAAAGTACTAAGTTTTTCAAAGCACTAAAGTACGAAGTTTCTCTTACTTAAGCTTTTCAAAGCACTTAAGTTTTTTCAAAACTTTCCTAGTACTTAAGCTTGTCAAAAAATTTTTACTTAAGCTTGTCAAAATTTTTTTTAAGCATGACAAAACTTTTTAAAGTACTTAAACTTGTCAAAACTTTTTAAAGTACTTAAACTTTTCAAAAGTACTTAAGTTTTTTAGAAATACTTAAGCTTTTCAGAAGTACTTAGGTTGTATTAACTTCACGAAGTACTTTAAAACTTAAAGTTTTCAAAACTTTTTGAAGTACCATAAACTTAAAACCTTCAAATTGTTGGTACTCAAACTAAAGTTTTAAAATCCTTCTTAAACTTAAGCTTTCAAAATTTTCTAAGTAATTGAACTCAAAAATTCTCTAGAAGTATCATTTTTTCTAAGTAAAAATCCAAACTTTAAACTTAGAACTTAGTGTCGAAAAACCCCACGAATTTTTGAAAAATCTAGGGGGAGATTCTTTCCAGGGGGAGGGAACAAAAGGTAATTTTTTATATGCCTTGATTAAACTTAACTTTTTGAACCAGGGTTGCCATAAATCAAAAAGGGGGAGATTGTTGGTGCAGAAAGCACCCAAGTCGAACCTGAGTTTTGATAATGGCAACAGGGCTCAAAGGTTAAGTCTTACTTGTTATCTAACATGTCACTCTAGTGTGTAGGGTAAAAAGCCCTAGCGAAGGACTGCTAGGTACTGGCGAAGGAATGCTAGGGCAAAAAGCCCTAGCGAAGGACTGCTAGGCACTGGCGAAGGAATGCCAGGGTACTGAAGCCCTAGCGAAGGACTGCTAGGCGCCAGGCGAAGGACAGCTTGGGACTGAAGCCCTAGCGATGGAATACTAGGCACCGGGCGAAGGACAGCTCGGTATCCAAGACCTGGCGAAGGACCGCTAGACAAAAGTCCAACTAAAGGAGCGGTTGGCATCAGGTACATTCTCCCGAGAGGAGTAGGTGAGGACGCGTTCCCCGTCGAGGGAACAGTAGGCGTCGGTTCGACCTAGGACTCCATTTGGGAGGCCCAAAGTCAGAACCAAGACAGCTAAGGCTGTATAAACTAACATCTTATTGTTTTATGGTGTTTTGGACTAACCCTAGATGCAGGACAGAAGGAACGAGTGTCTGCAGCTCAGAGAGCCTCAAAGGAATGAGGCAACAGCTGACCAGGGCGCCCGGAGTGTCCCGGGCGCCCCCAAGGTGAACACAAAACACACAAAAACAAAGGCAAGCTTCGACAGCTCATCTCCCGGGCGCCCCCGTGCTCCCGGGCGCCCCTGCTACTCCCGGGCGCCCCCAGCGCTCCGGGTGCCCCCAGTGCAAGCCTACGAAGAGAAGCCAGCCAAGCTAAAGGGATAGGATTTGACCCGGTCAACCCGGGCGCCCCCAGCGTCCCGGGCGCCCCGGTCAAGATGTGATCCCGAGGTTGAAGGGATCAGAAGTTGACCGAGGGAAAGGTGGATCGACCGACATGTGGGGGGTCGCCCCCGACTTTTCGGGCGCCCCCAGGGCCTATAAAAGGGCCCTCGACCCCGAGGCTTGAAACAACACTTCAATTCAACGTTTCTACGCTCTTCTGCTCCCACGCTCTGCTCCGAATACTTCCCAACTCGAGTCGACGACGTCCCTCCGCTCCGAAAAGCCAATCTACATCGGACGCCGGTAACGAAGAGCAATTTCCTTTTTGTGTTTACGATACTACAATTATAATATTGATTTGTAAACCTTTTGCGAACTTTTAGAATTGCCCGCAGAAAACGGTCAACGATCGTGGGCCTTGGAGTAGGAGTCGACCTAGGCTCCGAACCAAGTAAATCTACCCGTGTTTGCGTTTGAGTGTTTTATTCCGCTGCGTAATTATTCTAATCCTAAAATCCGAACGTCTTCCGATATTCACCCCCCTCTATCGGTTCTCTCAATCCAACATTTTCATCTCACCTTCTCAACCTTGCTGTCGGATGGTCTTGTACTTAATCCTTGCAGCAACCATATTAGTTTCAGATCAGTTCCTCTGCTTTTCAATTACTGAACTGCACAGAATTTTTCCTTCTTCTGTTTTTGGCACAGATTCCCTGCAATTGTCTCAGATTTTCTGCATTCTTCTGCTTCAATTCAGACTTAAGCATGATGTTCCTAATTTCCATATTAAATAATAGCTGCAATTAGCTTCTAGCAGGGTGGCCGAACAGCTTCTTTTCCTTTTTGGCACAGATTTTTCTTAGCATCAGATTTCTCAGCTTGTGTTCAGCTTCTTCTCCGCTATACACAGCTTCAATTCAACTTTACAACCTTCAATTCAGACTTCAGCAGAGTGTAGCTAATCTTGATCTCAGATTTTTCCATTTGTAATACAAGCTTCATTACCCTCAGATTTTTCCTTGGCACAACTTTTCTTTTCTTTGTGTGCCATTTTTTTCATTGCAGATTTTTCCATTGCGTGACTTGAATCTTCAAAGTATAATAAGAAATCTAGATCTCCAATTGGAACTAATCTCTTGCTCATTCTTGACACCAAACTCCACTCAACTTGACACCTTTTGGCTTCAACTTGAAATGAAATGAATCTTATTGATACAAAATGTTTCCAACACACTAGCCACTCCCCCACACTTAATTCTTTGTCCGTCTCGGGCAAAATAACATCAAAGAACATCCCCAAACAAATAAGTCCCTATAAAAGTATGGTTAAGAGTAGAAGATTTGGAAAGGAAAATAGAATAACATGATGATTGCCAAGAATTGATATGGAAAGGTAAACAAATTGATTAGCTTCTATAGATGTGATCCAATCATTGAAATTTAGTTTTGAAAGAACCTAAGTAAGTTCTAGATTACAATCACATGTATGTGTTACAAAAATAAGGCTAATCCTCACTAGGTACAAATGATTCATCTCAAGTCATCAATTAAGAATCTAAAGCCAAGTAGTACTCAAGCATCCAAGATTTCATCCATGAGTTCAAACCCCTAAGTTTTAACAACCAAATTTAATTTATTTTCATGAGACTCTAAAATGACACGGAAACAACCTAGAGGGATACATTTATTCCTACTCATTAAGAAAATTTGCCAAAAGAAATAACATGGTATTTACAATGTCTATTTATTCATTCTACTCTACTCAAGCATTTATTAGCAAAGACACTTTTAAAAGAAAATTCTACTTCTTGAAAACGTAAAAATGAAACATGCAATAAAAGAAAATACAATAAAGAACAAACTCCCCTTTATTTTTGGCGGTCGGAGTCTATCAAGAAATAATCTCCATCGGGGTAGTGGAGGAGTATAGGTAGTTGAGAGAGCTGCCTTCATGTGATCTATATCATGGTGCATGTCTCCCCCATACTTAGGCTTTACAGCAAGATGTTCAGGTGGCCAAAGGTGATTTAGGTACAAGAGCCATTTAAGAGGTAGAGTGCTTCGAATCAAAGTAAGATCATCTCTTCCCTCTTGATGCTTTTTGGAAATCCTTCCAGGAGGTTGATGACTGTTTAGATGGAGTACCCACTCAAGAAATCTTTGAGACCCTGCAAAACCATGTAATACTTTTCTCATGCATGTAGGGTAAGATAGAAGTGTAATATCATCAATCTCTACATAAAATGTATTCAAAAATGCATCACATCCAATAAAATCAATTTTCGGCACCTCAAAGAATTTTTCACAATTAAAATCCACCAAAGGTATATCAAGAAACTTATCACCACAAATGAAATCTATTTTGGATATTTCAATGGAATTTTCATAATTATTTCCCAACAATGATGTATCAAGCAATGCGTTACAACCAATGAAATCAACTTTAGGTACCTCTATCGAATTTTCACAAGCAGCTCCTACATAAGGTATATCAAGAAATTTTTCACAGCCAATAAAATCAATCACGGGTACCTCCATAAGTTTTTCACACTCAACTTCAGCATAAGATATAGCAAGAGATTCATCAAAATAAACAACATCAATTTTAGGCTCTTCTAAAAATTTATCACAATCAGTTTCAGCATAATATGTATCAAGAATATCATCGCAATGAATAAAATCAAGCCTGGGTGCCTCTATGGAATTTTCATAATTATTTTTCACAAAAGATGTATCAAGACATGCTTCACATGCAATTCTAGACACCTCTCTGAAATTTTCTAAAGGAAAAGGAGAAATACTTACCTGATCGTGCTCAAGTTCTGGTGGATACTCAACTGGAATAGGTGATCCTTGGGTTCTTACTCCCATCATGCAAGTCCCTACACTTTCTGACTTGTCATCTGAATTTTCTAATGTATCGGTCAATGTTGGTGGTCCCTGGGGCTCTGTGCAATCCCCTACACATGTAGAATCATCTCCCGTGCATGCTTCCTCTGTAATATCTGCAACAACCTTATTAGAAATATTAGGACTATCGATAGCAATATCACAAAATAAAAGATAAGAAGAGTCCAGTAAAGCTTCAGTTTCGAATTCAAGGCTGTCATGTGCTTTTCCATCCATCTCCTCCAATGTCTTCACAACTAATGCATCCTCAGCTTTCTCAGAAATCAAATCTCCCACTACTATTTCAAATGCAACATCATCAGCAATTAACTGTGCCTCAACAGTCTCATCTGGGGTGTCCATGCTCATAATAGAGTGATCTCCCCTAGGGTCCTTCATGGCATCGAAAATACTAAACTGGACTACTGTGTCCCCACTTCCATCGAAATGTGCCAGCATAAACATCAATTTTGGTTCTGGCCATCTTCAGAAAAGGCCTCCCAAGCATGAGTGGGGATCTATGTGCTAGATACTCTCTTTCCATTCTAGAATGTAGAAGTCTGCAGGGAAAATCAACTCCTTAACTTTTACTAAACTTCTTCAATAACTCCTGCTGGATGGGTCTGGCTTCTATATGCTAACTGAATCACAACTCCAGTGGGCTGTAAAGGTCCAATGCCAAGCATCTGGAAGACCGATCTGGGCATTACATTAATAGAGGCTCCCAAGTCTAGCATAGCGTCATGAAAAATAGTCCTCCCTATCTCACAAGATACAGTAAAAACTCCAGGGTCTTCACACTTTTGAGGTATGGAATGGATGAGTGATGAAACATTCTTCCCCAGGCTGACCAACTCATTTTCCTTAAGCTTCTTCTTGTGAACACATAAATCTTTCAAAAATTTTATATACTTAGGAATCTGTTTAATCATGGTCAACAAGGGTACATTAATCTCTACTTTGCTGAATAATTTTACTAGCTCATTGTACTCTTTGGCTTTCTCCTCCTCCACTTGTCTGTTGGCTTGATTTCTCCGCTGTGGAAAGGGCAAGGGCACCCTCATTTCTTCCTCTTGAACCGAATTTGGAGGGGCTGAATTTTAAGCTGCTATCCCACTTGTTGTAGCTGTTGTGATGTCGGTTTCAGGGCTGATTTGTGCCTCGTTTTCCACCAAAATATAGGATTGCTTGATGAAGGAGTTGAGCACGGACTAGGCGTGGAACAAGCTGATTTTGAAATGGTTTCGGGGCTGATCGGTGCTCAAATTATAGTTGCTGCCCTGTTTCCGAAAAAATCTGCTCTTGGACTCTNCACTCCTCAAATAAATAGCGCTAACATTTCCCTTTGGGTTAAGAATAGCTTGAGAAGGTAGTTGGCCTGATCCTTGAGCTTTACTTTGATTTATTTCACTAGCCATTTGCCCAATTTGCCTTTCGAGGTTTTGTATTGCAGGGTCATTCCTTCGTTGTTGTAGAAGTTGTTGAAACATCTCCTCTATTCGTTGTTGTTGTGCATTTCCTCCACTAGACCCTTCATAGCCCCCTTGATTAGCATACGGTTTTGATTGACCTTGAAAAATAGGAGTAGGTTGTTGAAATTGTTGCCCTTGCTGAGATCCTTGAAAATAGGGCTGTTGGGGCTGATAGGATGGCTGAAATTGTTGTTGATAAGGCTGATAACTTGGCTGGAATGTTGGGGAAATTTGCTGAGAATTATAACTTTGAAAATTCTGATTTTGAAATGGAACTTATTGTGGTGAAGACTGAAATTGATTGGACTGAAATCCTTGATTTGGTGGCTGAAAACTTTGATTCCAAGGCTGGAAATTCTGCTGCGGTTGTTGGAATTGCTGCTGGAAAGGTTGGTATTGTTGCTGAAAATTCAAATTCCCTTGGAAACCTTGTTGAATCCCTTGAAATGGCTGCTGAAATGTTTGCTGGAATTGCTGATTTAGCTGCTGTGATTGCGGTTGTTGTGGCTGAACTTGCTGGAAAATTTGTTGGGGTTGCTGAATTTGTTGTTGTTGTGGGCTTTGTTAGTAAAAAGAATTTCCATACCTCAGATTTGGATGATCCCTCCAACCAGGGTTATAAGTAGAAGAGTATGGGTTATTCCTAGCTTGAAATTGTCCCCTAACCAAAGCTGCTATTGACTCATCTTGTTGGAGGTTGGGACATGAATCTGAATTGTGTTCCTAGCTAGAGCAAATATCACATACACTCATCACTTGGCTTGATTGTGGAGGTACTGAAGGAGTTGAATTTTGACTTGCGTTATTAAGACCCATTTGCTTAATTGCTGAGGTGAGCTCTACCAATACATTCTTGATTTCTTTCTGATCATTTGAAGCCACCTGGACCTCATTCACTCCTCTGGTAGATAAAGCTCTGCTTCCAAACTGCTGAGAATTTTCTGCCATGTTTGAAATAAGCTCCCTAGCTTGATTTGGCGTCTTGTTAACTAGAGCTCCTCCAGCTGCAGCATCTATCATAATTCTGTCTATCTGCAATAAGCTCTCATAAAAATACTGGATGAGTAACTGCTCACTAATCTGGTGCTGTGGGCAGCTAGAACAGAGTTTGTTGAATCTCTCCCAGTAGTTATAAAGTGTCTCCCCCACCACTTGCTGAATGCCACAAATGCTCTTTCTGATGATTGCAGTTCTGGAGGCTGGGAAATATTTTTCTAAGAATGCCTTCTTCATGGAAATCCAACTAGACACGTGCCCAGTAGGTAAGTAGTAAAACCAGTCCTTAGCTGCTCCAGTCAAAGAAAAGGGAAAAGCCCTCAGCTTGATATCTTCTTCTGAAATCCCCTGAGGCTTCATAGTGGAGCATACAACGTGAAACTCATGCAAGTGTTTATTTGGATCTTCCCCAGATAATCCTTGAAACTTAGGTAACAAATGGATGAGTCCAGATCTCAGCTCAAAATCACCAGCCAACTCTGGATAAGCAATGCTGGAATACTGGAAAGTGTCATCTGGGGCTGCGAGTTCTTTCATAGTCTTCTGGTGGTCTGCCATGATACTGCCTGAATGAGTGGGAATAAACTGAAGAGAAGGAATATCAATAGTCTCTGAAAGTATGTCTTGGTTCCTCCTTGCTCTGAAAGTTCTCTCAATTTCAGGGTCAAATTCTTCAAGATCACCACCTGCTGACCTGGTCATAAAATAAATAAATCGCAACAAATGTATATGGAAAAATAAAGCAAATAAAGTAAATCACAAGATATAGCAGTAAGCACAAAAATGGATCAAGAAAAATATGCAATAAGCACACAAGCAAGAATCAAATGACTCAACTAGTAGCTCCCCGGCAACGACGCCAAAAATTTGATGGACCCAAAAGAGCTGTCACGAATGTGGGTCTCAAATTTAGATATTTGTAAAGCTGGAAACCCTTTTTGCTAGCAAAGATAAAAATGTAGTAAAGGGGGCCACAGATCATATTTTTTCTAGGGCTAGTTAGGGTTGTTTGATTCGAGCTCGGGTTTATGTGTCGTTGATATTTTTGGGTTTCAAATAAAACTTGGATTTGATTTCAAATAGAAATGAGAACACAGTGAAAAGGAAAGACTTAGCTAGACGAATTTAAACTAGCTATGTCAATTGATGAACTTCACCAATGAACAACTCAATCAAACCAATGAACTTGACTGAATTTGGAGAACAAATATGAATTCAAATTGCAAGAGTACATTACAAATTGTATTGAACTTAAGGCATTCCACTCAAAGCTGAAACTTAACTTGATACAATTGTAGCAATTAAAACAACTTGATACGCATAAAAAGGATGCTAAAATTCAGAGCAGCCGATGTAAAGACACTACTTTTTAAGAGTTGAACTTAATATGCAGAATTTAACTGATCAATGCAAACACAAACTGACTACAAAAATGAATGAAAACTCAGGATTCAACTCAAGCAAAGAGAATTTCAAACTAGCTGCAATGCTCAGAATTAACAAAGGAAGAAATGGATGAAGGAATTCAGAATCAGCCACATGCAAATTGATGCTGAAATCAAGTACAGTAATTCACTGAAAATTAAGTTTATTTGATACCAATCACTGCTGTAGCTTAATATTGATACACAGAAAAGAAGTGAACAGCTTGATACGCAAGGGAATTTCTTGAGTGCCAAAAGCTAATTCTAAATGCAGAGCTCTAGCTAGCCATTCCAAAACGAAAACTGATTGATACAACTCAAAAAAACAAAGCTGACTGAAAGAAAATGCTATGCATGAATGAGAGAAGAAATTCAGAAAGGGAATCAAAAATTCTAGAACAAACTTAATGCAGAAATTGAATGTGCAGGTAAGCAAGAATGAAAATGTAGCAACAACTTAGATGCAAAATCAAACGAACAACTGAAAACCAGTTCTCAAATCTAATATTCAGAAGTGATGAACTTTGAACTGTTGATGCAGTCTGGCCCTGATTGTTATTTTGGTGTTGACACCGATTTTAGTTTAGGTGGATGATTATTGATTATGATTAAGTCCTGATCGGGGATCAGGCATGGTATGGAAAATCCTAGTCTGGAGGGCTAGGTGTTGGAAAATCCTAACCGGGAGGGTTAGGTGTGAAAAATCCTAGCTTGGAGGGCTAGGTATTGGAATAGTCCTAATTCGGAAGGGTTGGGTGAAAAGTCCTAGCTTGGAGGGCTAAGTGAAAAGTCCTAACTTGGAGGGTTAGGTGCAAATTCCCATCCTGGAGAATTAGGTGAAAAAATCCTGGCTTGGAGGGTCAGGTGCCTAGCTTGGAGGGCTAGGTTGGATGAAGTTCTAACTCGGAAGGGTTGGGTGAAAAGTCCTAACTTGGAGGGCTAGGTGAAAAGTCCTAACTTGGAGGGTTAGGTGCAAATTCCCAACTTAGAGGGTTAGATGGAAAAATCCTTGGCAAAACTTGGATTTGGAAACTTGATTGGAAACTTGGATTTGGAACCAAAACTTGATTGAATTTGGTTGAATGATTGTTGATTGAGTTTGATTCCATTTGGATGGGTCAAAGTGATTGTTGAACTTATAAGGACCTTTGATCCTCGTTCAGGGATCAATTTTAGTTATGAGATCATGTCCAAGTTCGATAAACTTCACTAGATCTCGTTGGAAAGTTTTAGATATTCTGAAATTGAACATTTCAGTTCGTATCAGGAACCCTGATCGGTCACCGGACCGATCAGGCATATAGCTGATCGGTCTCCAGACCGATCTGGCTCCTTCCTGTGGTGATCGGTCCACAGACCGATCAGCGAGGCAAGCAGTGACCTCCGGAGTTTTTGACCAAGTGTACTGGGCTAGCCTGGGTCGGTCCCCGGACCGATCTGGCACCCTGCTGAGACCGGTCCACGGACCGATCAGGGGGTTCACAGTAAGCCGCCCGAGCCTACTGATCTCTCCCTGATCGATCAGCCAAACGATCAGGAGCGCGCCTGATCGGTCATCCGACCGATCAGGCCCAGGCCAGTCCGATCAGGCTGTAGCCTGATCAGTCTGGGCGCGATCAGATCGAACGGTGATCCGTTCAGGTGCATTAAAATCTGGTTGGTGGACCGATCCACCAACCGATTAACTCCTCCCAAAACACTTCACTTCCGAACCCTAGCGCCGAAATCTCTCACCCGCGTAACCTTTCCTTCGTGCGTGAGCTCTCCAGGGCTTACGAGCGAGAGTGTTCGTGCGTCTTCCTCGTTCTCGTGCGTGCCAGTTCTTCCGAAAGGTTCTGCGGGCATCTCCCTATTCTCTGCTTGCGCTTTTGTCTTGCGCCAAGGCTTCTCCTGCACAGGCTTTTTCCCGTCCAACCTTCAAAAACCTCCTCAATGGCACCTAAGTAAGTTTTTGGCTTTGTTTTTCTTTTCAAACAGCTCATAAACTATGTCTTGTGAAACTAACCATGTTTTTGGTTCTTGTTCTTGCTGTTGTACCATGACCCTATTGCACTTGCCGTGAACCTTCTTTCCATACTTGATCATATGACCAAATCTATTATTCATCTCATTTTCTATCTCTGATTGGGTGTTATCTTATATGATCAATTCTTGAATCCAATCTATAGAAAGTCTTCTAAGGGTAAGGAACCTATGGAGGATAGTTCTAAGGGCAAAGGCCCTTCGTCTTTTACACCTCCTCCAAGACCTCCATCTCCCCCGCATACTAGATTTCAGAACATTCTCTATGCCCTAGACTTTCATTGGCACAACTTCAAACTAATGTCATGTCGGTCAGTGGACCAAACTTTTGTTTATGAACATTGTCCTACAGTGAGAAGAATCATTGAGTACTATGAGCTTCAAAACATCCTTTTCTTGGAAAGGTCAATCAATGTTGATTTGGTCTCTGAATTCTACAATAATCTGGCCAATGGGGAGGGCACGGGGTGGCGGACCCGTGTCGCCGGTGTCGATCTTGACTTTACCTTATCAGCCTTTACTGTGTTTCTAGGTTGCCGTCGCTCCAATAATGACTTTTCGCTCTATCCCTATCTTCCTGACCCTCTTCCTGTCCCCTTTACTGGAGTCACTCCTGACTCCATCTATGAGCATTTTCTAGGCCACCCCAGGCCACGGGGTTTTGGTGCGTATACCCGTACGTTTCCCACGTTTCCTGCTCTCCATCTATCTCCCATTGATTATGTTCTATTTAAGATTATCACAAATTGTCTTCTTCCAACTACTTCAAAGCATCTTGATGAGATCCATCCATTCCACTGCCTGATGTTTTACGGGATGCATCTGCAGTTAGATTTTGACATAGCACCGTCCATTTATTTCTCCATCATTGTTCATGGTCTGAGGTATGGCCAGACGCTCTATATGTCATTCGACCATATCATCACTACCTGGCTGCAGTCCGTTGGGATCGATGTTTCACAGGGTCGTACTGTACCTATGGTGCGACAGGACTGCCGACTTGATCGTCGCATGCTGGCCCAATCTGGTGTTGTTGTCGGATCACGAGGGTTGCGTTGGAAGAATCAGAGACACATGGGGGAGTTTTCAGGAGCAGCCCATTCCCAGGAGCAGCCCGCTGATATAGATGATTATGATGAGTGGGCTCCTGACCTCCGATGGCAGATTGCGGAGTTAGAGCGGATGCTGCAGCACGAATTGCATATTTCCGAGCACTGGCGACGAGAGGTCCGCTCCGAGTTTCAGTCTTTGATCGCCGTCTTGATGTCCTAGCATCTGATGTCTCTGAGATGAGCTCGTTCCAGGACAGATGGTATGAAGAGTGGTATCATCATACATTTCCTGATGGTGCGCCCCCCAGTGGCCCCTCACCCGGGGATATCATATATATTGATGATTCCGATGATGATGCCGCGGATGATTGATGTTTTCTTGACTTGTATGACTCTTGGGCTGTATGCCCTGTGACTTGACTATTGTGGCCATATCTTGCTACTTGTTTTATGCTTTGACTTGTCTGACCTTGAATTACATGCTTATCTACTCTTAGTATGCTTATTGTTGATGCCATGTTGTTTATATGATCATGATTTGCATATCTGTTACTTTGCTATGTTCATGCTTGTAATGCCATGTTTACCTGATACATATCAATGTTGTGGCATGCTTTGAGAGTTGATACTTCGTGTTCATATGATGCATGTGATTGCTCTATCTTGCTCTATCTTTTTCACATGTGTTCGTATGGTTATCCAACAACCTATCACATCTTTGTTGATTTGGGATACCCCTAGGGTTGAGGGGGAGTTTGTTTACAACTTAATAGTCCCTCTAGCTCCTTTTCGGTGTTCGACAAAGGGGGAGAGTGTGGATTAGTTAAGTTTAGAATGATCATGTTGTAGGGGGAGGATCTGGATTCCCCTATGATTCTAAAGTTGAGCTATTGATTGAGAATCCCTAAACTTAAAATCGGGTTGTCAAACAACAAAAAGGGGGAGATTGTTGATGCAGTCTGGCCCTGATTGTTATTTTAGTGTTGACACCGATTTTAGTTTAGGTGGATGATTATTGATTATGATTAAGTCCTGATCGGGGATCAGGCATGGTATGGAAAATCCTAGTCTGGAGGGCTAGGTGTTGGAAAATCCTAACCTGGATGGTTAGGTGTTGAAAATCCTAGTCTGGAGGGCTAGGTGTTGGAAAATCCTAACCGGGAGGGTTAGGTGTGAAAAATCTTAGCTTGGAGAGCTAGGTATTGGAAAAGTCCTAATTCGGAAGGGTTGGGTGAAAAGTCCTAGCTTGGAGGGCTAGGTGAAAAGTCCTAACTTGGAGGGTTAGGTGCAAATTCTCATCCTGGAGAATTAGGTGAAAAAGTCCTGGCTTGGAGGGTCAGGTGCCTATCTTGGAGGGCTAGGTTGGATGAAGTTCTAACTCGGAAGGGTTGGGTGAAAAGTCCTAACTTGGAGGGCTAGGTGAAAAGTCCTAACTTGGAGGGTTAGGTGCAAATTCCCAACTTGGAGGGTTAGATGGAAAAATCCTTGGCTTGGAGGGCTAAGGTGGATGAAACACTAGCTTGGAGGGCTAGGGTTGAGTCCCTGGATCGGTCTGGTGACCGATCAGGGACATTGGCACGCTGCTCCTTCGTGGATCGGTCTGGTGACCGATCCAGCGATGTCTGATCGGACTGGTGACCGATCAGGGAGCGCACAGTGAGGTTGGGAACCTACTGTGTGGCTCCTGATCGGTCCGGTGACCGATCAGGGAGCAGGCTGCTTCCTCGCTGCCTTGCTCCTGATCGGTCTGGTGACCGATCAGGGAGCGGGAAATGAGTGAGTTCCCTTGCTGATCAGACTCTGGATCGGTCCGGTGACCGATCAGGGACTCAGGATGGGACTTAGGATCTGATTAATAAATCCCTGTTCATCTGTCCTGATAGGTCTGGGTGACCGATCAGGCTTCACCCTGATCGTCTGGTGACCGATCAGGCCTGTGTTGCCGTAAGAGCTGGGAATCCCAGCACGGCAGTAGATCGGTCTGGTGACCGATCCACAAGTCCTGGATCGGTCCGGTGACCGATCACTTTAATTCAAATTGCACTGTCAGACGCGGTCAGAGCGTCTGATCATATCCGATTTGCTGCCACTTACATCTGATATTTGATTTACTGTGTGATACGCTGCTCTAACACCCTGATTAAGCTGCAGGTGACAGGGGAGGATTCAAACACTCAAGGAGAGGTCAATGGAGGCTTTCCTTGGAGCAGGTTTGTCCGATTCTCCGTTTCAGGTTGCAACGGCCGAGCTGCAGACTGGAGCCGGGACTGGGGCTTGGCTGAGGGGATCTCAGGAAGACCAGAGAGGGCTCAGTGGTAGCTGGCGTTGGCAGCGTGGTAGCTGGAGGCTACGGAGGATGTTGTCACCTGGTGCTGTGTGGAGAATCGAAAGCGCGGAAGCTGGCTCCGTGGAAGCAGAGTTTTGAAAGTTCTGAAACTAATCTTCTTGCTGCGCCTTGAGTTCTCCACAATACGCTTGCTGTGTTCTTGAAGTTTTCATCACTTTGGGCAAGCGATCGAGAAAGCAATCATCCATTACTTGAGCACTTGAAGGAGAGAACAAGGAGCTTGGAGTCCGACAGTGGGAAGACACGAAGAGGGGTTCTTGCGTGAGATCGCCACTGGGTAGAGCTCAGGGAAGCTTGCTGTGTTCTTGTCCTTGCTAAGGGTTTGAGTAAGATCCTTCTTGTTGTTTCTTTGTGCTTAAACTCTATCTGTGATTGAAACGCTGTGGAGAGGTTTCTCCACCGAGAAGGAGGTTGTGTTATATCCGGGGAACCCCGGAGCTTGATCTGCCGACGATCAAGGGATCGCCCACTGACAGACCCGAAATACTAGATTAAATTGTCACGAAATGTGGGTCCATCAGAATTTAAATGTATATGAATAAAAATGAATGAAATGCTGGAAACCCTTTTTGCAATCAAGAATAAAAGCGTAGTAAAGGGGCCACAGGTCGTATTTTTCTCGGGGCTAGTTGTTGTGTTTGATTCGAGCTTGGTTTATGTGTCGTTTGTATTTTTGGGTTTCAGATAAGTAAATTGGGTTTTGGGTTTTAAATAAAAGTGAAGATGTGATGGACAGAATTAGACTCAACTAATAACCAAACAATTGATGGCAAGTGCTAATTCAACAAATGAAAACCTAATCAAGCACTCACCAGATTTTTAGAAACTGATTTTTGATTTCAACAAAACAAAAGAACTGCTATGCAATGAAGTAAACGCAGTGATAGGAATTTTCGGAAACAAACAAGCCTAACACAATTATTAGCATGCGAAATTAGAACTCAAACAAACAAATGCAACTCAACTAGCTAAAGTGTTTTTGGAAGCCAATCACTGCCAACAAAATTCAGAATTGAGTGAATGCAAACTTATTGATTTCGAACACAATCATATGCCACAAAACCAAGTTAAATTCAGATTGCAAAAAACTGCAAATCAGTTGGCACGCAAGGAAAAATTCTTTGTGCCAAAAACTCTCTCCAAGTTAAGAAATGAGTAATCTTTCAACTCAAATTTTTAAGATGATTGGTTCGATTGGGAAACTAGGCTATGAGGAAAGACTAAGCAAACCTAAGGCAAGGAATTCAAAGCTAAATCAGAACTTGAGAAACAAAGAAAATTCAGAAATGAGATATGCAGAAATTAAAACTTGATGTTCAGAAATTCAAGGATTAGCTACAGATCTTGTTCTCGCAATAGATCAAGGGCTAAACTAGCTAGTGCAAAACAAATTAAAGCAACTAATCTAGGTGCAAGGAAACTTAGCTAGCAATTACTTAACAAAAACTAGTGAAAGGGGACTGAAAATGTTGATACGCAACAAACAAGCTTGGCACGCAGCAATTCGACTTGGCACGCAGCAAACTAAACACAATTGAACTGAAATTTAACTCAATCTATCACTAAATAAGTTCCTAAATTACTGAACTCGAAGATTAAAAACCTAATGAAACCAAACAATTCAGAATTACAAACTAAGACAGCTGATATAATTGCAGAAACAAAACAGATTCGGCAGAAATGGAATTACAGCTACAAACACAATGAAACTAAATTATCTAAGCTACTCCTCAACCCTTCTCCAACTCAAGAGCTCCTTGGTCGTCAATCAAGGGAGAACCTCGGACCCGCAAGCTCAACAAATCAGTGAAGAACTATCTCTGCTACCGAATCAGATCAAATCCTGCTCAAGCTGAAATTTGCTTCCGAATTCTTCAAACTCGTTGTGGTGGCTTGCGATTGGGATTAGGGAATGACCGAAACCTTCCAGGGAACCCCTCTGAATAGCTCGGATGCAGTGGCGATGGAGCACAGCTGAGCTCGCTGAAGTCGGATAACAAGGCTGCTGAAACCTCACGCAGCCTTGCTATTGAGCAAAACCCTATCTGAAAACTTCACTGAGACTCTCTTCACTGACCTAGCCCTTGCTCTGATGAAGAATTGAGTGATCACGCCTTCGATTGGATGAAAAACTGAAGAACATGATGAAGAACTGAAGAAATCTACTGTTGCGGCGAAGACGCGATGAAGGGAAGAAGCTGCGCGTTTCTGATTAAATAGGAACCAATGGACGGCTCAGATTTAATTGAGAAAATCCAACGGCTGATCTTGCTCTGATTTGAGCCAAACTTTGATGATGATGATTTGGGGTCAGGATCTACCTCGTGTAGCTTGGATCCTCTAGATTTGCAACGGATGGTTCAGATCAACTTAGTCTTTGAATGGACGATCTAGAGCCCTCCGAGCTTGATCCAACGGTTGATTGAGCTCTGATTAGGATGAAACCTTCAGATCTTGATCATAATGCTTGATCAACCCTAACCCTAACTCGGATTGCTTCAGATGGTCCCGGATGGCTCAGATCTAGCCGCTTTTGAATTGGACGGCTCGGATTAATCGTAAGCTTGATAATTCGATCCGGTTCACTTCCGACTCAAGTTTGACCCAATATGCTCTAGGTCCAGGATCCTTTCATGCCTACAAAAATATATCAGAAAATTAGTGGCCAAATAATCCAAAAATGTATAAATTTGTAATTAAGTCCAAAATAAGAGGAAATCCTAAAACCTAGGGCAATTTCACAATTAAGCAATAAAAACATGGGTCAAACATGGATTTTAGCAATTAAAATAATCAATAAAATAGTGCTTATCAACTCCCCCACACTTAACCTTGAGCGTCTCGCGAAAACACTAAGTATGTATCCCTTAGGCTTTCTTAAGCATAATTAGAAGCAAATGAAAAGAAATTACCTAAGGTTGTCAATTCTCAAAAATCTGAGCTCTATGGATTAGTATCTTGTCCTTAAATCATCAACTTAGCCTTTTCATCCATCATGAGTCATTGAGATGAATCTAAATCATTAGCCTTTCAAGGAAGATTTTGGTGGCTCTCTCCTTAAGTTCTAACTTGATGATGGAAGTGGAGCTCACTCAAACACACATGCTTCTTGCACTACCATAGGCTTGCTTATTATCTAATCTCCACCATTATTCATGATTAGGATCAACATCTACAAAAACAAGTGAAAACATGGAAAATGGTAAGACATTGAGTAAAAACCAAGAAAATGGAAAATTTTGATAGAGTGGAGGACTTGGTTGCTCAAGAATGTTTCCAATATACTTTGCTTCTCTTTACAATCTTCTAATGATATCCAAAGTGTGGTAAAGTCAAATTTAAGTAATTGCTTTGATTTGGGTGAAGAGAACTCCATTTGATCTCAACATGTCAACTTTGCTCTTGTGTGCCATTTTTTCTTTCTTCTCTTTTCTGATTCTTCTTTTCCTTCTTTCTTTCTTTCTTGTAAGGTCAGAAATGAAATGGAATAACTTTTGATTCGGATAAGAGAAACTTCAATGATTTAATAGTGCCAACTCAATTGTGTGCCATCTTTGTTTTTGCTCTTTTCTCTTTTTTTTTTCAAACTGTTTTCCTTCTCTTTTTGTTTCCTGCTCTTAATCTTCTAATGGAGCCTTTCAGATCATGCAAAACTCCAATTTGTTCATATCAGTTGGCATCTAAAAGTAGTTGAGCACTTAAAGAATTCCACTCAAAATTCTGCTCAACAAGTTCAATTTCAACCTCTTCACTTTCTATTCTGATCAGCAGTTGTTTCAAATTTTTCTTGCATCTTCCTGCATCAGATTCTAGCATCCATTGGTTCTTCTTATACCTTGCAAACTTCTGCATTTTTCTGGTGGGCAGTTAGCATCAAATAGAGATGGAAAGGTTGATCCCAGCTGTGTGCCATTCAATTTCTGCAAATTTTCTTTCTTTTTCTGTTCTTGCCCTGAAAAATCCAATCAACTACATTTCTTTCTACTTTGATCAGCAGTGTAGGTGCCTAACAATTTCAGATACATTCCTATACCTACTGCATTGATTTATAGCCTCAAAAACTCAAATTAGGTTGCAAGTTGGTACAAACTGCCTTCATAGTATTTCTATTGGTTTTCCTCCTTTCATAACTGAATTTTCAGCTTAATTACCAACTTGCGGCTCTCCAAAACCTCTTGGTCTTCGAGTGGGTTTGTTCTGAGTCCTTTTCAGCATTCTTTGCAGCAGCCTCATTAATTCCAACTCAATTCCTCTGCACTTCAATTTCTGCACTGCACCAGCTCATACAATAGCACTTCACTGATTTTTCCAGCTTCTTATATCCTTTCGGCAGCTCAGAATTTCCTCCTGTTTCAAGTTCAGCATCCAAGGTGGCAGCTTTTCAAGTCGCTGATTTCTCCAACAATTAACATCAAGAGCACTTGCTTCAAATAGTAGTGGAGAAGTCAAGGGTTCCATTCGAAATTCAAATCAGCACATTGAATTCAGCCCCTCTTCTTCACTGCATTTTCTCAGCTTCGAATATTCTAGCATCCATTGGTTCTTCTTAGATCTGAAATTGAGTGTGCACCTTCAACTTCAAATACATTGGTTTTTCAAATGGAATGCAGTTCAGCTTTTGGGCAGTTCCGGAATTTTTTTCTCAGCTTTTTATCAGTCCTCACTCAGCTTCTTCTCAGCTTTAATTCCAACTTCATCAGCCTTCTTAATTCTGTAAAGTTGCATTTCAGATTCTCTGATCTCTCAAACAATTGGTATCAATTAGGACTTGCATCTATTGATAGTATAATTTGGCACTGAATTTTTCCTTCCTTCTTCGGTTTTCATCTCATCCAATTTCCTTCACTTTTAGCACAGATTTTCTGCTATTTGCGTGCCATATCTTTTCTTCATTTCAAAATTTTCTTCATAAGTGCTCCCTTTGATTTCGGCACTCCCTCACTGCTTTCCAAAATCAAAATTGTAGTTTGATATGATACTAAACTGTGTCTTGTGGCAGAAATTTGATTTGATCTTCTATGGGTTCTTTGCATTTAAGATTCCATCTTTGAATACTCTCCTAGGCCACTGCTCTTCCTGAATTTTTCAGCACTTTGCTCAGTCTTCCCTTGAATTCAGTTTGTTTAATTTCAGTAGCTCCAAATTCAACACTCGGCAGCAACCTTTCCATGCTGTTCAGATTTCTTCAGCCTTCTTAATTCTGTAAAGCTACATTTCAGATTCTCTTATTTGCTCTTAGCTTGTGTTCAGCCCCTCTCAGATTCTTCCTTACATTTGTTAACTGTCCACAGCAGCTCTCCTTTTGCTGCAATTCAGATTTTTCAGCTTCTTTCCTTATTTTTCAGCCTTGCTCAGTCTTCAGAGCTCTGATTTTCCTTTACATAACTGCATTTGCGTGCCACTTAGTCCTTGGCACACAATTTCTTCTTCATCAACCAATTTGAGCTTGACCATGTAAGCTTGGATCTTTAAAGTATGATAAAGACTCTAGATTCTCCACTTGCTTCAACTCACTTGGCACCTTGATTTTCTTTTCATCATTTTTTTTCTTTAAGTTCACAGAAATGTCCTTCAGCCGGATTCTCCATGAAAACAATTTCATCTCCAATTCATAACTGAATTCTTCATTTGTTCTTGATGCCAAGCTCCACTCAATTGGGAAAAAAAAAATTTTCTCGAAATGAAGTGCATCCTTGATGAAAATTCATTCCAAATCACCAATCACTCCCCCCCACACTTAAATCTTTGTCCGTCTCGGGCAAAGTAGTATCAAGAAAACATCCCAAGCAACAAATCCATAGAAAAATTGAGGTTAAGATTAGGAATAAGGAAAGACAAATAGAATAGACATGATTTTTGCCAAAATTGATTTGGAAAGGTAAACAAAGTGATTAGTCTCTATAGATGTGATCCAATCATTGAAATATGATTTTGAAAGAACCTAAGCAAGTTCTAGAGTCCAATAACATATGTGTATCATAAATATAAGGCTAATTCTCACTAGGCAAAAATAATTCATCTCAAGTCCTCAATCAAGAATCTAAAGAAAAGTAGTATTCAAGCATCCAAGATTTCATCCATGAACTCAAACCCTAAGTTTTAACAACCAAATTTAATTTATTTTCAAGAGACTCTAAAATGACAAGAAGATAACCTAAAGGGATACATTTATTCCTAATCATGCAAGAAGAAGTGCTAAAAGAAAAGACATGGTATTTACAATGACTTTTATTCATGTTACTCTACTCACTTATTTATTAACAAGAACTCATTTTAAGAGTGAAAACATGCAATAAAGGAAAAGGCAACAAAGATCAAACTCCCTTTTATTTCTGGCGGTTGGAGTCTGTCAAGAAATAGCCTCCACCGTGGTAGTGGAGGAGTCAGGGTGTGCGAAAGAGCTTCTTCCATTTGTTCAATTTCACTGTGCATCGCTCCCCCACACTTGGACTTAACAGCAACCTGTTCAGGTGGACGAAGATTATTTAAATACAAGACCCATTTAAGAGGTAGAGTGTTTTGAATTAAAGTAAAATCTACTCCCTCTTTATTCTTTTTGGAACACATTCCAGGAGGTTTGAGTCTATTCAGATGAAGCTCCCACTCCAGAAGTCTTCTGGACCCTGCAAAATCATGTAATACCCCTCTCAAGCGTGCAGGGTAAGAAAGAAATGAAATAATATCAGTCTTTGTATAAAATGTATCCAAAAATGCATCACATTCAATAAAATCAATTTTAGGCATCTCAAAGAATTTTTTACAATGAATATCTACCCAAGATGCATCAAGACACTTATCATAATCAATGAAATCTATTTTGGATGCTTCAATAAAATTTTCCCAATTATTTCCCACACATGACAAATCAAGAAATGTATCGCAGCCTATAAAATCAACTTTTGGTACCTCTCTTGATGTTTCCAAAAAAATAAAAGAAATACTTACCTGATCGTGCTGAAAAATACCTGGAGGTTCCACAATGATAGACGTGTCCATAGCTTCCTCCTGGTCAAGTATAGGGTCCATATCAGGTTCAAGTTCTATTAAGCACTCTACTGGTACAAGTGATCCTTGGGGCTCTGTACAATCCCCTACACTTTGAATCTCAACAGAAATAGGTGATCCTTGGGGCTCTGTGCAACCCCCTACACTTTGAATAATCTCTCCAGCTGTAAATGCATCTGAAAATTCCTCAGTCTCAGCAGTAAATACTCTCTCAGCCTCCTCTGAATGAATAGCTCCTCCAGAAAAATCCTCTAGAAATCCCTCAGCCTCTAACTCTGCCTGCGCCAGCTCCTCAAGACTATCCATGCTCATAACGGAGTGATCCTCTCTCGGATGCTTCATAGCATCGAAAAGGCTAAACTGAATAATCGTATCTCCAATCTCCATGGAAAGTGTACCGGCATATACATCAATCTTTGTTCTGGCCGTCTTCAGAAAAGGTCTATCTAGAATAAGTGGAGAACGGTGTGCAAGATACTCTCCCTCCATATCCAAGATATAAAAATCTGCAGGAAATATTAGCTCCTTTACCTTCACCAAAACATCCTCAATCATACCTGCTGGGCGGGTCTGGCTCCTGTCTGCTAGCTGTATCACCACGCCAGTGGGCTGTAAAGGGCCTATGCCAAGCATCTGAAAGACTGACCTGGGCATCACATTTATGGAAGCTCCTAAATCAAGCATAGCATCATGGAATGTAGTGCTCCCTATCTCACAAGAAACAGTAAACATCCCAGGGTCTTCACATTTCTGAGGTAGGGCATGGATGAGCGATGAAACATTTTTCCCAATGCTGACCAATTCATTTTCCTTAAGCTTCCTCTTGTTAACACAAAGATCCTTCAAAAACTTAGCATACTTTGGAATTTGGTTGATCATGGTCAACAAAGGTATATTGATCTCCACTTTGCTGAAAAGCTCCACTAGTTCATTAAATTCCTTAGCCTTCTCCTTCTCCCCTTGTCTTTTGGCATGTGTTCTTTGCTGTGGAAAGGGTAAAGGAACCCTAAAATCATCTTCTTTGGCCGGAAGTGGAGAGGCTGAATTCTGCCCTGCTGTCCCATGCGTATTGGCTGCTGTACCTTGCGTCTCAGCACTGATTTCTCCTCCGTTTGCCACCAAATTTGGAGGGTTGCTTGAGGAAGGGGTTGGGAACGGGCTAGGGGTGGAATTAGCTGAATTTGAAGTCGTTTCATGCATGTTCTGAGCTGGAATCAAAGTTACTGTCCGGTTTTCTAAAAAATCTGCTCTTGGACTCTTTGGAGATGAAGTGACCTTCCCACTCCTCAAATAAATAGCACTCACGTTTTCTTTAGGATTAGGAACAGTTTGGGAAGGGAGTTGACTTGATCCTTGAGCTTGATTTTGATTAATTCCACTAGCCAATTGACCCAATTGCCTCTCAATGTTGTGATTGTGTTGTTGTTGCCAAGCTTGTTGTTGTTGTTGCGTTTGTACAACTTGTTGTATTTGTTGTTGACAAGCTTGTTGTTGCTGCATCATCTGTTGAAACATATCCTCAACCCTCTGTTGGGGCTGATTTCCTCCACTTGAGCTTCCATAGCCTCCTTGGTTAGAATAGCTTCTTGATTGACCTTAAAAACATGGCTGTTGGGGCTGATAGGAGGATGGAAATTGCTGTTGGTAGGGTTGATTAGCGGGCTGACATGCTTGGGAACCTTGCTGGGAGTCGTAGCCTTGAAAGTTCTGATTTTGAAGTGGAAAATTCGGTGATGAGGGCTGAAAACTCTGACTTTGAAACCCTTGATTATAGGGCTGGAAATTCTGATTCAAGGGCTGTGAAGGCTGAAAATTTTGTTGGTTTTGAGCTTGGAAAGCTGGGAATGATTGCAAACCTTGCTGCCCTTGATGATATTGCTGGAATTGAGGTTCGAATTGCTGAAATTGTTGCTGAAATTGTTGCGAATTAGGCTGAAACGGAGGCTGAAAATTTTGGTTCGACGGCTAAAAAGCTTGCTGATTAATCTGAATTTGCTGGGGCTGCTGGAAATTCTGTAAGGGCTGCTGTGAGGACTGCGGTTGAGGGTCTTGTTGGCAGAAAGCATTCCTGTACCTCAAGTTAGGATGATTCCTCCAACCGGGGTTATAAGTAGAGGAATAAGGATTGTTTCTTGCTTGAAATTGTCCTCTTACTAATGCTGCTACTGTCTCGTCCTGTTGGAGGGTAGGGCATGAATCTGAGGTGTGCTCTTGACTAGAGCAAATGCCGCATACACTTATCACTTGACTTGACTGTGGAGGTACTGGAAGAGTTGAGCCTTGATTTGCATTATTAACCTTCAACTCCTTAATAAGTGATGTGATCTCTGCCAATGAATTCCTTATCTCTTTCTGATCAGTAGGAACTATCTGAACTTCACCCACTCCTCTGGTGGTCAAGGCTCTGCTCCCAAATTGTTGGGAATTCTCAGCTATATTAGAAATTAGCTCCCTAGCTTGCATTGGCGTTTTGTTCACTAGGGCCCCTCCAGCTGCAGCATCTATCATGACTCTGTCCATCTGCAGCAATCCCTCATAAAAGTATTGAATCAATAATTACTCGCTGATCTGATGCTGGGGGCAACTTGAACATAACTTGTTAAATCTTTCCCAGTAATCATATAGTGTCTCTGCCCACCACTTGCTGAATCCCACAGATGCTTTTTCTGATTATTGCCGTTCTGGAGGCTGGGAAATACTTTTCCAAAAATGTCTTCTTCATAGCGATCCAACTAGACACATGCCCTGTAGGTAGATAATGTTGGATCGAGAGATGCGATAGAGGGGGGGTGAATGTCGCAAATCGTTCGTATTAAATAAAAAGAGTAAGTGCGCGGCGGAAATAGAGACAAAGCAACACAACGCTAACAAGGTCGTTTTACTTGGTTCGGAGCCTGGGTCGACTCCTACTCCAAGGCCCACGGTCGTTGACCGTTTACTTTGGGCAATTCTATAATGCGTAGAATGAGTACAGAAGAGAAATACAAATTGCAATAAGAAATATTACACTTCTGTATTTACCAACTCCCGGGGTAGGCTCGAGTTTCGGTGCAGCGGGAGGTCGACGGCGCTTCGGACTTGAGTCGGGAAGTTCTTAGGGCAGAGCGCGATCGTCAGAGAGTTTGGATGTGTTGAATGAAAGCGGTGTCTTGAAGAGGAGGGTCTAGGGCCCTTTTTATAGTGCCTGGGGGCGCCCTGGTAGACGGGGGCGCCCCCACGTGGCAGCAGATCCACACAAGGCGCAGTCAACGACTTATCCCTTGAACCTCGGGATAAGGTCTTGACGGGGGCGCCCTGGACGCTGGGGGCGCCCTGGTTGACTCGGCCAACTCTTATCCGCAGCGCTGAAGTCTCCTGCGTAAGAGTGGCTGGGGGCGCCCGGGACAGCGGGGGCGCCCTGGGTGCGCAGTGCAGACGCGGCAGCAGCTTAACTCTTCAGTTGGTTTGCCATGGGGGCGCCCGGGACAGCGGGGGCGCCCTGGGTGCGCAGTGCAGACGCGGCCGCAACTTAACTCTTCAGTTGGTTTGCCATGGGGGCGCCCGGGACAGCAGGGGCGCCCTCAGAATGTACTGTCGAGGTTCATTTGCTTTCTTTGTGTTTTGTGTTCACCTTGGGGGAGCCCGGGACACTTCGGGCGCCCTGGTCAGCAGTTGCCTCTTTCCTTTGAGGCATTCTGAGCTGCAGACACACGTTCCTTCGGTCCTGCTTCCAGGGTTAGTCCAAAACACAATAAAATAAATATTTAATTTAATTTATACAGCCTCAGCTGTCTTGGTTCTGACTTTGGTCTCCAAAATGGAACCCTAGGTCGAACCGACGCCTAATGTTCCCTCAAGGGGAACGCATCCTCACCTACTCCTCTCGGGAGAATTTACCTGGTGCCAACCGGCTCCTCCAGTTGGACTTTTGCCCGGCAGCCCTTCGCCAGGTCTTGAGTACCACGCAGCCCTTCGCCAGTGCCTAGCATTCCTTCGCTAGGGTTTGTCCATTCTGGCAGTCCTTCGCCAGAGCCTAGCAGTCCTTCGCTAGGGCTTTTCTTCTGGCTGGCATTCCTTTGCCAGTGCCTAGCATTCCTTCGATAGGGCTTTTCCTGTACACTCAAGAAGCTTGTTAGACAACAACTAACCCTTAACTTTTGAACCCTTTTTCCAATATCAAAACACAGGTTTGACTTGGGTGCATTCTGCACCAACAATCTCCCCCTTTTTGATATATGGCAACCTAGTTCAAAAAGTTAAGGAAAAAAAATGCTGAAATTGAAATCCTAAGTTAGATTCCCTTCCCCTGGAAGAAATCTCCCCCTAGGTTTTTCAAAAATAGGTGGTGTGAGTTAAGTACTTAGAAGATTTCATGTTTTGATAATAAGTTAGGAAATCTCTAAAGGTTTTTGCTAAGTTTTTCAAAAAGATGTTCTAAGTTTGGAAAACTTTGAAAACTTTAGACAAATTTTCAGTTTTGGAAAAATTTCAGACTTTTAGAAAATTTTCAGTTTTGGAAAATTTTCAAGCACTACGTTAAGCTTAAACATAATTTCAAAACACATAGTTCAGAGTTGAAAATTTTTAAAGAGAATTTTAAAACCTTTAAGCTTAACAATAATTTTAAGCAAAAATATTAAGTTTCAAAATAATTCAGAGTTTAGAAATAAAACTAACTTTGATTCACCAATTTCAGTTCAACTTTTTGAAGAAGATGATGGGAAATTTTTTTTTGATTTTTGTTCCCTGTTTCCTTTCCAACTCTCCCCCTTTGACATATATCAAAAATGCAGAAAAATTTTTTCAATAATTAAAGCATTTGCTGTACTGAATCAAACTGAAACCTAAGTCTGGTTAAATCTTTAGGGACGTGTCTAACCCAATTAGCTACTTACCAACTGTTATAAACAGTAGTTTTCGCTAGAGTTAGTCAAGTTAAGTGCATTGTTCAAGTTAGATTGTCTAAACTTGATACTTAACTTGATTGCTGTTCAGTTTGTATTTAGTGCCCCAACTACTGCAGATGCACTGACTTAAAGCATCTTGAGTTAAGGCAAAGACCTAAGCATCTCAACCCTTTCTAGGTTATCACTCAAAGTACCCTAAGGTGCTTGTGAGATGCTGGCTTCTAGATCTATAGGTGCATGCAATTCTAGGGGTTAGAGCCTAGGCTAAGTCATTTCGAAGAAAACCCTAGTTTTGAAGGGGTAGTTTTTGAAATAATACTAAGTCAAGGAAAAAATTTTAAAACCAAAGTAAAACTTTTTAAGATTAAGTTAGAAAAATTTTTAAAATAAACACCATTTTAAAATCAATTTAAAACATTTTTAAATTAAAGCAAAAAACCAAATGATTCTATTCTACTAAGCATAATCCTAACTGCCTTCNACTCTAGTACACTAAGTTTCTGGAGTGTCCACTGTGAGCGTTTCCGGATTTACCCTAGCGCCCGGTGAGAAATTTTCGTGGGATAGAAATGATCGCCCCAAGTTCATCTTTTACCTAGTTTATCATTTTTGCAACTAAGGTTATGGTACAGCGGTAGGTCAACCAGTCATCATCCCAAGCATCCTAGGACGCTAGGTTTCTAGATTGCCACCGCGAGCGCTTCCCGATTTACCCTAGCGACCGATGGGAAACTTCCGTGGGGTAGGGCTAGTCATCGCAGGTTCGCCTGTTACCTGATTCATTAGAGAAAGCTCCCGGGTTATTGTGCAGTAGCAGGGCAACTAGTCATTATCCTAGGCATCCGCGGTTCGATCATTAGTTACAACATATTTTGTAAGAATTTTTCCTCCAAATGGGGTACGAACCCTAAGACGATGGGCTTCTCAACTCCCCGCTGCAAGCGCTTCGTGATTACCTTGGTGATCGGTGAAAAACTTCCATGGGGTCGGATTGATCAACCCATGTTTGTTTGTTACCTGGTTCATCATCGCCCTCGAGCTATGGTGCAACTGGAGGGTGACTAGTCATCATCCCTGGTATCCACGGTTCAATTCCCAACTATGGAGTATTTTGTAAGAATTTTTCATCCAAATGGTATGCGAACCCATGAACGTTAGGATTCTGGATCGCACACCACGAGCACTTCTCGATTTACCCTTGCGGCCGAGCCGATCACTTAAATTTACCACTAATTCATCATTTTATTTAATGTAGTCCTTGTCCCTAAGCCTGGGGTAAATGACAGGTCTGTATTGATTTTCGTGATTTGAATAAAGTCTGCCCTAAGGATTGTTACCCCTTGCCTCGAATAGATCGGTTAGTAGATTCTATAGCCGGTTGTGATTTCATTTCGATGTTGGATGCTTATCAAGACTACCATCAAGTTCCTTTCGCTCCCGAAGATCAGAAGGTCAACTTTATGACAGCAGATGACACATATTGCTATAATATCATGCCCTTTGGATTGCGCAACGCTGGGGCAACGTACCAGCGGATGATGGACAAGGTCTTCTGGCATCAAATTGGGAGGAACATCTAAGTGTACATGGACGATATCCTGGTCAAGACCGACAAGGGGAAGGACATGATAGCCAACTTAGAAGAAACGTTCGTCGCCCTAAGGGCCAACAAGCTAAAATCGAATCCTACTAAGTGCATGTTCCAGGTGAAGAGTGGTCGGTTCTTGGGATACATGGTGACAGAGATGAGAATCGAGGCTAATTCGGAGAAAGTAAGGGCTATTCTGGATATGCCCTCCCCTCGCAACCTCAAGGAAGTCCAACGGCTGAATGGCAGAATTACGACTCTGTCCAGGTTTATCTCCAAGTCCGCCGATAGAACCCTACTATTCTTCAAGATTCTGAGGAAGACAGACAAATTCGACTGGAATGACCAGTGTGAGAAGGTGTTTGCCGATCTGAAGACCTATTTCGCCGAACTCCCCATCCTCTACAAGCCAGTAGAGGGGGAGATATTATTTGTTTACCTATCTGCAGTAAAACAAGCAGTGGGCTCTACGCTCGTCCGTAAAGAAGACATGGTGCAATATCTGATCTACTTCTTCGGATATCTCTTGAAGGACGCTGAGACGCGATACACCAGAAGCTGGCCTATGCTCTGGTCTTAATGGCCCGAAGGCTAAGGCCCTACTTCTTAGCACATCCTATCGTGGTTCTCACCAACAGCCCCCTCGGACGAGTCCTCACCAATCCTGAAACTTCAGGTCAGTTGATCAAATGGACGATAGAACTAAGTGAATACGGGATCGAGTACCAGCCTCATACCACTATCAAGGCACAAGCTCTCTCAGATTTCATGCTCGAGACTATCCCAGAGCACGAGGCCGAGGGAGTCTGGAAGATCTATGTAAATGAGTCTTCCAACAGCAGGCACAGCGGAGTCGGGATGTTAATGGTCTCCTCCCGAGGGGATACATTATAGTTATCTATTTGGCTCCACTTCAACGTCACCAACAATGAAGCTGAATATGAGGCGATCCTAACAGGCCTCCAAGCAGCCAAGCATATGGGAGCTACTCAAGTCGTCGTACATTCGGACTCTTAGCTTGTAGCACAATAAATAAAGGGCGAATTCGAAGTAAAATGTGAATGCCTGCAAAAGTATGTGACCCTCTATGAGCAGCTAAAAGATTCATTCACAGAGGTTATCCTGTAGACGATCGCCCGGATAGACAATGTCAAGACAAATGAGCTGGCCAAGTTGGCTTGCTCCATCTCGGCTTAGCAGCTAGACGAACCTAGTGCCCCGGAAGAGATTGTAGCTCAGATCGGAGAAGAGGCGGAAGGCAACACTGTAGCTGATTGGAAAGATTCATATGTGGAGTTTCTACGCAGTGGGAACGCTCCAAGCATGGATTAAGGAATTCGATTATTCCGTCGCGGGACTGCCAGATTGACATTGGTCGGAGATCGACTATACAAAAGGGTCTTTGCCTGACCACTCCTCAAATGTGTCAGGCCGGAGGAAGCCGACTATGTGATGCGGGAGGTACATGAAGACATTTGCAGAAACCACATTGAAGGAAGATCTCTGTCTAGGAAAATTATCTTAGCAGGGTATTTTTGGCCCAGTCTGTAAGTCGACGCTCTCAAGTTCGTGGTCAGATGCGAAGCCTACCAAAGACATCAACATGTGACTCATCGACCGACCGAGCCTCTGTGAGTCTCCACAGTGTCATGCCCATTCGATCAGTGGGGTATTGACATCGTCGGCCCATTTCCCATCGGACCCCAACAAAAGAAGTTCTTGCTAGTTCTGGTGAATTATTTTTCCAAATGGGTGGAAGTTAAGCCTCTAGCACACATCACGGAGGTCACGGTGATGAAGATCCTATGGAGGGATATTGTCTACAGATATGACAACCCCCACAAGCTGGTATCGGACAATGGAAGGCAGCTTGTCGGACACAAACTCAAAAAATGGTGCGACGGGCTAGGTATCCGCCAAGCCTTCACGTCGGTCGCTTACCCCCTAGGCAATGGCCAAGCCGAAATCGTTAACCGGGAAATCCTCAGGGGATTCAAGATAAAGTTAGATCATGTTGGAGGTAGCTGGGTCGAGGAGCTCCCCAGTACCTTGTGGTCCTACCGTACCACTCCGCGAGAAAGAACAGGCCAGAGTCCTTTTCAGCTGGTGTACGAGGTTGAGGCCGTGATTCCGGTGGAGGTAGGCGAGGAGTCCGTCCAGCAGCAACACTATAACAAAGAGGACAATGATCAAGAGTGGCTGATTGACCTAGATCTCGTGTCGGAGGTCCGTGATAAAGCAGCCGCCCGACTAGAAGCGTACCGACAACTATGCAACAAGCATGTAATCGGCGGGTAATCGCCTGCAACTTTGAAGTCGGAGACAAGGTCTGGAAGTGGATCAAATCAGTCGCGTGACCCGAGGAAGCTGGAGCCTCAGTGGGGTGGACCCTACTATCTAGAGGATGACAAAGGCAAGGGGTTAGAGAGGTCATGACATGTCAATCATCTCCGGCTTTTATCGTACTCGGTGAGATGTTGAGTTGTATGTATAAAAACTTGTATTCTTGTTGGCACTGCCTTGCAGTTTAATAAATAAAGAAGCAATTGAAATGTTACTCGAAGAACGCTGAATACTTACCTGATAAAACCTTACTACCTCGCGGTGCTGCGGATGCCCGAGGCGAGTAGGCTTGGTCTGGGTGCTGTGGATGCCCTACCAAGAGCGGCCAAAACCCTACTACCTCACAGTGTTGCGGATGCCCGAGGTGAGTAGACTTGGTCTGGGTGCTGCGGATGCCCGACAAAGAGCTGTTAAACCCTACTACCTCGTGGTGTTGCGAATGCCCAAGGTGAGTAGGCTTGATCTGGGTGTTGCGGATGCCCGACCGAGAGCTGATAAAACTCTACTACCTTGTGGTGCTGCGGATGCCCGAGGTGAGTAAGCTTGGTCCGGGTGTTGTAGATGTTCAACCAGGAGTTGTTAAAACCCTACTACCTCGTGGTGGTGCAAATGTCCGAGGTGAGTAGGCTTGGTTTGGGTGCTGCGGATGCCCTACCAAGAGCTGTTAAAACCCTGCTACCTCGTGGTACTGCGGATGCTCGAGGTGAGTAGGCTTAGTCCGGGTGCTGCAGATGCCCAACCAAGAGCTGTTAAAACCCTACTACCTCACGATGTTGTGGATGCCCGAGGTAAGTAAGCTTGGTCCGGGTGCTGCGGATGCCTGACTAAGAGCTGCCAAAACCTTACTACCTCGTGGTGCAGCGGATGCCCGACCAAGAGCTGTTAAAACTCTACTACCTTACGGTGTTGCGGATGCCCAAGGTGAGTAGGCTTGGTCCGAGTGCTGCGGATGCCTGACCAAGAGCTGTTAAAACCCTACTACCTCGTGGTGCTGCGGATGCCCGAGGTGAGTAGGTTTGGTCCGAGTGCTGCGGATGCCCAACCAAAAGCTGTTAAAACCCTACTACCTCGCGATGCTGCAGATGTCCGAGGTGAGTAGGCTTGGTCCGAGTGCTGTGGATGCCCGACCAAGAGCTGTTAAAACCCTACTACCTCGTGGTGCTGCAGATGCTCGAGGTGAGTAGGCTTGGTCCGGATGTTGTGGATGCCCGACCAAGAGCTGTTAAAACCCTACTACCTCGTGGTGTTGTAGATGCCCGAGGTGAGTAGGCTTGGCCTGGGTGCTGCTGTTAGTAGGAGCCCTAGAGCCAATTATGTGATGATTGACTACGGACATTTTGTATCATATTCTATTATTAATAAAGGCATGTTTGGTTATTATACTTACTTTGTATTTGTGTCAAATAACTAAGTATAATAATGTCCTTAGGTAGTAGGTTCTTATCTACATTATATCGATTGGTTGAATCGATAGTGAGATGATGTAGAGAACACTACTCTAAACCATTCCTAGTCAAGTATTAATATTCAAGGACAATATTAATGCATGGAGACTAGCATGTAGGTCAACTGATGACTTGAGCTCACAAGTCATGGATATGTGATATCAAGTTGACACATGGGTATACATTGGAGAATGTATACTGAATTGACCCGCCATGAGAAAATTTCATAGATTGTCATATGAGTGTCATAAACTTTCTCATGTGATTATTAGTATGAATAGTCCTTAGACCTGAAGTTACTACGGTTCCCTACATAAGGAGTTATGTACTTTGGTATCGTCAAACGTCACCCGTAACAGGGTGGACTATAATGGCGATCACTGGGTATGTAATGAATTATGCGGAGGGATGCGAGTGATGTAGATGGGATCTATCCCTCCCATATGACGGGAGACAAGCTGGAGGCTTGTGTGCGCACCCGAGGGACTATGGATAGCAGGAACGATGAGTCGAGGGGCTCGAACTTCGAGGCATGCGTCAAGGATGGCATGGAGGCAAGCTGGAGGCTTGCGTGCATCCGAGGGACGGGAGCCGAAGATGAAGAGGGCGCGAAGGCAATAGTCAAGGCTGCTGGTGAGGAGTCGGTTGAGTCGTGAGGGTACGAGTGCTGAGTGATTGTACTCGGGAAATCCTAGAGTTCGAGTGCTGAAGGAAATGTACTCGGGAAGGGAAACCTTAGGTGTGTGAGTAGACCAGTCGACTATCTTGGAGGCAGTCGACTGATGAAACTCACAGAAAGGTTTTGGCTGGGGACCAATCGACTGCCCTAGGAGCAGTCGACTGGTAAAGTCAAAAACTAGCCGTTGCAGCGAGCCGTTGGACTACTGTTTGGCTGGCACCAGTCGACTGGCCTGGGAGCAGTCAACTGGTGACGAGGGTTTTCTGCCTTAGTTCTATTTAAGAGGACTTCGTGTTGGCTGAAAGGTTTAACGAATTTGGCTTTGGGTAAGAGCTAAATAGTAGTTTAAGTGCTCAGGTATTGTTGAGGTATTATGGCGAGGTTTCTCCACCCACAAGGAGTGATAAGGGCTAGTCGGAGGTTATCTGGGGAGCAATCCACCGAAGGATTCTTAGATTAGTCACCCTTAGGGGTGGATACTAAGTAAATCGGTATTGTTAGCATTGCTTTCTTGTTGTTAGTTTTATTCTTTTGTATTTCCGCTTGCACAACTAACAACGTAGGAAGAAGAAGATTCGAAAATTGCTATTCACCCCCCTCTAGCAACCGGCATCGATCTAACAACAAGGATATCACTAAACTCATCAGACTCTAGGAACGTGACCTTGAACTCTGCCTCGGCCTCCTTTAGACAAGATGCCTCGGCAGCCTTGAAATTGCGCAGTTCGGACTCGGCTACCTCCTTGGCAATCTTTAGCTGAACAACCTCAGAAGACATTTTGTCCTGGTCTTCCATGGCCTCTTTGAGTCTCTCTGAGGTGGCCAAGGCTTTCGATCGGGCCTGGGCCAAGTCCTCCTCGAGGTCGGTCAAGCGATCAGCTGCCGCCATCATGTCTGATTCTTTCTGGGCTAGTTGGTGCACTTGGTCTTTGATACGCTCGTTCAACCTTCCGGTTGAGGTCTCCAGGAGTCTAACATCCCCTGACATCTTCTTCTCCCTGGCTTGGAGCTGGTCCCGCTCTTGAGTCATCCCGAGTAGGTTGTCTGTGAGGGTCACTGTTCTCTCGGACATCAATCGCTCCCTGCGGCAGGAACTATGTAGGGAAGACTCCAGAGTCAGCAGGGTCTCCAACTGATGCTCCACCTTCACTCAGAGAGCTCTGCTGACCTCCGCTTGCATGAGTCCCGCTCTATGGGCGTGGTTGGCCTCGACCTCCGCTCTCAATGCTCGACCGGTCAAGGCCTCCACCTCCCGCAAGGAGTACAAGTGGCGGTCGACCGTTAGACAATCTTGAGCCACCTATTATAGTGCAACTGAGTTATAAAACATAAAGGGAAGTAATCTATGAAACCGGGAACCCGTACCTTCAAGAGAGACTCATGGAGATTGGTGAGGGGCCCGACAGAGACACGCACAGCATCCCCTCCTGAGACTCCTTGATTCCGCGGGGCGTCGTCTCGACTCACAGAGGGTAAGGAGTCTTTGAGCGGGGAGAGTAGCTGGACAGTAGGAGCTCCAGGTGGCACTGTGGAGGGGCCGGAGTCATCCTCATCAGAGCTGGAAGCCCCCTCGGAAGAAAGGCCCTCGACATGGTCCTCCCTAAACTGCACCGGGGGGAAAGACTGCGCAGCCACCTCCACGGCGCGTCAAGCCTCTTCCATAGGCGGTCGAGATGTATCCGAGGTTGAGCAGGCAATGCTTGCTTGCCTTTAGGGGCCTCAGAAAAGTCGACTGGAGAGGAGCTGGGGGCTTAACCTCCTGTCTCTGGAGTGGTAGTCTACTAGAACTGCTGAGACAGGACGACAGTATCCTCACCATTGAAGATGGGGATGCCCTCCTCAGGGATGGAGGGGAGCTCACTGGGATCTGTTAGGATCGATGGCTCGGCTAGGGGGGGTGAATAGCTTGTCTCGATTTTTCTCTACAATAGGGTTAGCACAATACAAAATATAATGAAAATGAAAGATCCAATGCTAACTCACAGTACTTTTACATGGTATCCACCCAACGAGTGACTAATCCAAGGATCCACACAGGTTGCATACTCTCCACTATGAAATCCTCCTTCAAAGGTTGAGAAACCTTTACAAATGTTGTCTTCTTCCTCTTTAGAAGATCACAATGAAGACTAGAGGAAGAGTAGATCAGATGGAGCACTAGCAGCACTTCGGTATGGTGGAGAACAGTTCCTAACTCGTGCCAAGAAGTCCCCTTTAAATAAGAGAATAAGACAGCTTAACAAGCTGTCCAGACCCGCACCAGTCGACTGCCTATTTGGCAGTCGATTGGTCTAGCTTTAAATGCTAGCCAACGGTTAGTTTTTCGGGGTTACCAGTCGACTGGTCTGAGGCTGTAAACTCTCTGTGAGTTTTGGCAGTCGACTGCCCTATGGACAGTCGACTGCCCAGCCTTCATTCTCACTTACAACCTCTCAAAACACTCTCCTTCACGTATGTCTTCAGGTATGCTCCCTTGGCTCGCCCCTTGAAGTCTTCTTCCTCTAGCTATCGTCCCTCGGATGCGCATACAAGCCTTCCTTGGCTTGCCTCCATGCCACCCTTCACGTGTGCCCTTGAAGTCCACTTCCCGGCTTGCCCTTGGAGCTCTCCTCCCTCTGCTTTCGTTCCTCGGATATGTTTTTCAAGTGTGATTCTCCAAGTCCTGCAAACTCAATCACACACATCAAATACAACACAAAACCCTAACCTTAAACTTGTTGGCACACACTTCAAAACCATGATCTTCCCGATCATTCTTGGGCTGATTGCCTCAACAATCTCCCCCTTTTTGATGTGTGGCAATATGTTTAAGTTTAGGAATAAAATACCAGTCAACAAAGTAAATAGCAATAGCAATTTGAAAAACATAAGACATATCAAAAACCTAAGAGGTAACCTCCCCCTTAATCTATGTCATTTTCAAATTTCATCATAATCCAATATTAAGTCAATGATTTTATCTAAAAATCAAACTTAAACTACCTATTAATCTCTCACTTTTTGATGTGTGGCAATATATTTAAGTTTAGGAATAAAATATCAGTCAACAAAGTAAATAACAGTAGCAATTTGAAAAATATAAGACATATCAAAAACCTAAGAAGTAACCTCCCTCTTAATCTATGTCATTTTCAAATTTCATAATAATCCAATATTAAGTCAATGATTTTAGCTAAAATTCAAACTTAAACTACCCATTCTCCCCCTTTGACACCATCAAAAAGATTGCCTACAGCAATACTAGCCTATGACATCAAATGAGGGAATCCTCATTTCTGAAGAGAAATTGTAGAGGCTGAGATAAACCGTATCAGTCGACTACCCATGGGGCCAGTCGACTGATACTCTGTCAGTCTGAAAAATAAGTTTCTGAGCCGAATTTCAGAAACCTCCCAGAAATTTCAGAAAATTCTAAAAATTGTAAAAGTTACAAGCATGTTTCTTGTAAGATATTCTATTAGAGAAAAATATCATTTCGTGAAAAATTTTAATCATGTTTGACTTTTGACCAAAGTCCAAAATTCTTAAACACCATTAACTTTGTATCAAGTTTTCAATCTAAATATGCAACCATACATGTTTCAAAGTCATGCCAGCATAAATAAAACATGGAATGATTTTCAAATATTTAAAATGTCCAACCATGATCTTTGGGCAACGTATCCATCAATTAAACACATGTCTTCCTCATGATTGGTCTATTTTCAATAATTTTGATACATTTAATGATTCAACACTATGTCACAAGTACAAGTGGACCAATTGTATCATCCTAACATCCCATATGTAAGAATACAATCATAAACTAAGTACTATGAGATGTCTTCAAGGTAAGCCTTATTTTGCCCAATTCATCATGCATTACTACTATGGGCACTAAACTCCCCCTCGATGTCTCAAGTCAATCAAAATCCAAAAGTTTGAAATTCTGATACCATGGTTGACTTATCCCAAATCCTCTAACCGTTGAGGATTGACTTTGGTACCCAATAGAAATATTTCCTAATTGGGTTAACCAAGTACTCTTTGGGGATTCATTTCTTACTTATGGTCTTAGTTTTTGATTGCCCTCTGGCAATTAGACAATGGTACGTTTTCCCATTGCTAGACTTCCCAAACCCTAGTCCCTCTTTTCTAAAGCTTGCTCTTTGGCTCCCAATGATCATATCTAATGTCTTTGAGCCAACTTCAAACTTCCTAAGAGCTTGGGTAAGACTATCTACCTTTTCCTTTAAATTCTTATTTTCTTCTTCTAAACATGAGTCATTTGAGTTAGAAGAAAAGACATGCTCATTGTCTTTAATTTCCATTGATGCTAATTTATCCTTTAACATGCAATTTTCTCTTTTTAAACACTTAATTTTTTTTTTAGCATCTACCAAGTCATCATTAGTACTAGAAATTATTTTTGCAAGAATATAAGTGGGTAAGTTGTGTACCTCACTTACCAAGAAGTTCGATTTCGAAGTGGAGCTTCCCCCTTCACTTGAGCTCCCTTCATCTTCACTTGAGCTTTTCTCTTCTACAAACTCGGATGCCGTGGAGGCAAGGTCATCAATTCCCATTAGTGCAAAATGGGAAACAAAATGCTCCTCCTCCGATGAAGATGAATCATCCCATGTGGCCTTCAAGTTTTGTACCTTCTTCTCCTTCTCTTTTGATTTCTTCTTTCCCTCTTTCTTCTTTTCTTTCTTCTTTTTCAAAAGAGGACACTCGTCTCTCATGTGTCCTTCTCCTTGGCAGTTGTAGCAAATTATCTTTCGTGATTTATGTTTGCTCCTTGATTCTTTCCTACCATGAGACTTGTTAGTAGAAAATTATTTAAAAGCTTTTCTTACCTTTCTTACCATGTAGGCTTCCGCATCACTACCCATGGAAGCACTAGATTCCTCCGAATCGGATGAGGAGACCTCCTTCTTCTTACCCTTTCCCTTGTTTGCCACAAGGGCTATACTCTTTGGCTTGTAGTATGATTCTTCGATCATTCCTCCAACTCGAGTCTAATGAAGCTCCATGGTTGAGAAAAATTCTTCTAGAGATGTCTTCTTTAGATCCTTGGAGATGTAGTATAAATCCACCATTGAGCTCCATATTGATGTTCTTGGGAAGGCATTGATTGCTTTCATCAAGATGTCTCAGTTGGGTAATTGTTCTCCTACACTTGTTAGCCCAATAAGAATTTCTTTAAATCTAGCATGTAAACTCGTTACCTTCTCCCCTTTGTCAAGCTTGATATTATTTAGTTGGGACTGAAGAAGATCTCTTTTCGCCATTTTCACCTCCGAGGTGCCTTCATGAAGTTCCACTAACTTGTCCCATAAGTCCTTGGCACTTGAGTAGTTTCCAATCCTTGTCACTTCTTGTTGAGGAAGCACACTAAGTAGATGGCGCAAGGCTTTTGAATTTGCCAAGTGATCATCTTTTTGCTTCTTGCTCCATCTTACCTTCTCAAGAAGCTTATTTTCTTGATCCCTAGGAATCTCAAAACCATTCTCGATGATTAGCATAATATCGAAGTCAGTATCGAAAAATATCTCCATTCTCTTCTTCCACCATGAAAACTCTCCCTCGAATTTTGGCGGTTGAATGTGTGAGCCGACCATTTCAATGATTGCTCTTCTTGGCGGTTAGTCCGTTGAAGGCATCCTTGCGCTCTGATACCAACTGTTAGGATCGATGGCTCGGCTAGGGGGGTGAATAGGTTGTCTCGATTGTTCTCTACGATAGGGTTAGCACAATACAAAATATAATGAAAATGAAAGATCCAATGCTAACTCACAGTACTTTTACTTGGTATCCACCCAACGGGTGACTAATCCAAGGATCCACACGGTTGCACACTCTCTACTATGAAATCCTCCTTCAAAGGTGGAGAAACCTTTACAAAAGTTGTCTTCTTCCTCTTTACAAGATCACAATGAACACTAGAGGAAGAGTAGATCAGATGGTGCACTAGTAGCACTTCGGTACGGTGGAGAACAGTACCTAACTCGTGCCAAGAAGTCTCCTTTAAATAAGAGAACAAGACAACTTAACAAGCTGTCCAGACCCGCACCAGTCGACTACCCATTTGGCAGTCGACTGGTCTAGCTTTAAATGCTAGCCAACGGCTAGTTTTTCGGGGTTACCAGTCGACTGCCCCTGGGACAGTCGACTGGTCCGAGGCTGTAAACTCTCTGTGAGTTTTGGCAGTCGACTGCCCTATGGACAGTCGACTGCCCAGCCTTCATTCTCACTTACAACCTCTCAAAACACTCTCCTTCACGTTTGTCTTCAGGTATGCTCCCTTGGCTCGCCCCTTGAAGTCTTCTTCCTTTAGCTATCGTCCCTCGGATGCGCATACAAGCCTTCCTTGGCTTGCCTCCATGCCACCCTTCACGTGTGCCCTTGAAGTCCATTTCCCGACTTGCCCTTGGAGCTCTCCTCCCTCGGCTTTCGTTCCTCGAATATGTTTTCCAAGTGTGATTCTCCAAGTCCTGCAAACTCAATCACACACATCAAATACAACACAAAACTCTAACCTTAAACTTGTTGGCACACACATCAAAACCATGAACTTCCCGATCATTCTTGGGCTGATTGCCTCAATAGGATCGATGTGACACAGCCTCTTCCATCTAGTCGCACGGTCTTCTGGGATTTTCCTCTTTTGCCTCCTGGAGAATTTAGGCAGCTGTGGGTCGGCGGGAGATGTTGACTTCTCCGTAGTCCCTCCCGTCCGGACGATAACGAGAGGCGGGTCGGCCTTCGAAGGGACGTCGGTCTCCGGGGCGACAAACAGCTCCGGGGTCCCTTGGTTGGCAGCCGTCTGGGGCACGGTGGGCGCCTCTGTTTGCTCCAGCGTTGCATGCTCGCCTGACGACGATTCGACGATCTCCTCCGAGGCCTCAGCCGAGGCAAATGGCAAGGTGAGAGGAGCTGGAGGGAGATCCAGGGCCTCCTTGTTGGCCTCATCCCACTTGATGAGCTGGTTCATCGCCCTCGAGAGCATGACTTTCTCTGCAATAAACAGGCAATAAAACATCAGTTAGAATTAACGCCCATTGATGGAAAAGACAAACTTACCGAGGTTGGGGCTGATCCTGGTGACTTTAGGGCTGAGGCCCGCTCTGTACATGAGCTCATCACTATGTACTAGACCCGGGCCACTGAACTCCATGCTAGACCGAAGACTCCTACCTCGCTGGTGGGCTGGATCCTGTTGGAAGTTCCCCAGTTTTGGGGGAGCAGGCAGGTTCTCCATCCAGCGATGGGGACCGAAGGGATGGTAGGGGTAGGCGGATGAAGAAAAACCGCTCTTTCCACCCTTTATGGGAAGAAGGAAACCCTCCTAAGAACCTATAGCTGGGGCGCGCCGTAAAACTAAATGCCCCTCGTGAGCCAATCGGAACAAAGAAGAAATAGAAACGATGGGGGGTCAAAGGAATGTCGAAGAGCTTAAAGATGATGTACGCTCCGCCCATCTAAGCGAAGGCATTGAGAGCCATCTGGTGGAGCAGAATGTCAAAGTAGGAGGATACACTCATAAAGAAAGGAGAAATAGGGAAACGAAGCCCTGACTCTACCTGTCCTAAGAAGAAGGTAAAGAAATTTAGAGTAGGTTCTACAGGCGATTAGTCCACCCTAGGGGTCACCAACGCCATCTCGGTCGGAATGCCGTAAGTCTCACAGGCTGCCTGTAGAGTCTTCGGCCTTATTCTAGAAGACGTGGACTCATACCACTCCACTTGGTATCCCTCCTCCGAAACCCCCCTCTTACCCTGGTCTTTCTTGCTCTCCTTACACATAGTTCCTAAGGAAGAAGACGAGAATGAAGCAGAAGACTTACGCGAGAGAAGGAATCCTTAGTGAAAGAAGACAAGGACGATGTCTGCTAAGCGATGATGTCGGAAGATGAGCGAACGTCTTCGCCTCCCCTTCTTATAGTGAGGAAGCCACCCGCGTGTGTACAATGAGGGCAAGACACATGGACGGCAAGGGACTGCCATATCGAGGCATCGCCCCTGTCTAGGCAGCCTTTTGATGCGAGCCTGCCGCACATATCAGCAGGAGATCGCGAAGAGAAAAGTTAGGGCACGTGGCAAAGGCGCACTCGCGGAAGGGTTTTGTGGCAATTAAAGGGCTCCATGCGCTTTTATGGGTGATGGATGACTATCATTGTTGTACCTCAGAATTTACAGAAGCCTTTTTAGAAGACTAATTCAAAAAGGGATTGCCTCGGACCCAGGGACGAATGATTCGATTCCTCGAATCCGACACACCGTCAAGAAATAATGGATATATAGACCCACCACGACCTAGCTTCTTCGTTACACCACTAGTCTAATCAGTTAATCACACTTCCTTCGATTAGACTTGAAGGGAGAGACTTGTGATGGGGTTGAGCACCCCGTAGTTGATACGTGGATTGAAGAAGCTATGTGGCAAGGTCCACTGAGTCTGAACGACTCTCTATTTGACTCCTGAGACCCTCTCAAGAAAGTAGACTCCCGATACCACCTCGGGTAGTCCTACTCTTGAGAGCACCACAGAATGACATATGTCCGAAATCATCTCGGGAGGTCAAAGCCCCAAGATCACCTCGGGAAGACAGACGCCCGGGACCCTCCCGTGCCAAAGGACCCCGAGATCACCTCGGGTAGCGGAGCTCAAGGATCATCCTATCTGATGACCCAACTTCAAGTAACCGTCCCCTTTTTGTTGATATGCAGATAATTATCACTAATAATTATGGGATAAATCATGACCCATAACATGCGACCATTAAAGTCTTGATCATCGCAATGACCTAGATTTAATTGTTGCAAGGAACGTTACGAGGATTATCCAGAAATCGACAATTGAAGGAATGTGGAGAAGAACGTGGGGACACATGTGGCCACCGCCTCAGGTATAAAAGATACTCTAACCTCTTAGGTAAGGGGGTTACGCTCATTCTTACTCACACTTTTCCTTAGCTTTTTTCTCTCTCAGAGACTCTCATACTGACTTGAGCGTCGGAGTGGGCTCCGCCGGACAATCTTCGACGTGTTCTCATTAACGCTCATATTGATCTCGCAGGGTGGGAGCTCTTCCTTTTTCGTCATCATCCTTGTGGGTAGAACTATGATGACTGACCGTTCGATTCCTTCCGAAATAAAAATATTATATATCTAGCCCTTCTTCTATCTTTATATACATTTAATAACATTTATATTGGTGTATGATCGGACTATCAGTAAAAGACTTTGAATCGTTTTGAAATAGATCAAAGATTTTTAAAAAAAATAATTTAAAATAATAAGTGGATGGAATTTTTATTAAAGACTATTGGACTTCTCGTCAACATTGGTATTATGAGTCAAAAAAAGATGGGGAAGAAGTCTGCAATTCAAAGAAAAAGAAAAGAAAATGATGAACATAACTAATGCTCAAGTCCAAGCAACACCCACTTTGACAAATCGATTTTCAGACGAAATAGTGACATGAATTGAAAAGTCTTAGGCTTCTAGATGATGAGCTTCTGTTGGAATCACTGTTGTTATTTGTAATAAAATTTTCTAACACCAAACTACTTCTTCTTTCTTGTTGACTTTTAGAACAAGTAGTTGATTATTATTATTAATTTTAACGATTTATGTAAGATTATATTATTTAATCATGTTTAATTACATGAAGTGAATCTAGCAAATAATGAATGATTCTTAGATAATAGAGAATACTATTACGTCAATAAATGAGGGATATAATTCGAAATATGATTATTTTGAAAGTAAAAAAAAATTCTAAATTTATCCTTCGATTTTTGCTCTTTCGGGCAAAAATATCTTCGTGTTATGGGCACTTGTCCAGTCCACTCTTCTTCGAAAAGCTCCGTGGGCAGCAAGAGCTCCGCCGCCCACTTCTATGCTAAAAGTCACCGAGGCTCTTTCTTACTACTACATGGGCGAATTCGAATCCTATGTGAGTCCTCTTAGGTCTCCCAACTCAATTTCAAACTTCTCCCTCTTCCCCTGACCGCATAGCCCTCGGTGGAAGGAGGTTTCGGAAACCCTTCAATCACCCCCGCGCCACCTTGGACGTTGTCACCATCGACGTCGACGAGTCTCGCACCCGGATGTACCGATTCCTAATCTGGATTCGCCCTTCGTCGCCCGACCCGCGGTTGCTTAGATTTGTTACAGTGAAGGCTCACCTTCGTCTCCTAGTCTCGATCCCCTCTTCCATTATCGTGGTTGTCGTTGTCGTATTGAATTGTAGCGGACTATGGAGGAACGATTTACTCAATAAATTTCTCTGTCAAGTCAAGTTCAGCCCTCCTTAAGGGATCAGGATGTCTTGTAAGGGTATATAATTTTTTTTTCTTCTACAAGCCCAAAGTCAGGGTTCCTTTCACGTTGACTCTGCAACCAGATTGACAATTATTTGCAAAATAATATCGACTATAAAGAGGAAAAATGGAATTTATTGGAAAATATTATCTTTTTTCCACCTAAATTTAAGGGAATTTTGGACATAATCAAATTCATGCATTAGACTCTTCTCATTGGACTTTGACCAACAAACTTACTTTGAATTAGTCAAGTGGCCCAATGACAATCACTCAACTTTGTTCTAGAAACGAATCTCCCGCACCCGGTGTTACGGTGCAGTGGTAGGATGACAAATCGTTATCTTAGACATTCGCGGTTCAATCGTTAGCTACAATATATTTTGCAAGAATTTTTCATTCAAATGAGGCGCAAACCTTGGGACGCTAGGCTTCTAAATCACCCGTCACTTCCCGATATATCCTGGTGACCGGTGAAAAATTTTCATGGGACCAGATCGGTCACCCCAAATTCATCTGCTATTTGGTCTAAAATTTGTTAAAAAGGAGTCTCCCAAGTAAACAGAGTCTAAATGAGTAATTATCGCCGACAACAAAGTGCTTTATCTAATGATAAATAACTTAGCCCCCGGAGCTATGGTGCAATGATAGGACGATTAGTCGTTATCCCAGGTATCTATGGTTTGATTCCTAGCTATGACGTATTTTATAGGAATTTTTCTTTCAAATGGGGCGCGAACCTTTGGACGCTGAGTTTCTAGACCGTCCACCATGAATATTTCTTGATTTATCCTAGTGATCGATAAGAAATTTTTATAGAACCGAATTCATCCTTTCAAATTCATCTGTCACGTGATCCAACGTAATTATAAATAACTTAAATTCGAAGAACCTTTCAATGTTCGAATCCGTACGATAACCACTTTCTAATAGCAAATAAATCCTCCAAGACTCTTCTAGTGCCCTTTATTGGGAAATCTCTTTCCAAGAATGTAAAAATTAAATCCGACTGATCGATTCCATCTAGTCAATCTGAAAAATATTAAGTTTAGATTAAAAATTTTCATATTGAGGTTGGATTTAGGTTGAGAGATTTTCTAATTGTATTATAATTGAATTAGGTTTAGATGAACCCGGATTGACTAGAATTTATGATTCAATATATTGTTTAGATTAAATTAACATTTATTTTAAAAATCAAGATATTTTATATCAAGATTAGTATAATAATAGGAAGTATTGAGATAAAAAATAAAAAACATAGAGAAAATAATAAAAAAAAGTTTTTTTTAATCGGGTTGGTCGGGTTATTCTGATTTAAGTTCGAGTTTAGGATTACAGATTGTATTTGAATTTTGACAGAATTTGGATTGGATTTTCTTTTTTAAATCTTACTTCAATCTGATTTGATTTGAGCCTATCCGAATTGAAATCTCTATCTCTCCCATCCTCTCCATATTTTTCATCTTTCTTTTTCTTTTCCTCCCTAATCCTAGTTGGGGTACAAATAAATCGAGTTTCTCTTTTTTTTAACCGACTTGAAAATATTTATTTTGTATTTAAAATTATCAAATTCAAATCGAACTCAATTACATTTAATTTTTTTTCTTCAAGTCAAATTTGAATCTATACATATTTTTAAACTAAATATACCCAAATTAATATTTATGATAACTCGACATTAACTAAAATTGAAGTCTTGATTGTGAATAATAAAAGAAGTTAAAATTCGAATATCAACTGTGACATATTGAATTTATTCTCTAATAAAAAATGGATATAAGAATGTTGGTTGTTTTAATGAGCTTCCATGAGCAATTTTTAATTTACCTTGATAGTCGGTGAAAAATATTTATGAGATCAAGTCGATCATATCTAAAATTAGTTAAGAAAATTTGAATATCTAAATTATAAAAAATAAATTTATTCCAACTATAGTTAAATATACTAAAATTAAGGTTGACATCTCTATTTCCACCTCTCCTCTCTCATTTACTGGCATCCACCAAAGTAAACATAATGTAAAAGTGCACGACCAAGTACCCACGTAGTCTTTCCCTATCAAAAATCATCCATTAAACCTCTTCATTGTAACAATCATCCACTTCTCAAGTAAACAGAGGAAGCATAGGATAATCGAGGATGATATTATCCTTCGACACAACCCTCCACTCCTGATCTCAAAATCAAGTACCATCGTCCTGTGATAATAATTGTTGAGACAATTTATCGTCTATAGGATTATATATTTTGATATTTAAGCAAAGAGTTTAAGTTAAGTTTATCTTTGTATTTGATATGTGAGTGAGGCCATTACCATACCAAATGCTCAAGGAAAGGAGAATTCAAAAAGTTGGAGTATTTGAGAAAATAGAAGAAGAAGAAAAAAAAAAGCTCATATCAAGGGGGAGCTATAAGGGTAACGGAGATAACCCTAATTTGAAAAATAATTCAAAATTTTCCAATAATGCTAAAAATAATTTTTCTTATACACTCATGCATAATTATGATTTTTAAATATCATGATAGGAATAGGGTCATTGTAGATTAAAACCCTAGGCAATTCATGCATCATGATAAATCTAGAAATATTAGACCTATGGACCAAGTCATATATCCCAAGAAAGGAATATATATGCTTAGAAAGGTGGGTAGGTCTTGGAATGTCCATAATGACATGTCGATTCTAGGTTTAGAAACTTAGAAAGGGAAAATCAAGTTTTGAGAGCAAAGCTTGAGAAATTAGAGAAAATCCAAGATAGATTTACTATTGGATCTAAGGGGTTAAGTATAGTATTGGGCAGTCAAAAACCCAACAATGATAGATCAGGTTTGAGATATCGATTTAGTTCCTTCAAAGCCAATGAAAAGATATATGCTAGGATAGCATATAACTATGACAATGATGGTAAGTACAAAAATGGAAAAGGAATGTCATTTAAGGGCAAGAAAAGGACCTTAACCAAGGACAAGATATCCAAGGTTAAGAATGTTAGGTTTTGTAGGTCAAGGATCAACGGAGGTACATCGGTGTGACCTAGTAGTTATAGATAAATCACCTAGGGAGGTGACTAAGGCTAAGAGCTTAAGGGGTATCTCAAAGAGTCAATTTGGAACTCATGGTTAATGGATCTCGGGAGGATATCTCTTGGAGGTCTAGATGGACCATGGAGTGTGCCAAAGAGTTTGGAGATGAATTTGAGTCTTAATCCTTGGGTTTTGGTACATTGAGATTATATTTCATGCAAGAAATGTGACATAGGGGGCATATTGTATGAAGATTTAATTTTTGATGTATAGATGTCATATAAACCAATGCTAGGGATGCATTGTGGTTTGGCATGGACAAATACATCAAGAGAAAGCCAAAACTAGGACTTAGGTCAAGATTCAATTGAACAATTTAGCTAGTTTTGGACTTTGTGTAAATCTTGAGATTCGAGATATGTATATTTTTAAATGTATTTTTTTTTCAAGAAGACATAGGTACCACAAACTTCTCCACAAAATTTGGAAAGTTTTGGAGATTTGTGAAATTATTTATGCATTTTTGAAATTGAGTTCAAAAATATTGAAAGGTTGATTTCTGAGTATTAGTCGACTGGTTCAGGGGACAATCGACTGATAATTCTGTGTGTTATTTTTCGATAGGAATCGGTCGACTGGTAACTATCTCAGTCAATTAATACATGCTGAAACTATTTTCAACAAAGTCGAAAAGTATTCAAATGATGTCAAATATATATATAATCTTATGGGGGTTAATACATAATGTTTATGATCATTAGAGGTTAAAGAATCTAATGATTGGGATATTCTTGGATTTTTTTATGTATGAAAAGAGGGAGAATTAAGGTTTAATTGGGAAAATCTTGAGTACCTTGGCAAGAAATCCTAGCTCAAGGGGGAGCATTGTTGTTCATGTATTGGCAAAGAGGGAGTCTTGTGATAGGTTCTTAAAAAGTCATTAGTAAGTCCAAGTGTAGGGGAGCCTTGGATAGGTTCTAAAAAACCTTTTGGTAAAATCTTAACTCATTGGAGAGTTTAGGTATGAGGGATGCCTTGTTACAAGATCCATGCATGTTTGCATTTGCATTGCATTGCATATGCATTGGCGGTATAAGTCTAAGATGTAGTCTTGGCAACGTAAGTCCAAATGTTTTTAACATTTTTATTTGTTATATATTTTTTCTAACTTAAACGTATTGTCAAACATCAAAAAGGAGGGAGATTATTGAGACAATCTATAGTTTATGGGACCATGCGTTTTTATGTTTGGGCGAAGGGTTTAAGTTAGGTTCACCTTTGTATTTGATATATGTATTTGAGTATGTAAGTTCTGCAGGATATACATATGACTTAGATTGATGACTTTGGGCCCAGTGAAAGATGGAGAGGCATCCGATCGTGGACAAGGCAACAACGATGAGCCGAGGGAATCGCACTTCGAGTCATACGCGAAGGATGACATATGGAGACGAGCTATGGACTTGCATGCATCGGAGGGACGAGAGCCAAAGTGAAGAAGACTTGAAGGCAAGAGTCAACGCTGCGAAGAAGAGTCAAGTAAGTCATGAGGGTCTGAACGCAAGTGAATTATACTCAAGAAAGAAAATCCTAGGTTTGGGGTTTTACAAGTCGACCGGTATGAGATTAGTCAACTGGTAGAAGTCACAAAAAGATCAGTCGACTGATTTTCTGTGCAATCGACTGGTATTGACTGGGAGTTCAAATGTTGGGTTGTAACGTTCGAATTCGGCTAGATCAGTTGACTGGTGTTGGAACCAGTCGACTTGTAATGGCTAGTTCAGCCACAAATTCTATTTAAGGGAGCTCGGTTTGGCTAGCTAGGGTTGACGAAATTGGTCTTGGTTAAAGACCAATTAGTAGTCTTTGTGCTCAGAGGTCTTATACGAGTTTGTGGCGAGGTTTCTCTACTCATAAGGAGCTACATGAGCATAGCGGAAAGTTTTCCCGGGAGTTATCCGTCGAAAGATCGAGATCGTTTAACTTACGGACTGTCGTGGAGTAGGAGCTTTATCTCTAAACCATATAAATTGATTTGTCTTTTCTAATTGTTAATTTTAGTTTATATTATTTCGCTTGCGCAACTAACACGTGAAGGAAGAGAACCGACGCATTTGGGTGACGAGCTATTCACCCATCTAGCCGGAGCATCGATCCCAACAATAATGTCGTGGCATATTACCTTCTTAATTTTTTTTAGCTCCCGGGGTTATGGTGCAGCGGAAAGGGTGACTAGTTATCATCCTAGACATCTGTGGTTCGATCCCTAACTATGACGTATTTTGCAAGAATTATTCCTCCAAAT